>CM054135.1:10692630-10705130 GCA_028751875.1 Rapana venosa
CACCCAGAAGAGCAAACTCAAACCAAAGTGAAACAAGACACCACTTAGCTTCAACACCAAGTTGGACATCGTACGTCCCACGAAAACAACGCATTTTACACACGAATGGCACTTATATACAAAACAATCACAAAAGCTGCACGAATGAAGAAAGGTACTTTCAAATTCATCACCCTCCACATTTCGCCAAAGTCATCATTAAAACAGAAACTTACCCATTACAAACAAAACTGCTGCAGAACATTTTGTTTTGTGAGTGGGAGCCATCTTGCTCCTGGGATCATAAGGTAGTCATGTGACATTTAGCATATGACCCCCTCTTGACCCGGGAAACTGGCAGATTTTTAAGGAATGTCTTTTATTCAAAGTAATATGCCTGAAAAAGTAGTGCCATTTGTTTAAGGTCTGAAGAACTTCAGATTTCTCTTCCAGGGGAACAGTCGAAGATGATTTCACTATCATGAAGTGGATCGGTACTGATGAAAAAATACTGATAAAGGCATGTGAGGTGTGTGTGTGTGTGTGTGGGTATTATACTTTTTCTCTTTTTTTTAAACAAAGGGAAAATGAAATCAGAGCGACAGATTCTAAACCATATGTGAAATTCCGCCTTCCAAATCACTTTCCTTTCAAAAGAATGCAAATTAATGGGGTTTTTGTTGTTGTTTTCTTAAGGAATAGGCCTAGCTAGGTTTACTGTCATCTTCATGTGATGATCATGGGATATTTGTAATTAGAGCAAAGGTTGTGTTCATTGCATTGTGTTGCATTGTGTTTACTGTACTGTACTGTACTATATTGCATTGCATTGTGTACCATTTACAGTCATGGCAGATGTTTGTTCTCTGTGTAAAATTCACACTGCACACCCATGTTTTTCCCATTGTCTACTTAAAGTCTCTTGATGCTGTGGGTTCTTTTATGCGCTTAAATGTGTCTTGCTCATGAAACCCCGGTTTCTTGTCTCATCCAAAAGACTGACGGGAGACGGGATAGCCTAGTGGTTAGAACATTGCTCGCAATCTGACGACCCCGGTTCGATTCCCATTCAAGGGGATATTTTCCCTGGAGTTAACATCAGTGCAGACTCCACTCTCCCAAAAGCCCTTCAGATGAGACTATAAAAGCCCAGTGTGCGAACGCATGCAGAACATATTGCGCACACATTAAATCCTGTTCCGCTTTTCGTAAGAGTAAGCCATTGTGTGCTGGTGGGAACAGATGACAGAATTTACAAAACCGCATACACACGGGGACTAGATGTAAAAAAAGCACATAATTGCTTATTCCATTATCCTCAATATAAAATTTTTTTAAATTAAAATAAATAAAATGACAGCCATACCACCACCATGACTCAAGTTGTGGCAGAAAAAGGACAAGTTTTATTTATTTATTTTTTAAATTCATTTCAAGGATTGATTGATTCTTTTATATCGAGGATAATGGAATAAGCACTCAAGTACTTTTTTACATCCAGTCCCCGTGTGTATGTGGTTTTGTAAATTTTGTCATCTGTTCCCCCAGCACACAATGGCCTACTCTTTGAAAAGCAGAACAGGATTTAACATGTGCACAAGATTGTAATGGAATAAGCACTCATTTCCTTTTCACATCCAGTCCCTGTGTGTATGCAGTTTTGTAAATTTTGCCATCTGTTTCCACTAGCACACAAGGGCCTACTCTTCTGAAAACTAGAATGGGTTTTAATGTGTTCGCAAGATGTTCTGTCTGCATTCACACAGGGGACCTCAGTTTATAGTTTCATCCAAAGGACTTTGGGGGGAGGGGGGGGGGGGGAGTGGAGTCGACACTGATGTTAACTCCAGAGGAAAAATCCTCTTGAACGAGATTCGATCCCAGGTTAGCAGATCACGAGCGCCATGTGCATCACTCTAACCACCAGGCTATCCTGCCCCCCTTCAGCTAAGTTCAACCAAGCATGGAACCATGACTTCATTCATTCTAGACTGGGATAGCCTAGCAGTTGGAGTGTTGTGCTTGCAATCTGATGGTCTGAGTTCAAGCCATTACTGGGGCACCCTGGCAAAACGGAAAAGAAGGATAAAAATAAAAGAGAGAGAGAGAGAGAATTCCTAAAGCAAAATTGCCAGAAGGTAGGAATGCTATTTATGCTGACAGGCCCTGGCATTCCCACAGGGGTGGTTTATAGTCTTAGCACTACACAAATTCCATTTATTATTATTATTATTAATATTATTATTATTATTATCATTATAATCCAAAGGATTTCAGGGGAGTGGCGTCAGCACTGAACTCCAGAGGGAAAAAATCCCTTCAAACAAATGCCTCCAGCAGGTGGACAAAAAACTCGAAATCTTAGGTTCAATTCCACCCCAACACACACACTATCTCTCTCTTATATATCCCTAAGGGCGGGGACTGGATGTAAAAAAGCACATGGGTGCTTATTCATTATCCTCAAAATAAAAGATTTTGTTATTGTCCTTGGTGGTTCACACCTGCCACCACTAGGCTATTCTATCCTTCCCCCCATTCCAATTCAGTTTGCAGATCAATCTCAAATGATCGGGTCATGTTGTTTTGAATTGTATTGTCTTGCATTACATTACATTGTAATAATACATATTGCATTGCACTGTATTGTGTTGTGTTGTGGTGAGCTGTGCTGTATTAAATACTTCAGGTTTCTTCAGGGCTGCTTTCCCTAAGAAAGATGCATTTCCAATGTAAAGTATCATCTGTTCCTCTGCCACCCCCCCCCCCCCCCTCCATCTTTGTATATTTACCCATCAGAATGGGGATTTTGCAGAATTTTTGGGACAACTCTTTTTATTACTGTGAATCTTGTACATCGAGGAACCTTTAGGATCATCACCTTATTCAAAAATCAAACACACAAACTGCTTATTGCAAAGGGGCTGGGGGAGAGGTGGGGGGTGGGGGGTGGATCCAGCAATTGACAAAATTCAAGCCACAGATATTACATCTTCCTGATAGGTCTTCCTAATGACAGGTTCTTGTGAATCTGCCAAAAATTTTATGTTGTTTTTTTTCACAAGAAATGCACAGCTTTGGAGACAAACTTAGTTTTGACGGGACAAAGTCATCATCTTCTTCGTCGTCATCGAACACTCAAACAGCAACTATTGCTGTCATACGGGTAAAAATGCTCTGCACTGCTGTTAGGCGCCTGACAAGCCAGGCCCAGCGCATCTGACTTCAGCGTGACAAGGCCATCTCATTCAGTCTGGCATTACTGAACGTCACTGCCAAAGTGACCAAGCAGCTATTGAAAAGGATGTCATGTGGTGGATAAATGTCATGGCAGCCTGTCATTAATAGCTACTTGTGAACTTCTGACTGAAGATGCAAGAGAACAGCACTGTCTTTTTATCTTCTGGTAGCAAAGTGAATTTATTGACAAGAGTGGACTCTTGGCCTGTAGTCCTTCAGATGAGACTATCAACCGAGGTCCAGTGTGTGGAGACACTGAGAACATCTTACACATAGGTTACAATCTGTTCTGTCTTAAGAAGAGTAAGCCATTGTGTGCCAGTGGGAACTGATGACAAAATTTACAAAACTGCAAGCATACGCAGACAGAATGTAAAAAAGCACATGAATGTTCATTCCATTATTGTTAAAATGGAATAAAAGAATAGATAAAACATGAGTGCTTATTCCATTATTGTTGAAATAGAATACAAGAATAGATAAAATAGATAGATAAATGAAAAGTTATCAGCTAAGGTGAACATTTTCTCTCTCTCTTTCTCTCTCTCTCGTTCTCTCTCTCTCACACACACACACACAGGATGTAAGTCCTACTTCTGGGTAGCCGGCACCAGTGTGTTACTAGTATTCAGTGTGATGTTGACTAATGATTGCAGATTCTGATCAGTCTGTCAAGACCTGATGACTCAAAGAGGACACCATGTGCTGGCATCATGGGGCACACAATTATAGACTGCTGCTTTGAAACTCAGGCAAGTCCTGGTCACTAGCATTTTGTGTTGAGTCTGTTTATCTGTATACATACACTTTTGTTACCTTACAATACTGTGGTAAAGAAACTTAGACACGCAGACGACAGACAGACAGACACAACACACACACACAGAGCCAAGATAATAAAAACAACATGCATTAAACACACAAAAAGTTTAACAACAAAAAAGAAAAACAAAGCAAAATTTACAAAATTTCTTTATTTAGCATTTTCGCGACTCTGTAATATACACTTGAATACCAAAACATATCTGTTTAACTTTTCATAAACATTTAAAAACTATTTACAGATGGCATTCAAATATCAATAAAATCTCAATTATGAAAGCACACAGTCATAAATGCAACAATAACAAACACTCATACACCTGCTAACTTCAATACCAACAACCATACAAAAATTGCCCTCTACATTTAACATGATGTAACCAAAAAAAAAAAAATCAACAACCAAACAAACAACAGAACGAACTGAAACAACAACACATTCTAGAGATGGCATGACGTCATTTCAGTTTACTTCAGTCAAGTTTTTCTACGGTGTTTGTGTATGTGGAATAGTTTGTATACCTTCTATAAAGAAAGGGAACACATGGGTCTTTTATACGTTGTGGCTTGGGAAGGCTGTTCCAACCTGTTCATCGGGACCTATCAGAGTGAAGTGAAGGAACTGCTACATGGCACGGCATGTTTGAAAGGTGCGTGATGGGTTTGTTTTTGTTTTGATTTTGATTTTCGTTTCAGGAGGGGGTGGGAGGTTGTTCCTTAGCTAGAGCTCTGAGGTTCACCAATGGTGAGATTTTTGCATAAGTGACTGGGTTTAAAAAAAAAAAAAAGACTGGTTTTTTTTCCCCCTCAGTATTTAGGTAGTTGCCTTCGCTGTCAGCGCCTGGGCTTTATCACAGTTCTTGATTAAACCATTGACGCTGGGGGCAACAGCAAAGTGAGAGGCTGTATGACCAGTGGCTTTCCCACTCATGGAATTCCACTTTACAGCTTAGTCTTTAGTGATCGACTATGACTCTGACTAGGAGGCTTGACTCGCACAGTCCTTATGTGCTGCAGCCCTGGGGGCTGGTTGGCCTTTGGAGAACATCTCCAATGCTGACTGTCCTTATGCCCACTTGGCCGAGAGAGTGAGGATGTACTGTGGGCAAGGCACCTCCACTATAATCAAATTTCTGCCCAGTTTCCAAAACAGCAGCTGCCTCCTCTGCTGTTTTGGAGGTCATCGTCGGACACGACGGACAAACATACATGAGGATACAGCTGGGAATTGAACCTACCAATTTTGCTAGGACAGTCAAGAGTTTACGCTTGGCATTTTCTCATGACTGTAGTTCACCATGACTGATATATCATAAACTATACAATTTTTTAGCATTCATAACGGATCCTTGATTTACCATGTCGCGCTGCAGAAACTGGAACCAGCGATCCTCTTGAGCACCATAAGGACTAAAAGTCTGCTGCCTTATCTGTTCCATGATTGCATGCATTTGTTGGTTTTGGAAAGATTGATACACTGCACAAAACTTGAACGGCAGGCACATTCCTGAAAATCAGAATGCGGCTATCTTCATGGTGGGCTAAAAGAAGGGTTGCATATGCCAAATTTCACCACTGGTGAACCTCGGAGCTCTGGCCGAAGGACAAAAACACAACAACAAACCCACACAACCCAGCAGATACGAAAGTACATGCTTACTTCCTAACCTTTCAATGTCATTTCTTTCTATATTTCACTCAAAAGTTTTTCTTGCTTTCAGCTGACCTACCACCGTGCCAACCCCCTTAAAAAAAATTTTTTTTAAATGAAAGAAAATCAAGCCCAATGAATTTCTACCATGTTTTTCTGCTATAACATCTACAGTGAAATACATAGAACAAACCATTTGGGGGGGATCTGAGATCGTAACTGAAAAAGTAACCATCGGGAACAAAAATAAAAACAAAAACCAAGCGAGGACTGAATCCCATTAACACAGGGAATTCATAATGTAAAATTAATATGAAGTTCATTCCAGTTAACATCCCTTTCAGTCAACATAAGTTTAATTCCGGTTGATGAGGTGTTCATTCCAGTAAATGTGGCATTCATTCTGGTTCACATGGTGTTGATTCCAGTTAATGAGGCATTTATTCCAGTCAACATAGGGCTTATTCAAGCTAATGTGCCATTTATTCAACATAAATTCCCTTTCAGTTAATATGGCATTCGTTCCAATTAACATAGGGTTCATTCAAGTAAAAATGTGCCTTTCATTCATTTCAACAACGGGTTCAATGAAGTTAATATGGCATTCATTCCAATTAATTTAGGGTTGGTTCTAATTAACACAGAGTTCAAAGGGTTCATTCAAATTAACAAGGCACACATTCCTACGAAAAATGCAATCACTCCAATTTACAAACCAATCATTCCACTTACCAAGCCAGTCATTCCCATTAACAAGGCAGTCACTCCAAATAACAAGGCATCCTTCCAATTAACATGCAATTCCAGTTAATGCCGAGTCCATTCCCGTTAACATGGGGTTCATTCACATTACTGGCTGCCTGTGACTCATCCAACAGCCACAATCAGCGCATTCCTCCCCCCACGTTCCATGAACTTTTATCACAACATTTTCTTTGTTCCCATTTCTTTTTATTTTTGCTGAACATTGCGTGAAGTCTTGTTTTTGAGTATGAATGAATGCCTTGCTGTGGAAGCTTACCAGTCAATTCAGATATAACCAGATAATATAATTCAGATATGGGTGTTCTGTCTGTGAGGACATTTGTACGTGTACATGTGTTCTGTGTGTATAAGCACAAGTGTGTATAAGGACGTATGCTTACAAACCTCCACATATTCATATACACTCATCAGTTTATATATCCACATGAGTTCTAATTCTAAGGCATGATTTTTTTTTTTTAAAGTACTTAAGTAATCCTACTGCTTATCAATGGTTTAAACAATTTCTTTTGATAAAATGCTGAGAGCTCAACATGCTTTTTACAGGAATGGCTTTATATATACATATACTTAATTCTTAACACAATACAACCATTACAACGGATTACTCTGGTTATGATACTTCACCATCACTGTTTGCATATTACACAGTCGACGCCAGGCGGTCATCTACAGCATAGCTTTCACCACGTCCAGTCTGGTCCTGCTGTTATCATCGGTCAGCATGGCTCCGCCGTCACTGACGATGGTTGACCCGGTCAGCAGGCCGCCCGCCCGGCTGACCGTGAACAGACAGACGTCGCCGATGTCCTGGCGCATCCCCAGCCGCTGGACCGGAATGTTTTCCTCCGCCATCTTCAGCATCTCCTTGCTCATCACGCCGCCGCCTGCAGAGCACAAAGACAAAAAAAAAACCCATGGAATCACTGAAAACCTCTCCTTTCACCACCCAGCCAGGGCGCAGTGGTTAGCATATTGAGTTCATGGCTGGACGGGTGTGGGTTTGAATCCCATACGAATCACAAGACTTTTTCAGAAGGAAGAGAAGGATCAAGGCAGAAAGTCAAGCTAAAAACGCTTTAATCATCCCATGGAGGATACAATTACAAAGAGAGGGGTAGAAAAGAGGGAATTCCTAGCACAGAATTTCCAGAAGGTTGTTTATACTGACAGGCCCCTGGCCCCCCCCTGTGAGGTCCTCTGCTTTATATTTACAGGACCTAAAAAAGTCAACCCACGTGAATTAATGTCATGGCATGACGACCTGGGGGACTCACCCCACAACACTGCAGGAGGGCTTAGGGCGGTCTGTCTGAGCCTTCCTTCACAAGGAGCTCTTCCACACCTTCATGCGAGCCACGCTGTTGTTGGACGTCAGGCAGCTACCGCCGTCAGCTACGATGGTGGTGCCGGTGAGCAGTTCAGCGCCCCTGGTCACCGTGAACAGGCAGACATCGGCGATGTCCACACGCCGGCCTAAGCGCTGGACGGGAATGTTTTGCAGAAAGGTGTTCCTCACATCCCTCTCTTTGTTGGCCTTGCCCCCTGTGCAGAGGATATGCCGCCGTAAGAAACAAAACCCAAACTATCCCCAACCAAAAGCCAAGGTGCGGTAGTTAGTGCACAGTGGTTCCTGGAGAGAAGGTCATGGGTCTAAATCCTGTAAGAGTTGTACGGTGGGTTTTGGGCTGTTGTTTTTTTTACAAAATCCAACTGACTTCCTACCCTGAGAGTTTGCCATGGGCTAGCTGGGAACATTGGTACCATACAGTCAAGCCTCATTCACTTTACTGATGCTATTTTGAGAGTGTTGTTTAGATTATGTGACCAACACTGCAGGTGTCTGTATCCCTTAGGCCTGGTTGATGATAGGCTATAGTATGATAGGAAACTTAAGAGTAACTCTGTCAAGTGGTATAAAAGCCGGTGCACTCGCATAGCATCATTATAGCATCATCCCAATTACTACTGACTGTTATAAAAGAAATTTGTCTCTGATGATGATGATCCCTGTTGCTCTGCAGTCTGTCATCACCCTGCCAGTCTCCACAGATTTTCCTGTCAGAGCTCTACTGGGCTGGGCCATGTCTGGTGTCTCAGAGTGTTGAAGGTAGGACAGGACTGCAAGATGGGGGGGGGGGGGTGGGGGGGGGGGGGGGTGGCTTGCGCCACAAGGACACTGGTCAGTGTGGGATATTTTCAGGCAGTGGAGATGAGACAGGAGCTGGCAGTGTATGTCCTGTTCACAGTCTGAAGATGGCAACTTGAGCAGCTCTATCTCGCTCAAGAATGCCATCCTTGTCATCTTCTGGCCTGACATACAGGCACTGGCACCAGGCTTTCCTGAAGCTGTTTCTCCTCAGACTTGTCTTTGCTTCACTGTAGGACACAGGGATGGCTGGAGGCTCCAAGCAGCTTCCTGCCTTGTGGTCAGGCGGTCTGCCGCTTGGCTGCCTCCTATGCCACAATGAGAGGAGGTCCTCACGATGCAGGGCCTCTTTCTCACAATGCCATGTTAAGTCCCCCACGCAATCATGCCATGACAATCCTGGTGCCCTTTCCAATCACAAACAAGAATAATGTTTGTCCTGTACATAAAAATACCCTTCATTAAGCCCACAAATTCCCTTTGGGGAATGCCAGGGGCCTGTTGGTATAATAGCATCCCCACCTTCTGGAAAATCTGTGCAAGGATTTCCCCCTTTTCTATCCCTCTCTATCTTTCTTTCTGCCTTGTTATTTTTCCTCCTGTCACTCTGTCTATTTTCTACCCTTCTTGGTCCATTCTCCTATCTTTTATCCAGAAAGACTTAAAAGGTAACAGTTCTCTCCCATGCCGAAGTCAGATGCTCTGGGTCTGACTTGTCAGGCACTTAGAGGCAGTGCAAGGCAGTTTCACTCATATGACAGACAACAATAGCTGCTATCTGAATGCTTGATGACAATGAAAACGAAGAAGAAGAAGAAGAAGAAGAAGAAGAAGAAAAAGAAGAAGTAGAAGTAGTAGTAGTAGTAGTAGTAGTCGTCGTAGTAGTCGTAGTAGTACTACTACTAGTAATTGCCCTTCACGGGATGATCAAAATGTTCTTGACTTTGACTTGACTTGACTACTACTACTACCACTTCTTCTACTACTACTACTACTACTACTACTACACTGATACCAAAACCACTTCTCTCCAACAACAGACTCACATCAACCTCCAGCCTTTGAAGGCTTTGATACAAACTGACCACCAGCACAGAAGCAGAGCAGAAACCCAAAACTGTGATCAGCATCAGACCACAGCAAGTCAGCCTACTAAACTAGGGACAATTTTTCTTTTCTTGCATAGCAAGTGATGGAGGTGAAGATGACGATACTATCAATGTGAATGTTGCTTCAAGGTTTTTTGACAGGGATGTACCCCATGCTTTCTATCACGATATATCCCAGTATCAACCAGGCCTGACAGTTACAGACACTTGCAGTGTGATGAACAAAGTTCTGAGATACCTCAAAATTGCATACATAAGAAGGAAAAGGTCAGGATCTCAATCAACTTGTACCTAGAATGACAGTTTTAAAAGGATAGCTATTACTCATGATGCTTCACTATCATGTGGAACATAAGAGGTTAAGGATGCAAAATGATGTCTCTGATAACAATTTCCAGTGATTTACCAAATCTAGATTGCTGACCTAGAAATACTACGGCACATTGTGTGCCTAAAACGACAGATTTTTCTAAAAGTATGACAAATTCCTATCATTAAGAAGACTTTCTCAGTCAGGTAAAGGAATACAAGATATTTTTTGCTGCAAAAGAGCGTTTCTGAACAAAAAGCCAACATGCAGTGACTACCCAGTCTGCTGAAGCCTTCTGTGTCAGCGATGGGCCCGGGGGCGACGCACATGACCCGAATACCGTGCTGACCCCACTCCACTGCCATGTGTCGCGTCAGTGCCTCTGTCGAACAAATACAACGGGAAAAAAAAGGTCACAATAAAAAACAGCATGTGTGTACACAACTGTGTGAGCATGTAAGCATGCATGTACTCATGTATGTTGGTACTGTGTGTTGAATATCTGAGCAAATATGTGTATACATGAGCGTTAATGTGAAAAAGCACAGAAAAAACGCAGCTGTTTAACATCAGAGGAGATAAGGGGACTAGAAACAAAAGAAAAAAATGTTACTGATGGGAGTTGACAACTCGCTCACCAATGGCTGCTTTGGCTGACCCGGCGTGTGCCTGTAGCGACGTCCCTCGAAAATGGAGCGTGGCTGTTATGTTGATGATCACTCCCCCATGGTCCTGTCACATTCACAGAATTAAAACAACAACTAAATAACATATAAAAATAAGCCAGCAAATACAAACTCCAAAATAACTCAGCAGTCTTCTTTGACAGGGCTAGATGTCTGAGGTTCACCATGGGAGATTTTTTCATTAAGAGGCAAACATTCTCTATCATTAAGGTTGCCACATTTTATCTTTGGGGATGAGGTCAGCACATGTCTTACTGCCAGATGGTTACAAGTGAGATTTGATCCTGAGATCTGTGGATTAAGAGTCAGATGTTCTACCCACTGACCAGCTCCAAATTAAATAATCACAGATAAGTTTTTTTACACCATCAAAAAGTCTGCTATAAGGATGGTTTTTCTCTTGACAAAAAACCAGTTTACCTACAGTATATCCAGAGTTCAAGCAAAATGACTGACAAAAACATTCACAAAATTGAAAATAAACATGCATATTTAATCTTCCACAGACATATATATACACATTTTTTTTTTCAAAAGGCACAGATTGATTTGCACATATGCTGACCTGATAAATCATCCAAAATCCCTAACCTTAATCCAGCAGGCAGTACTGCCGGAATCTGAACCCATAACTTCAGGACCAACATGACTACAATTCTGTTTGAAACATGACAACGCCAAGCATGCAACACAGATTTCACACTTATAATAATAACAATAATATATGGAATTTATATAGCACTGAATCTTGTTCACTTCACGTAACCCTTTTGAAGATGAAATGCAGCATTGGGGGAAAATGAACGGAACTGAACACGAACAACTTAGAGAAAAAGAGCATGGTGAGAACTACAACAGAAAACCAAGACAGCCAAGCGCAACACAGAACAACGCAGCGTCGGTACCTTCATATACTTGTCAAAGACAGCTTTGCTGGTATTGAACGTTCCCAGGGCATCGATTTCCATCACCGTTTTGAAAGCGTTAAAGGACATTCTGTCCAAGGAACACAGAAAATTGCCAGCGGCACCTACAACAAGAGAGCAAACAGTACACACATTAACAACAAATTCTAGTATCAGAAAACAAAAGTGAAAATTTTGGGTAGTCTGGTAAGTCAGGCCCAGTGTATCTGACTTTGGCATGGGAGAGAATTGTTATCTTTCAAGTCTTTCTGGATCAAAGGCAGGAGAATGGACCAAGAAGGCAGAAAACAGACAAGAAGGAGGTGACAGGAGGAAGAGGGGGGAAGGTAGAAACAAAGAAAAGGGACAGAAATAAGGAAATTCCTAGCACATAATTTCCAGAAGGCGGGGATGCTTTTTATACTGACAGGGCCCCCAGCATCCCCACGGGGGAAGCAAAGAGTACAAGATAGAAGGATGGAGTGAGCCAGTGGTGACAGTTGAAACAGACTTTCTTTCCTCCATTTTACCATCACAATACAACATCATCGTAACAACTGTAAACGTCACATATTCTAATACAATTTCACATAAATAACTCAAACACACTACAAACTGACATGACATTTGTTGTTATTGTTGTTTCTCGACAAGAGCTCTGAGGTTCATCGATGGTGAGAATTTGCGTATGCGACTGTTTGTCCACTATTTAAGGTATCCACAATCCCACTTCGGGGACACCGACATGTTAAAGCTTACTATTCAAAAGGTAAATGGAATATTCCCCAAAGAAAACCTTACCATTGATGAGATAATCGATCTTGCCAAACTCATTGAGAGCTGCATCCACGGCTGCTAAGATCATGTTGGGCTGAAAGCAGAAA
>CM054135.1:10712630-10720130 GCA_028751875.1 Rapana venosa
TTGACAAAATGTACACAACTGCATATACACGGGGACTGGATTTTTTAATAATAAT
Source organism: Rapana venosa (assembly GCA_028751875.1). NCBI lineage: Eukaryota > Metazoa > Mollusca > Gastropoda > Neogastropoda > Muricidae > Rapana > Rapana venosa. The sequence continues at coordinate 10,712,686 of CM054135.1, forward strand.
AATAAAAAAAATTTTTTTTGTTTAAAGCACACGAGTGCTTATTCCATTATCCTCGAAATAAAAGAAAAGGAAGAATTATCTAAGCGCGGAAAGAATCGAAGGGGAGCTAACTAGTGGGTTGCTTTTGGTAGGATGTTTGATCATAGCATTTCCCCCCCTGTTCCTCTGCTAGAGCTCTGAGGTTTACCAAGGGTGAGATTTGGCGTATGCGACGGTTTTTGCCCCAACCATGAAGGTAGCCGCATTCTGACTTCGGGGATGTATTCTGGGTGTGTTCGCGTTTCCGTAGACCACCGAACGCTGACATGAATTACAGGATCTTTAACATGAATATTTGATCTTCTCTGTGTGTGTGTGTGTGTGTGTGTGTGTGTGTGTGTGTGTGTGTGTGTGTGTGTGTGTGTGTGTGTGTGTGTGTGTGTGTGTGTGTGGTTGTTGTTGTTGTTGTTGTCTTCAATTTAACGTCTGTTCACTCTGAGTGATATTGGACGAACATGTGTGTGTGTGTTGTGTGTGTGTGTGTGTGTGTGTGTGTGTGTGTGTGTGTGTGTGTGTGTGTGTGTTGTTGTTGTTGTTGTTGTTGTCTTCAATTTAACGTCTGTTCACTCTTAGTGATATTAGACAAGTGTCACACACACACACACACACACACACACACACACACACACACACACACACACACACACACACACACACACATATATATATATATATATATATATATATATATATATATATATATATATATATATATATATAATATATATATATATATATATACAGCCGCCAGTGCCTGGGGTTTATCACAGTTCTTGATTAAACCATTGATGCTGGGGGCAACAGCAAAGTGAGAGGCTGTATGACCAGTGGCTTTTCCACTCATGGAATTCCACTTTACAGCTTAGTCTTTAGTGATCGACTATGACTCTCTCTGACTAGGAGGCTTGACTTGCACAGTCCTTATGTGCTGCAGCCCTGGGGACTAGTTGGCCTTTGGAGAACATCTCCAACGCTGACTGTCCTTATGCTCACTTGGCCGAGAGAGTGGGGATGTACTGTGGGCAAGGCATCTCCACTATAATCAAATTTCTGCCCAGTTTCCGAAACAGCAGCTGCCTCCTCTGCTGTTTTGGAGGTCATCGTCGAAAACGACGGACTAACATACATACATATATATATATATATATATATATATATATATATATATATATATATATATATATATATATATATATATATATATATATATATACATATATATACACATCTCTTCTTCTTTTTATAATGGAGAAAAACATATATACACACACGTGCACGCGCGCGCGCTCACACACACACGCACGCGCGCAAGCAAGTAAGCAAGCAATCAAGCAAACAAGCATGCATGCCCAAGCGTGTGACGCTCGTGCACACATGCATACACACGTACACACACACACACACACACACACACACACACACACACACACACACACACACACACACACACACACACAACATATTTTCAAAACTCGAATGTATTGTGCAGCACTGAATCAACGTGTATTCCATTATTCATCAAATCATACAAAACATTGACGTGATATTTCAGTTGAGCACCAATGATCAATTTGATTGCAATTATTACTCAAATCATATCAACGAAACAGTTCAAATATAAATTATTCGTCGAAGACACCAGCAACTGGTGCTTTCTTTTCTTTTTTGTTTTTTTGTTTTGAAGAAATGAAATAAAAGATGGAAGAAAAGGCCACATAATTATGAATCAATCTCTCTCTCTCTTCTCTCTCTCTCTCTCTCTCTCTCTCTCTCTCTCTCTCTCTCTCTCTCTCTCTCTCTCTCTCTCTTTGCTGTTGTGTTTCTGTGTGTTGTGTGTTGGTGTTGTGTTCATTACTTTTTGAATACCAGAAAAAAAGGAACAGAACAAATGAAAAGATGGAGAAAAATTGAATTATAAACAATGCAAAAGTCTATAAAGTCATTTATCGATTTCTGGTGATTATTTCTCACATTTTAGATTTGTAAGTGGTTACCAGCACTTGTATTCCTCCCCTACTATTTCCACATTAAAATGTGTTCTGTGACATAATGAAAAATACACAGAGATAAAATTCTGCATACAATGATTCAGACATTAATGAAATCATAATGGGAAAAAACATGCAATGACCATACTGATTTTCTACCTTTCTCTGATCAGTTTTTATTGAGTTTTGATTTTTCAAAGAGGTAACAGCCCTAATATGGCTTTGTGGTCGGCTGATGACAATCTCATGATTGATGATCTGGAGTTTCAGACTGCAAATTGTATCTTGCGAGGAATTAGCTTCAGGATGAATTACATCATTAAATTTTTTTCCACTTAAGTGTTAATATAAAATAAAATATTTCATGAAGTAATTTCACCCATTCACTCTGAAGGGCACATCCACTTTATCACTCGATATATCTATAATTATACTATATCTTCAGTATAAACTATTACTTGTTGAATTCATCCATAGAAACTTCAGGATAAAACCCATCACTAGGCGACTGACAAGCTGTGGTATGAAATGTGTCTAATTGATTGATAAATCTATTTTGAAAGTTTCAAGGGGGGGGGGGGGGGGGGGGGGGGGGGGAGGGGGGGGGGGGGGGTATTTCCTTACATAAGGTTACGAACACTTTCTTATCTCACACTAAAACTTGAATGAAAATGTATTGGAGAAGTTACTCACTGAAGATTCAGTAGAATTTTTAGTGAGCAATTTTCCACTTTAGCTTCAACAAGAAAACTTACAAAAGTATGAACCCAATAAATCTTCAGGATATGTTTTGCATGTCATGAAGATTACCCATTGAAACTTCAGTATACACTTTTCTGCATGCCTGATGAACTAACCTATCAAAGCTTTGATATAGAATCTACAACATGTCTTCTCAAGTCACAAAGTAAAGAAAATCAGAAACAAAAAGAGAGATAGAAATAAGGACATTTCTAAGGCAAATTTTTTTTCAGGAAGAAAAAGTTTAAGCGTGGTTGTCAAAATGAACAGAAACGTTGATTCAACGTAATATAAAACTTTTTTTTTTATTTCTAAGATTCAGTTATTCAGATACAATCTATACATTCACGTAAATGGAATCTGTTCACTCTGCACAGCAAGACTGCAAATACCAAGTGGTTCAGTCATACCCACATGCCATGTGGGTGGATTCAGCAGCCTATCACCACCAAGTAAAGCGCCCACAAGCTGAGAGCTTTACTTAATCCGTTAGGGTGTAAGGTTTGGATACAAACAACAATCGATTGAATCCACTGGTGTGGCTGCCCACAGCTTTAGACGATCGACCACAAAGTGAACCTGCTGACTGCTCAACTTGTTTGTTCAGTTAATCACAGCGCCACAGGCAGCAAGTAGCCTGTGTGACTTATTTAGCTGTTTCTTTTACAGCAAAGGACGAAAGGAAAACCATGAAGGTGGAACACAAATAACCGACCCAAAAAAAGAAGAAGAAAAAAAAAGAAAGAAAACTAGAAGAGAAGGGGAACAACAAGGAAAGGACAGAAGACTATCAAACAGGAGAGAGAGAGAGAGGGGGGTGGGGGGGGGAGAGAGAGAGAGAGAGAGAGGAGAGAGAGAGAGAGAGATGAGAGAGAGGAGATAGAGAGAGAGAGAGAGGGGGGGGAGAGAGAGAGTAATGCATGCTTAATTCATATTCATCGCAATAGCGATAGGAAAGCAAAAATTCCCACTTCAGTACTCCTTAGCCTAATAATAATTATGATTTTATCACATCGAAGTTGCACAATGGAAAAACTGAAAATCTGATCTAAATGAGAAGAAGAAGAAAGAAAGAAAGAAAGAAAGAAAGAAAAGCTGTTTCTTCCTGCATGGCGTGTCATTAAGTGCGGCCAGATGCTTTTCAGTTGTTCACTGGTTGCTGGTTGTAGAGAGAATTTAGAGCAAATTCATTCTTTCTTTTCCGTATGTGACTGCTAAAGTCATCTGTTAAGTTAATTACGACACCACACGCACCCTGTATAACTTAAATGATAAGTCTCCCAGAGCAAAATTCGTCATTTAACTGCAGCCACGATGTTTTTTCAGTCTCTGGCTACCAGTAACAGAGAGAATCCAGTGTAAATCAATTTCTTTCTTTTCCCCCGGTAAGAACGTTGGTCACAACACTGCTACATCTGTGTTCTATGATTGAAATATTTTCTATCATAGGCCACGATGTTTTTTCAGTCTCTTCGCTGGCTACTGGTAACAGAGAGAATCCTGTGTAAATTAATTTCGTTCTTTTCCCCTGAGAACGTTTGTCATAACACTGCTATAATTACCTGTTTTCTATGATGTACCTGGTTTCGATCAGAGGTCCTTCTATCTGTTCTCTAGTTTCAGTATGTGACACACTACCCTGGAATCCAATTCTGGTATGGATTGCTTTTAATTTTTTGGTTGACTACTCTCAGTTCGTCAGTATATCCCCAAAGTCAGAATGTGACTAGTGGGGGTGGGGGAGGTCGCATAGGCAAAAATTCACCATTGGTGAACTTGGGCCAGTCGAGGAACGAAAAAAAAAGTTTCTCAGATAATTTTTTCTCAGCTAGTCAGTGGTAGTCTCTGTCTCTGTCTCTCTCTGGCTCTGTGTAAGTACACGTTAAAAACTGTTCTCGCCTTTTGGAAGAGAAGGCAATTGCGTGCCGGTGGGAACAGATGAATATGATTTACAAACCGCCTGCACACACGAGTCCTTAATATTCTCTTATCAATGATGCAAAAGAATAAAGAATAGATAAATGAGTGTGTATTTATTGCGTGCGTGCGTGCGTGCATGCTGCTCGATGTGTGTGTGTGTGTGTGTGTGTGTGTGTGTGTGCGGCGCGCGCGTGCATGTATATGTGTTTGAGAGAACCAGTGAGCAAGTAAAGAGAGAGAGAGAGAGAGAGAGAGAGAGAGAGAGAGAGAGAGGAGAGAGAGAGAGAGAGAGAGCAGCTGATTGAACAATTGGGAATAGATGAGAAAGGGAATAACATGAAATCTAGATTGGAAGGGGAGAGAGTCACGTTGATTAAATTCTAAATACACAACCAACCACAAATTATGGAAGGAAGATGTAAACCACGAAGAAAGGAGAGAGCAGGGGGAAGAAAGAAGGAAAATGATTAAGAAAGAAAATGTTTGTATGCATGGGCTTCTCCAGACCAAAACAAACAAAAACAAAAGAAAAAAAATCCGGCAAACTTACAGTTCTTGCAAAGTCTTTGTCATTCATTCATTATTTTGTTCTTTCGTTCAGTCACTTACAACAGCGAATATGAATACGTAAAAGCTAGTAAGTAAAAGGGGAAAAAAAGACTAGTTTTCTCCAATCACTGTGCTAATGGTCTTAGCTGGAACTTCCTCCATACAAGCAAAAATAGCATCCAATGAAACATCACGAAGCAATCTTCATGCAACCGCAGGAATACAGATGGCTGCTTGTTTGGTTGGTTTATCTATAATCTAGCTGCGTGCAAATATTTGATAGGCCTAAAAGGCTCTAATTAAATTTGGAGGGAATGATGAATAATTGTGATTAGGAGTGTGACGAAGCAGAAGTACACTGAAGATATTTTTTTCATAAAATGAAAGAAGAGAGAGAGAGAGAGAGAGAGAGAGAGAGAGCTTTGCTTACTAGGCTGCACATCTATACATAAACAACGTAATAGATAATTTAGAAACATAACATTGCAGATGAGAAACGACTTAGACCCCCGCCCCAAAGACAAAAGAGGAAGAAAAAAAGAAAGAAAATTGTGCGTGGTCGTTTCCAAGCTGACGATCATGTATGCCAAGCTTTTAAACAACCAGTAATTACACTTATCCTTTCACACTAGCCTAGATCTAGATCTCTGTCAAGTCAGAGATTAAGAACACTGGCAAGACTAATGGAAAACGTCAGCACATTTTCATTAAACACTTGACCCCGCATTTCTGAGCAAAACTAACGTGACACTGATGCCTAAAAAAACAAACTCCTAACAAACGCATTGTCAATTTTCAAAGTCAGTCCCGCAGCAGGCAAGTCATCAACAGCAAATGTGGGTCAACACAGAAAGCAGACGATCAAAATAAAATATTCAAAAGCAGTTGTGATGGGATGAGTATTGTGCCTATCGAAAGAAAAACTGTGTGAAAGACCTGTTGGAAACTTATGTGATACAAATCTGGCAATACATGAGCTATTGACTTGGGTCAGTTCTACCAAAGCTGGTCTCCCAACTAATTAAAAGTTACATGCCTGTCATTTACCTACCATCTTTTGAAAAATTCTTAAACTAGAGTTGGTAGGCCTACTATGTTAAAAAATGTAAAACACCCCCCCCCCCCCCCCCACAAAACAAAAAAAAACCACCAAAAACCAAACAACAAAAACCAATGATTCCAAAAAATTAATGTCATTCTAATCACTCTCTCTTTTCTCAATGAAATATGATATCCATAAACACAACGTACAGCCAAAATGGAAATTCTACACAATCAGGGTCTTTGTGACTGTTCTCAATATTGTGCACTATTTATAATATAAGACACTCCTTCAGGGTTTCTTTACACAATTTGAGATCACCAAAAGAAACAACAACAAAAAAGGACTAGCAACTGAAATCAGAAACCAGAACAACTTACCAGGTTATTCTAGGACATGCACTTCATCCACAGTGTCAAAATGACTTTCACGAAAGTGAATCTATCTAAACAATCTACCTGTTCGTAGCAGTATGCCGAGACTACCTGAAAAGGCACATGGGCAACAGGGAAAGTCTTCTTGGTGAAACGGTAGGGCAGATACCCGAAGCATAACCTCAGAATGATGATCTTGTCACACAGTCTCCTGGAAACGGTTTATTTTCCTTGCAGAGCATATAGGAAACTTAAGTGTGATCAAGTCACAACGAAAATGTAGTAGACAACCAGCCATCCAGATTTTTTTTTTTTTTTTTTTTGGAAAAAGAGAAGAAAAAGTGTTCTCCCCCTTTTCTTTATCTTGCCGCCTTAGAGCTGTGTCTGAGGCCAACAGTGTAAACTGTCATCCTTGTGAAAACTGACACCTGTAGACAAATGATCTGCTTATCTCTGTACCTGTCAGAGCAAGAAGCTCTCTCTAATGCACAACCTGACACAACACTGGGTTTCTCTTTCCTTCCTTCCAAAAGGTTTGTGTCACGCTCTATCAAAACTGTATTCACTGCAGTTTGGTTTTGTCCATGTCTGAAAAGGAAGACAGTGACTTCACCAAAATAAAGTTTCCTCAAGTCACTTCTTGGAAAATGCAGACATGCAGTATTGTGCTGAGTTTGTAGTGTAGTGTAGTGTCAGGCAGGACAGAATTCTTTGCGTGAAAATCAGGCTGCTCTTTCCAGAGTGAGAGAGAGCCTCAGTCGCCACATGAGTAGTGCCACCCATTTCAAGTTG
>CM054135.1:10725130-10805130 GCA_028751875.1 Rapana venosa
GAACAACAGGACGAGGCAGTTCCAGCAGGCTAGATATCGGTGATGAGTTATGGAAGGCTGGCTGTGTAGAAAGCCAGCGTAGTCCTTTTCTCTTCTTTAAAAAGAAAAAAAGAAAACGGAATTTTTTTGAACAGGCAAAAGACTTAGTCTTTTCAACAGGAATCGGGACTCTTCACCATAATTATGTGCACACAGACTGTCATTGTAAAACCTGAAGATTTCCCCTTGAGGCTGCCTGGGGCCTGTCAGTGTGAACAGCATCCCCACCTACTGGAAACTCTGAGCTACAAATTCCATCTTTTCTATCCCTCTCTTTGTCTATGCCTTGTTTCTTTTCTTCCTGTCACCCCCTTCTTGTCTATTTTCTGTCTTCTTAGTCCATTCCACTGCCTTTTTCCCCCAGAAAAGACTTAAAATTTAAAAATTATCTCCCGGCCCATGCTTAAGTCGGATGTGCTGGTCCTGACTTGTCAGGCGCTTAACGGCGGCACAACGCATTTCCGCTCATATGATAGACAACAGATGCTGTCTGAGCATTCGACGACGACGACGACGAAGAAGAAGTCAGAAGATGGCAGTTTTTCTTTGGAGGCAGAATGTTTACGAGCTCTGCCATATTTGCTGTGTAAACAGCGCTTTACACCATGAAAACTAATGTTGAGAACTGTAATGTTTTCTCAAAAAATATGGAACAGTTTACTAAAGGTAAACCTATTATTTCGAAAAAGACAATGTCAGTTTTCACCATGACAGCAGCATTTTTCACAGGAAATTAATTTTTAGTCTTGAAGCAAAATTCTCTTAAGAACTAAAATCAGTTACAACCGTAATTTTGATTTCACACAAATAGTAACTTTCCTACATAAAAATTGCTTTAAATGTGAACTGTATATCTAATAGTGTGTGTGTGTGTGTGTGTGTGTGTGTGTCTAATAATCATTAGTATTTTGAAAGTGACCTTAAACTATGTACAGACCTTTCGGCACAAATAGTTTTCCATATTGGAGAACAGACAGACTCGATTGCTATGCAAGTTAATTAACGCGCTTATAAACTTTTTTTGGGTTCGCTCTGAGGTTCACCAATGGTGAGATTTTGCGTAAGCGACCGTTTTTACCCGCCATGACGGTAGCCGCATTCCGCCTTTGGGGATGCCTAACATTTGAGTTCCATTGACAGTTCGAGCATATCTGATCAAAATGTGATGACAAGTGTGTGTGTGTGTGTGTGTGGTGTGTGTGTGTGTGTGGTGTGTATGTGTGTGTGCGCGCGTGCGTGCGTGCGTGCGTGGTGTGTGTGTGTGTGTGGTGTAGTGTGTGTGCTTTGTTTTGGAGGGGAAGGGGGGGTGTCAGAGAAGGGTCACTTCCAATTGCAAGTCAACAGTTTTTCTTCTTCTTCTTCTTTTTTTCTTTTCTCTCTCTCTCTCTCTCTCTCTCTCTCTCTCTCTGGTTTTGTTTGTTCCTCAGCTGGAGCTCCGAGGTTCGCCAATAGTGACATTTTGCGTATGCGACTGCTTTTACCCACAATGAAGGAAGTCATACTCTGACTTCGGGGATGTATGCTGAGTATGTTCGTGTCTCTGTAACTCACTGAACACTGACATGGAATTACGGGATCTTTAACGTGCATTATTACGTGATCTTCTGCGTGTGTATATATATACACGAAGTAAATGAAGCCACTGGCAGGTATGCATTTTATGTTGACATGTTGGAAGATTGTTAAAATCCCCACCCTTTAATGCACCACACGCCGTTGAAATTGGAACCCACGACTTCATGGACCCATGGGATTGAAGTCAAAGGTCTTAACCACTCGGCTATAGGGTTTTGTATTTGAACATGATTCTAAAGGAGAAAGAAAGGGGAAACCTTTCCTTGTTGTTGTGAATAGATTAACGTCCCGGCGGAGATTTCCGTTGTAAGGACTGGAGGGTGAACCGTGACTGTACACAAACCAGTTATAAATGAACGGCAATTCACAATTCACAATATTTTATTCCCATTAACTCTTTCGAGCTATAAAGAAACGAAAAAGCATACACATCAATTAATGAATGACGGGTATCAAGAGGAAGAGCAAACACAAATAAACGAAAGACACTATTAATAAAATAAAATAAAAACGAATTAGACATCGTTATACATTATTAGCGTTGATGCACCCTATATAGATGGGAGATTACTCGTGTACGAGTGGCCGAGGTGTTCATAGAAAAGGGGAGACAATTCAGAATACCCTGTGTTGTTTCTCTCAAGCTCGGCTGGTTCCACCTGCCTGACAACAAGAAAACCGTGAGGTTCTGGGTTCCATTCCCAGCTTCGCTCTTTCTTCCCAGTTTAACGGTAAAAACAAAAAAAATCACGTCTGAATGTCAAGTCTCTCAGAGGACACTCTAAACCAGTCGGACCCCTGTCTTTACGGACTTGTGCCCGTCTAAAGAATCCACGACAGTTGAAAATCGGAAAGTGCAAAGGGGGTGTCTCCTGACTGTTCCGGCAAAAATTGGTAGGTTCAGTTCCAAACTGCATCCCCCAAATCGGAATGTGGGTACCTTAATGTTAGGGGGTGGCGGTGGGGGTGGTGGGCAGTTGCATACACAGCAGAGGAGGGGGAAAAAAGAGCTGGACTGAAATTCAGTCAGGAAAAAAAAAAGTGTTGTTCAAGAAAATAAATCGGACGTCTCCGGTTGCATCACTTTAATATTGTCGTTATTAACGTTGATCATCGTGCAGTAAAAGTATTATACAGTATTTGTAATGCATTTTTGACGGCTGATTTTTTTTCTCTGATCCTTTCTACTTCGTCTGTCTCTCCCTGTTTCTGTCTGTCTGTCTGTATTTCATTTTTATGTGTATTTATATCGTTCTGAATTTACTGTATAACAACTTTGCAGTTCTTGTCTCCCATCTTGTGTACTAATTTGGCACTTTAAAGCTAACAAAACGGGAAGTGGCTGAAACGCACAAACACAAACATTATCACACACACCATCCTCTCATCGGTTGCATACTCTTTAAACTTGTCGTTCTAACGTCGCCCTCACGGCATAACACTACACAGATTTACACACACACACTTCTCACTCTTCTGCAACTCTCTTCTGAACTTCTGTTTGTCTCTCCCCCCTCCCCCCCCCCTGTACCATTCTCTATTTCTTCTATCTGTCTGATACTCTCTCTGAACTTCTGTTGTTTACTCCCCCCCCCCCCCTGCCAACACACACACACACACACACACACACAACCACACACACACACATCCACTCTCACCACACTCCTCTCTACTACTCCTGAACTTCTGTTGTTCCCACCCCCCCCCCACCCACACCCACACACAACACACACGCACGAACACCACACTACACACGAACGCACCCCACCCTACACACACCCACTCACACACCACACACACACACACCAACACACACACACACACACACGAACACACACACACACACACACAACACACACACTACACACACACACACACACACACACACACAGCACACACACACACCAACACACAAACACACACACACCACACACACACAACGAATACACACTTACAACACTACACACAACATCACAACACACACCACAAACACACACACATACTACAAACACAACACACACTAATATACGGATAAGAGAATGCAGCAGAAGGCCTGAGCCCCCCCCCCCCCCCCCCCCCCCCCCCCCCCCCACCACACACACACGAACACACACTACCACACACACACACACACACAACACACTCAACACACACAACACACACACAACACACTACACACACACACTACACACACACTCACACACACTACAACACACACACACACACACACACACACACACGAACACACGCTAATCCACAGATCAGAGAATGCAGCAGAAGGCCCGAGTCCCCCACACACTGCCCACACTGACTGAAGTCATGTGCACAGGCCCGGGGAGCGGCGCCACGTGCCCAGTGACAGGATTTGCCCTTAGGGGATCTTACATGCAAGTGGGGAGGGAGGGAGGAGCGAGGTGCCTGCCAACTGCTCATTAATCACTTAGCATTATTATTATTTTGTTGTTGTTGTTGTTGTAAATCTGATGTAAACCTGAGCGAGGGTTATCCGTAAATTGTAAACAACCAGCTTACTTAGACGTACAAATCATCAATAAGATTTATTTTTTTACATTGATTTTTTAAAATTCTTTTATTTCGACAATAATTGAATAAGCCCTTATGTGCTTTTTTGTTTTACATCTAGTCCCCGTGTGTATGCAGTTTTGTACATTTTGTCACCAGTTCCCACCGGCACAAAAATAAGCCTATTTAAAAAATTTTAAAAAGCGAACAGGTTTTCACGTGTGTGCAAGATGTTCTACGTGCAGAATTGCGATAAATTGTCTCTGTGTTTGTGGATCTATCGATGTCTAGATTTTGACTGATGGGCACAATGAAATGAGATATGGACATTGGCAAATAAAATGGTTGATTATAAAGGAACTATAAATGGTTGAATATTGTAGACACTATTTCTACATTGTTGACGGCTATTGCCTACTTCTTACTAAATTCTTGCCATTTGCGTACAAAGTCTATAACGCGCGCGCGCGCGCGCGCACACACACACACAACCACACACTTTGACCAAAATCAGAAGCCTAATCACCTTTCACCATCAAGAGACTGACTGTGCATTTTAACCCAGCACAAATTCAGTTCTAACTCTTAAAAATAAAGGATTAGGTAAACATGACGAAGCGAGACACCTTGTATATTTCTGTATTTTTAAAGCACTGACTCTAAGACGCTTGGGGGAAGGCAAGCCCAGCTCTATCCATAACTGCCATGGTCAACAAAACTCTTTGCACGAAGAGCTAATTAAAGGGACTGCACTGGCCTTGGTACACCTCGTAGACTCTCACGGGGGGTAAGAGCAAGAGTCAGGTCGTCATCTGCCTGTCAATATTGAAGTAGATAAGATAACTTTTTGCATGTCTTCGCGCTAGCCAGCCTTGTCTAAGAGAGAGAAAAAGGCTGTATAGAGTATTGGTGCAATATCGGTAGAAAGACTTGGCAAATACTGCCAGAGACAAGGGGTGTGTTCAATTGGCTGCGAGGAAATTCATGATTGTAACTTGTTTTGTTTTGGGGTTTTTTTGTGTGTGTCTTTTATGTAAGATTGTTTGCTTTGAGGGTATAGGGTGGGTTTACTTTATTTATTTGTTTGTTCTTGGTAAAGGGCATATAAAAATCACTGCAAGCTATTTCAAGACCCTTGCTATGGAGATATAGCCTAATTTCACTGAATCATGTAAAATGTTACATATTGCATAACGAACAAGTTTAAAATATACTTTGTATTATAAAAAAAAAGGTAAAGGTGTCCCATAACCTATAAGGTCGTAGGGGAGCGAGGCGTCAGAGACCTCACTTCTCTAGGGCCAGCATATTGAGGGCGGCGCCCATCTCCTCTCCCTCGCTGCTTTACCTTCCCTGACCCTAAAGAGGCAGGTACCCATTTACAGCTGGGTGAACTGGAGGAACTGTACTGAAGCCAAGGCGCGCAAACGGTCACCCATCCAACTGGTAACCACGCTCGACGCTGCTTAACTTGGCTGGGGGAAAGCGAGTGCTCCGACCACTGAGCTATCCCGTCCCCTTGTATTATACCAAGTACCAAAAAAAAACTAGTTGATACGCTGTGCAGTTAGTTATATAACATGGCTGTGATATTAAAAGACTAAGGATATTCAGCAATTTTTTTTTTCGTTCGTGGGCTAGAGCTTCGAGACGCAGCAATGGTGAGATTTTTGTGTATGCGACGCCCTCCCCCCCCCCCCTCCCCCCCCCCCCCCCCCCACCACACACACCTTCAGGTAGCCGTACTCTGACTTCAGGGATGGTGTCTAAACTCGACGCCTGTTCTACTCTTCCGAAAGGTGGAACGGGTTTTAACGTATGCGCAAGATGTTCTGCGTACCATTTTGCTCTCATCCGAAAGAGTTTCGGGGGAGTGGAGTCGGTACTGGTGTTAGCCTAACTCCAGAGGAAAAATCCCCTGGATATGGCGTCTCGGCGGTAGTTCAAACATGGGTTCGATCCCCGCGGGAAGTCAGATCACGAGCACAACGCTCTAACCACCAGGCTATCCTGTCCCCCAAAGAGGTATACATTCAAGCTTGAACATCTTCCATTCTTTCGTTTCTATGTTCCAGGGTTACAAAACCAGAACAAGCAGAGCTTCAACGAACTAAAAGGTAAAGGGTAAAGATGCCCCATAACCTATGCGGTCGTTGGGGAGCGAGGCTTCAGAGACCTCAGTTTCTCCAGGGGCCAGCACATTAAGGGCCGCGCCCATTTCCTCTCCCTTGCTGCATTATTTCCCCGTCTCTAAAGATTTGCATTGACAGCTGGGTGAACCGGGGGACTATACTGAAGCCAAGGCGCGCAAACGGTGTCCCATCCATTCGCTAACCACGCTCAATGCTGCTTAACTTTAGCTTGGTGGAAGCCAGTGCTCTGACCACTGAGCTATATTATATCCCGTCCCAGAACTAGACAAGGTTTTATCTGCAGGTAGCAGACTGGGTGGGGCGCGGCTTACGGAAGGCAACAAAGCCAGTTTCCTTCCAACATGATCGCCTCTGCAAAAATCTATGACAGATGGCTTAAGTGATTGACGTTATCTCTTCCCGATTACACTCTCTGCCCTTTTCTCGACACAGTGCCTTGCCTGTTGTGCATATTACTGTACCTCCTCTTGTACCAACAAAAAATCACAGACTTTAGGGGAGGGGTGGAGGGGGGTAGTCTAGTGGTTAGAGCATTGTGCTCGCGATCTGACGGCTGGGGTTCGAGTCAACAGCGAGGCACCCGCTCAAGGGAATTTTTCCCCTGGAGTTAACATTACCACCGACTCCACTCCCCCGAAAGTCCTTTGGATGAGACAATAATCTGAGGCCACGTTTGTGAACGCACGCAGATCTTGCGCACACGCTAGAACCCGTTCCGCTTTTCAAAAGAGTAGACCATAGTGTGCCGGTAGGAAATAAACATCAATGTATGACAGCCAAGCGATCTGAGTTGTGTCCCCTTGCAGATCTGTACTGCACGTTGGGTCACAGTCCTTCGGATGAGACTATAAACCAAGGCCGTGTGCGAACGCACGCAGAAACACCTTGCGCATCTTAAATCCTGTTCCGTTTCGTAGAGTGGGCCCATTGTGTGCCGGTGGGAAAACAGATGACAAAATTTTACAAAACCGCATACACACGGGGACTGGATGTAAAAAAGCAATAAGTGCTTATTCCATTATCCTCGTATAAAATTAAAAAAATTAAAAATCATCTGTTAGTTTTACCCGTGGGGACCCAAAGATGAAATGTTCCCCCCTTTTTGGCTGCCTCGGTTTGGATTCTTGTAACCCTTTCACCTAGTTAAACCCCAACCCCCCTCCTCATTTTTTTTGACAATCCTTGCAAAAAAGCTTTTTTTCTTGTTTTTTTTTGGGGGGGGGAAAGGGGTTTCGTTTTTTGGTTTTTTAAGATTTCCCAAATAAAATTTTTAAATTTTTTTTTTAAGTTTCTTTCCATTGCTTTGTAAATAAAAAACTGAAATCTATCTCATGCCTGAAACTTTTTCCCAAAATTTCGTCAGGGGGCCCAAAATTCACGGATAAAAATTGGTATCCCAATTTTTTTTATTTGAGAAATTTTTCTGGTCTCTTTAATGTGTTATTTGTAAAAACCGTATTTTGCAAACCTACAACAAAATTTTGGGCTTGGACCCTGCGGTCAATTCCACTTGGTTTGCGTTTTGTTTGGTTTTGTTTGTGTTGGTTGGTGTTATTGTCTAGTTTGGTTTCTGTGCATACCCTGCCTAAGTTGGAAGGCAAAAGTGTTTGTTGGCGAAAAACAAACCCAAACCCCAAACCCCAACATTTAACCCCCACCAACCCACTATCCTTTCTGTTTCCTCATCCCTTTCTCTTTAAAAAACAAAAATTAAAACAGCCCCCACCCCAACTTTCCCCCAAAACCCCCCAAGGGGATTCACTGCACTGGGGTCCGACAAATTGGATGTCTTAGGTTTGTTATCCAAAAAAATTTGGGGGTTTCCAAAAACGCAGGCCAACGTTCAATTGCTTCAAAAGAAAAACTTTTTCTTTTAGGAATCCGTCCCAAAAATTCTTGGGTTAATTTGTTTTTTGCCCCCTGTCAAACCCCCCCCCCGCATAGGCAAGTTGAAAACCTTCATTACATTTTTTTAATTGAATATCCATAAATGCCAAACTTGACTATTTAAATAAACAAAACTAGAAACTGGTCTAGATCTATGCTGAAAACTTTTTTGAAAAACAAAGTTATCGCTGGCATCATGTGTGCAAGATATTCACTGTAAAACCTGTGTGCTTACTCAAATTTTTTAAAATTGTAAAAACCTTTTTTCTGGGTCAATCTTTAATTAGTTGAATTTGACATAACCAACCACTGATTTAAAGCAGAACAATACAAACAAACGTTTTCAGCTTGGGTGACACCATGCAGGCTCACTTATTCACGTGTGTGTGTGTGTGTGTGTGTGTGTGTGTGTGTGTTGTGTGTGTTGGGGTGTGTGTGTCTGTGTGTGTGTGTGTGTGTGTGTGTGTGTGTGTGTGTGTGTGTGTGAGTGAGTGTCTGGTGTGTGTGTGTGTGTCTGTGTGTGTGTGTCTGTCTGTGTGTGTCTGTTTGTGTGCGTGCGTGCATGCACGCGCGGGCGCGAAGTGTGTATGTGTGTACACGCGCACGCATACATACATAAAAACACACAGGCAAATAAGATCTGCAAGCAAACAAAATTGTATGGTGTGTACGAAAACATACACACACACACACACACACAACACACACACACACACACTCTCTCTCTCTCTCTCTCTCTCTCTCTCTCTCTCTCTCTCACACACCACACACACACACACACACACTCTCTCTCTCTCTCCTCTCTCTCTCTCTCTCACACCACACACACACACACACACACACACACACACACACACACACACACACACACACACACACACACAGGGCATTCATTGCACTGGCGAAACACGCACATTAATAGGCATTATACTTGAGTCTGTATACTCACAAACACAATTTGGGGCTCTGGCACCTGTGACCCAAGCGTCAGAGACAACAGACAGGCAGACGTCTCTCTGCTGGCCAGATGGAAAGATGATCACTTTCTCCCTTCCACTGTAACGCACATCCCAAACAATCTAGTCCCGGTGACCATTCTTTCAGTCACTGCTGTTACACACAACCATAGCACCACCTTGTCCCCCCCCCCCCCCCCCCCCCCCCCCCCCCCCCCCCCCCCCCCCCCCCCCTACTCCTCCTCCTACTAGTATGGTAAACTCATGGTGTCGAAAGGTCTGCAAAGGAATCGTAGCGTGACAAAAAGAATATCAATGTAATTATGAATGTAGCAAAGTGATTTTTGCCATAAAATGTGAGTTAGTGTCTGCTAACAATCACTGTTGTCTTACTTCAAAACTGTAATGTATTGTATTGTATACAGTAATAACCATCATTATTCCCTCCCAGTGACAGCTTCCCATGAACATTTATGCTATGAAGCCTTGGACACAAACTCGATCACCACTGACAAACTTGAAGGTGGTAGAAAAAAAACAACAACAAATTAAACCACCATGAGACTAAGATACAGAAAGACAGAATCTAAGATACTTTTCTTCCTTTTTTTTTTTTGGTGGGGGGGGGGGGGGGGGGGTGACTGTCAAGAATGACTGATAACTGCGATGCTAAATCCCAGGTAAGCTTGAGACTATGTGATAAGGTTGTACTCTATGTTTCTTTGAGTAAGATATCCTGAAGCTAATGAGGCATGAGAGATGACACCAGTGCCGTTTTAAACTGGTGATTTAAGTAACACTCCTTAGATTCGCATTGGTGAAATGGATACTACATTATCTGCTTCTTTTTTTTTTTTTTTTGTTAGCTCTGTCTTCCCATTGAACCCACAACACATTCAACTCTTGGTATGAATTAGCCTTCGTTTAAAGTATTCATCCTGTTTATCACTGAGTACAATGTCTTGATGAACACAGGTATATGTCAACAGTGTTTGGAAATTTGAGCACCACATAACTTTCAAAGTCAAATTAAAAGAATACTTTTGACATGAGAAGGCTGCCTGATTCTCGATCCAAAAGATATTTTGGCATGAAATGAATAAACAAAGCATGCCTTTTGACACAATGCTTTTACTATACTCCTTCAACATACCTGAAGATTGACTGTCAAAGATGGCTGTCATCGTCTTAGATGGGAAATACTCATGTATTGATTGGTGGGGGCCAAGGATAGTTCCTTTGATTGCTCTGATCTATAATTAGTGTGTGTGTGTGTGTGTGTGTGTGTGTGTGTGTGTGTGTGTGTGTGTGTGTGTGTGTGTGTGTGTGTGTGTGTGTGTGTGTGTGTGTGTGTGTGGTGTGTGTGTGTGTGTGTGTGTGTGTGTGTGTGTGTGTGTGTGTGTGTGTGTGTGTGTGTGTGTGTGTGTGTGAATACCAGGTAGGCATCCTTCAATCTGGGAAGACTATGGAGTTGCACTCTAGGTGTTAATTCTGGTACAGCGTTGGGTGTAGCTGGTCAGTCTGACACGGGAATGTCAGACAGTGCCTATGGCAGAGGAAGGAACAGATGAAATCTGACGCTGGCCTGTCTGCCTGGGCTGCAGCCTTTCTTGTCGTTCTCTTTGCCTCGTGCTGCTGAGCAAGTGTCTCTTCGAACTTGGAGAGACCTTTCTGCACAGTCTGTCTCCAGTCTGGGTGAATACCAGAATTGTTAAAATGCAGGAGTTTGGCATGCAGCGTCCAAAGGTTGGAGTTCGGCTCCCAGAGGCCCTGCATACTGGTGCTCCAGTCAACATTGCCTTTGTTTAATTAATAACAGTATTAATTTATCCATGAGGGAGATGAATGTCCTATCAGAACAGCTTCCACATGACTGAAGATTTCGTATTCGTTTGTTTGCATTTTGTGTTTGATTGTACTGACTTTCTTTCTTTTGTTTTAGGTTGTTGTTATGTATGGGCCGGATTCAATCACTTTTTTGTTTGTTTGTTTGTTTTTGTTCTTTGTCTAGAGCTCCGAGATTCACAAATTCCAGAGTTTTGTGTATGCGAATATTTTTGCCCCCCCCCCCCCCCCCCCCACCATGAAGGTAACCGCAATCCGACTTCGGGGATAGCAGTGTGCATGCGTGGGGGGCGGGGGTATGTCTTTAAAAAAAATTGTCATCTGTTCTTACTGGCATGAATGGCCTACTCTTTTGAAACGTAGAACGGCTTTGAACGTGTGCGCAAAGATGCTCTGCATGCGTTTTCACTCTAGGTCTCTGTTCTTCGTCTCATCCCAAGGACGTTCGTGGGAGTGGAGTCAGTCAGTACTGATGTTACCTCCAGGGGAAAAATCCCTTTGAACGGGCTCTTCGGAGGTGGCTTGAATTGAACCCAGGCTCGATCTCTGGGCCGTCAAATCCTGAGCGCAGCGTTCTAACCGCTAGCTAGGTTATCCCGCCCGCCAGGAGTCAGTTTGTAAGTTGGGTTCTACAGAGGCAGTCAATGATGCACAGCCTCCTGGGTTGGTGTTCATCTTAAGGTTCCCAGCTACGGATATGAAAAAAAAAACAATTAAAAAAACCCAGCAACAACCCAAAAATTTAAGCAAAATAAAAAACCAACAAAACAAAACAAAACCAGAAAGAAAAAAAACCCGAAAAAAAGCTGAGGTTCTTTAGAATAGAAAGATGCTGGCCCAGTGGTATGCTCGTCAAGTAAAATCTTGATGGAGTGTTATTCCAAGGTATTTTGTTGCGCGCATGTGTGTATGTGCGAAGTCAAGTCAAGTGATCTTTATTAAGAGTAAAAGAATAAGTTTATACAACTTGTTTTTCATCCTCACCTCACCTCTGTGTGTGTGTGCGCGCGTGTTTATTTTATATTTTTATTTTATTCCTTTATATCGAGGATAATGGAATAAGCACTCATGTGCTTTTTTACATCCAGTCCCCGTGTGTATGCAGTTTTGTGAATTTTGTCATTTGTGTGTGCGTGTGCGTTCGTGTGTGCGTGCGTGCGTACGTGTATGCTTCTTTAGATTTTACATCTTTTCACTATCAGTGATATTAGACGAAGGGAGACGGGGAGAAAAAAAGAAAAGCAGATGTTTGTGTGTGACTGAGAGTTTGTTTGTGTTTTGTCACGCGCGCGCGCGCGCGCACGGGTGCGTGTGTGTGTGTGTGTGTGTGTAGGCGGCTCAGTTCCTGCAGTGGACAACTGAGCATCTTTCCTGCAAGTAGATGGTCTTTTATTGTGTCGGAGTAAATGAAATGGTAGGCCATAATGTTAGGTAGCCTAGTGTGCTCTGCAACCACATACTGAATCTAAAACTGATTTCGGTTTGACCCTAGACCTATACAATAGCCCGGATGTGGTTTTGAAGTGAGAGTTCCCTGCGCGTGTTTTGGTTGTGTGCTAGAGAGTGTGTGAGAAGAGTGCAAGCTGATTTCGGGTTATTTTTCGGATTCGTAGAAAACCAGGCAGCTCTATAGGTGATCAGGGAACATTTTTACAACCCACAGAAAGTATGTCTTCTGAATCTGGTGCTCAGTCTTCCAAAGGGAGAGATATTCCAAGTAGACGAGTTCTCCTGAACGATATTTCGCAGCTTCCTTCAGAATACTCAACAACGCCTGGTGGAACTTTTTTTTCAACGACTCCAGGGGGTATGTCATTTGTTGCAGCAATGCGCATTCTTCAGTTATGTGGTTTAAGGATTTGGTATATGTGTTTCAAGTCCGATTGCATTCACTGTCATAGTTTTCTTTTTCGGTCACCGATTTATTTAGTGGAAGGAACAAAAAGCGCATTCAATATGGCGTACAACACGACCATGTGACTTTGTTTGGCAACTTCTCAACAGATTGTTTATGTTGGAGTTATTGAAAATCGTTTTGTCGAATTAGTTCATGCATTGATGGGGTACAGTTTTTATTGAGAGAGCATAAATACTTATTTTAGTGCTTGAATTTTTTGGTGGCAGGTTGCCAGATCGAAAACGAGACACTACAAAGTCGGAAAATTGAATTGGGGCACGTGTGTCAGTTTTGATGTTGTGGGTGGGATGTAATCTGACAGCAGAGTTAATTCCATTGCAAAATTGAACGGCTGTGCTTACGAACCATGTCAGCAGCTATATTTAGCCTATCAGGGTTTTTGCATTTTGACCAGAAAGAGATACGTTTATCGACAGCTGCAGCTGACGTCAGGGCTAGGAACTGGGTAGGCCTAGCAGATACGGCCTTGAACTCATCGGGGTCACTTGGGATGTGTTATAGGTGTGCACGCAATGGAAAATGGGAACCATAGAATCCTGCGAGTGATTGTCAAACCCGAGGGAAAGAAACGGCCAGAGGAAGAAAGAAGATCCCAGATTAAAAAACAAAACCAAACAAGTTAAACCTACATGTACCAAACTGAATCATCAACAAAGGGAAGGCTGTGTTGCCAAGGGTTAAAAAGAAAGGCAAATCAGGCCATTGAATGCTTTTGATAACCAATTAGAGTGCATCCCCTTGGATGATAAAAAAATGACAATTAAATGCCATGATTTATGCCCATGAGCTCCTTTAGTTGGGAGAGTTGCAGCAGGGTTGAAAAGATGTCACACCAGGGGATATTATCTACTGGGCTGTTTTTTAGGGTCTCAATATTAAACGGCAGGAAAGTCTGAAGGTTATTGTGAATATGTCATTGTAACTGTATAAGTACTAAAATACTAAATAGTAAGCTATAATTTGATAATGCTTAAGTTAAGGGTTAAAAAAAAATTCATATTGGCTACCAATAAAAAAAATAAGTTAGGCAAAAGGTGACTGTAGGCTAAAACAAAACAAAAAGGAATCTTTAATGATATAGACCTATCTATGGCAAAGTGTTCACGAATATATTAAAAAAAACCCCAAAACACCCCAAGCTATTATGAGTTACAGTACACTTACACTACTGTACAGAGCACATGGAATTTCTGCTGTATACAGGGTGCTCACAGACTTTCTGTAATTGTGCATAGTGTTGATTCCCTGATCAGTACCCCTTAGTGATAGAAAATCATATAGATTGCTCAGCATCTAGGCTTTGTCTTAGCATTAATGATTTTTTTTAAAACGGTGGCAGTGTTATACTCTGTTATTGCAGTGTTGCATCTGTTTCTGGTAGGGAGGATGTGTGTGTGTGTGTGTGTGTGTTGTTTGGTTGGGTTTGATTTTATTTGTTTGGTTTTGTTCGTTATTGTTGGGGTTTTTTTTGTTGGCTTTCTTTTTGGAGGGATACTATTATGGAAGGAAGTTCAGGATCAGCAACAAACAAACATCAACAAAAAATGTGCTGTAAATGAAATTTTGTTGATCACTTTCTGTTTTGTACTTGCTATGTTTCTGGCAGCAGACTGTTTGACTTTGAGCATTGTTTAGCTCAGCTTGATTTGTCGAGCCTGCCATTCTCCGAACAGTTAGACAAAGTTGAAAAGTATTTGCTGATTTAAAATAGTTGTTTTATTACTTTTAATATTGGGGAGGCAGGGGTAAAGGGTAGTAGTCTTGGGGGAAAGGGTAGTTGCCTAGGGGAAAGGGTAGTTACCTAGGGGGGCAAGGGTAGTTACCCTATGGGGGCAAGGGTAGTTACCTAGGGGGGAAAGGGTAGTTACGTAGGGGGAAAGGGTAGTTACGTAGGGGAAAGGGTAGTTGCCTAGGGGGAACAGGTAGTTGCCTAGGGGAACGGGTAGTTGCCTAGGGGAAAGGGTAGTTACCTAGGGGGGAAAGGGTAGTTACCTAGGATGAAAGGGTAGTTGCCTAGGGGGAAAGGGTAGTTACCATGGGGGAAAGGGTAGTTGCCTAGGGGAAAGGGTAGTTACATAGGGGGAAAGGGTAGTTACGTAGGGGGAAAGGGTAGTTTGCCTAGGGGAACAGGTAGTTGCCTAGGGAACGGGTAGTTGCCTAGGGGAACGGGTAGTTGCCTAAGGGGGAAGGGTAGTTGCCTAGGGGGAAAGGGTAGTTACCTAGGGGAAAGGGTAGTTACCTAGGGGGAAAGGGTAGTTGCCTAGGGGGAAAGGGTAGTTGCCTAGGGGGAAAGGGTAGTTACCTAGGGGGAAAGGGTAGTTACCTAGGACGAAAGGGTAGTTACCTAGGACGAAAGGGTAGTTACCTAGGACGAAAGGGTAGTTGCCTAGGGGGAAAGGGTAGTTGCCTAGGGGGAAAGGGTAGTTACCTAGGGGGGAAAGGGTAGTTACCTAGGACGAAAGGGTAGTTGCCTAGGGGGAAAGGGTAGTTGCCTAGGGGGAAAGGGTAGTTGCCTAGGGGAAAGGGTAGTTGCCTAAGGGGAAAGGGTAGTTACCTAGGGGGGAAAGGGTAGTTACGTAGGGGAAAGGGTAGTTACCTAGGGGGAAAGGGTAGTTGCCTCTCGCTTTCATGATTTGAAAGTAGTGATGGAAAATATATTCACTCTCTTTTATTGATTGGCAAGGGAGACTTGGGGGTTACACTGAGAGGTAAGTAAATCAAATTGTAAACTTTGTTACAGGTTTAACCATTGCTAATTGCTATGCTTTATTATAGTGTATAGGTTTCTTTCAAACAATGTGACAGACAAGGAATCTTTTTTTTTATTAGGGTTTTAAAAATATTTTTTAGTTATTGATTTACAACTTGCATTGCGCATTTGTATGCAGTTGTAAATTACAATTCTTGTATCTGCAGGAACGCGTATTGTGTATGAAAGAAACTTCCTACTGCAATGTCGAAATTCTCCTCTGGCCAAAAGTCCTCCTGCCAATATGCTGGACATCCCTGGCATCACCTCGCCCGCCAAGCCCAATGTGAAGGAAAATGGCGATGCTCCCCTGAAAGAGGAACAGGAAGAAGAGAAAGGTAACCGTTGTTATTTAGTATTATTATCATGACGATTGTTTGCAGAGAGGGAGTAAGTAGGGAAGAAATCTTGAGCAAGATGGATGGGCAGAGTCAAAGTGTGAAGTGAGAGTGATTTCAGTTTTGGGTATCTTTTCTGAAAAGTGGTCATGTGTACAGTATGTATTCATGAAAAAGATTCATGCATTCTGTGTATCACTGTATGTCATGTCCTCATTAATAGTCTAATGTTTTCTGATTTTCTGATACTCGGTATATAGTATTTATTTATTTATTTTGTTTATACATGTGCTGTCCCTCTAAGAAAATCCTCACTTATCAACACTCACCTCACACCGGTCAGAGGTGCTGGGCCTGACTTGTCAGGTGCTTAACGGCAGCACGATGCATTTTCGCTCATATGACAGAGAATAGTAGTTGCTGTCTGAGCTTTCGATGAAGAAGAAGACTTTCCACTAGCTGTCATCTGTTTCGGTTACCCCCCACCCCCTCACTCCCATCTGTTCCCTTTAGATTTTTGTCCTTATTTCTTCTTTTTAGATGTTATACTAATTTTTGTAGGGGTTTGTTGTAGTGGTTGTTGATGATGTTGCTGGTGTTCTTGATAGATGGCTTGATGAAAAAAAGCAATTATGCATTGCTTATTATAGTATTCAATTTTTTTTATGTACCATGTGGAAATAAACATTTGAGTTTGATTTTCACACACACACACACACTCGCATAAATCATTATGTGTTCTTTTCATTCCATGGCTCGAGCTCCAAGGTTCGCCAATGGTGAGATGTTTGTATGACTGTTTTTGCCCACTGTTAAGGTAGTTGCATTCCGACTTCTGAAGATGTTCTGCATGCATTTGCACAAGGGACCTCGGTTTATTATATAGTCTCATTTGAAGGACTTTCTGGGCAGTGGAGTCAGCACTGATGTTAACTCCAGGGGAAAAATCCCCTCAAACGGTTGCCACGATGGTGGCTTGTGCCTGGGCCATCAGACTGCAGGCTCAGCGCTTGAACCACTAGGTTATCCCACCCTCATAAACATTTTAAAAATCATCACCAAGATGTTTTCTTATGACCTGTTTCCCATCAAGATCACACATACATTATCCTTCAGATGAGACTATAAACCGAGGCCCCGTGTGCGAACGCATGCAGAACATCTTGCGCACATGTTAAATCCTGTTTCGCTTTTCGAAAGAGTAGGCCATAGTGTGCCGGTGGGACAGATGACAAAATTTACAAAACCGCATACACATGGGGACTGGATGTAAAAAAAACACATGAGTGCTTATTCCATTATCCTCGATATTTAAAAAAAAAAAATCTTGTTGACTTTTAAAGGAAAGAAAAAGGAGCTGATGAGCTGTCAGAATAATAAAGTTGTCAAATTTATTCACTTCAGAAACACACATGTATGTTAATTTCCCAGTGAAACTTGAACCCATCTGGTTTCGTTTAATTTTTTATCTCTGAAGAGCATGAATGTACCTCCCAACTGCCTTGGCAAAAATCCCAACTGTATCCCTGAAGATGCAATGTGCCTACCTAAGTCTCGTCATTGGTGAACGTCAGAGTTTTTGCCAAGGAAACAACAACAACAAAAATTGTTGACTCAAGCTTATCAAGAAGGCTGTGAAATGCGAGTTTAATAGCAATGAAAACTATCACAGTAGACGTTGTCTGTTTTCAGGAGTACAATTTGTCCATGGCATAAACTCTTGTCTCCCTGTGTCTCTTTGTCGCACACAGAAAAAGTGCCTGCTGAAGATGCCCAGTTTGAGATGGACATCTAACCCGACGCGCCTGGGCCTGACGTCTTTCACTTCCAAATGTCCTGCTGCCTGATTGGTCCCTGTCTGTCCTGTCTGAGGGTTTTGCCGCTTCTGTGGACTGGACGGTGGCAGTTTCGTCACTTGCACCAGTTGCCTCAGGACACGAGTGTGTGTCTGTGTGATTCTGGGTTTCATGTGAAAAGTGTCGGTGCAGGTTGGCATCCCCAGCACCTGGTTAGTGTTATGTCGGTATTGTGTGGCGTTAAGTTTCCGCAGAGAAGCTCGGTGGTTAGTCTGTTCATGTGTAAGCTGGTGAATCGTAGGTGTTTGATATCGATCGGTGACTGGAATCGTTCTGATGGTAATGAAGCAGTTTGATGTCAAGGGTGGTTAACTAAGGATGCCTTCTTTTACAAACATACTTGAAAATTGTTAATACTTCTGGGTGCTTATATTTTTTTATTTGGTTTATTGAGAAAAAAAATTATTTGAATGAATTTTTGTAATTATTTTTAACATGTGCAAAGTTGTATGGTTTTGTTTTTATTGGTAGTATTAGTATTATTATTATTGGGATTAGAGTAGTACTACAGTGAAAGAAAATTACAACTTGAAATCCTTCTTTAGGTAGCAGCTTGAAGGCTTTGTTGTCAGTTTTTTTCTTTCTTTCTTTCTTTCTTTTTTTGTTTGTTTTTGTTTTGGAGATTAGAAGAACATGCTTTCCAAAAAAAAAAAATCTACGTTTGTTGGGGTGGGAGCAGGAGACGCAGTGAGTTTAGAAATGTGTTCATGTGTCATTACGAACTGCCCCTTCTGTGACTCTGTCAGCTGACATAGATCTTTCAGTTGTTATGACTCCTGTCTCCTTTTAAGATTGTGTGCATGCATGAGGGTGTTTGTGTACTAGACACTTTTTACTGCTGCATGGTGTGTGGTTGATGGATGTTAAGAGTGTTAAGAGGGAAAGGGAGAGAGACACCATGAATGACTGTATAGCATGAATTTTACGGGTTTGCCTTCTTTAAAGTAAACTCTTTTGACCATCTGTAAGCAGCTATGTATTAAATCTTATGCTGTTTTATTATTATTATTATTATTTTGTTTTTTGATGTGGAGATCTATCTATTTCAGATCAGAAACGCTGAAATTGCAGCAGGTTTTAGTTTGTCAAACACTGTTGATGCCATGCGATACTGCTTTTTGTGGATACACGTGCACTATGAAGAGAAGATCCAATACCAGCTTTATCATGTCACCATAATGGAAAGGGAAGTCACCATGGTGGAAGGGGTTCTGTCCCCTTCCGACCCAGTCAGGTTTGGTATTTCAGAGGTGAGTGACTTGCAGATTAACTCAAGCACAGTGTGTCTTCTTCTTTTCTACACTGTGAGGATGAAAGGTTATGGGGAAAAGAAAGATAGGATGGTTGCAAACTGGAAGCTGGAGAAGAATAGCTTAGTGTATGCCTGATGTTTGTGAGCCTGGCACACCTATCACATCTTGAATGTCTGGCTTTTACCAATTTTCCCCCCCCCCCCCCCCCCCCCCCCCCCCGAAAAATACTGCATGCTGTGTAACTGTGAATGTATTGCATTTGTCATGACTGTATGTAAGGTTATGTTCATGACGTAACTGATCGGCACGTTCGAACTCATTGCCATGCAGGTGCAACGGGGCATTACATAATTTACACTGCTGTCAGAGATTATATTTCTTATATCAGCTTGTGAACAGCATTTATTGAGACCTTTTCTCTCTGTGTGATGAAGATCTATATAAAGCAGGCAAGCTACAGAAGATGTGCGTTTTGTTGTCGTTGTTGTTGTTTCTCGTACTGGTTTGGGGAAATGTTTTGTCTGAAAAAGATCGGTGGTTTTGGTCATGTGAAGATTTTCGTGGTGATTGCACAGTATCAATCAAAGCCTTTTTTCATGTCAACACACCTCAAATCCCTCTTTATCCCAGCACACCAAAATCAGATGGCAAAGAGGAGGAGAAAAGAAAAAAGATGTATTTTTCTGACAAGTAAAGAAGTTCTGCGTGATAATCAAAGGATAAAGTTTTGTTTTGCAAAGGTCTGTGTTACTGGCAGATGAGTTTGTCTCCACACGGGAGTCCCATTTTGTATGTATGTCAAGGTTGTTGTGGGGAGACAGGCAGGGATTGGGCAGCCAGTGATAGTTGGTGGAAAATAGTGTCTGGGTTTGGGGTTTTTTTTGTTTTCGTTCTATTTTTGGTTTTATTTTATTTAATATCCAATTTTTTCTGGATGCTTTTTGTTGGTTTCTTTGTTTGGTTCATGGTCTACAGAAGAAAGAAAACACTTTGAAATGGAAAGATATTTGTCGCTGCATCATGGTGATGGTGAACAAAGCATCTGGGGAGAAAAGGCATTAATTCACCTGGCTTTTTTTTCTTTCCATGAGGTATGGGGAATCTTGATCATTTCTTAAAATCTTTTGTTGTGAGAATACACGGTGAAGTTGCTCTGATATTGTGGGCGCATCTGATTGCCAACATAAAATCCAAAGACGCCAGGGTGTTGTGCCAAGATTGTTGGGTTTGTTTTTGGTTTGTTTTTGGATGGAAATGCTTATGACGTAGCTATTTCTAATTATTTGTTATCCTGTACTGTGCATTATAACTGATGCCATGCTAGCGTAAGCGGCGACCAGCATGGGATACAGTCAGCACTATTTTTTGTGTGCTTGTATGACATGGCAAAACTCATCCAACTTGTTGTCTTAGAGACTTTTGACATACTATTCATTTAATAAAACAAGAAGTTTCGTACACTTGACTGTTTTGGGTGTGTTTTACTGAGAGAGAGACAGAGAGAGAGAGAGACAGAGAGAGATGTTTTTTCTTTTTTTGTTGTTTTTTATGTTTATTTATCTATTCTTTTATTTCGAGGATAATGGAATAAGTATTCATATGCTTTCTTTTTATTTTACATCGAGTACCTGTATTAAGGGGACGGGATAGCTCAGTGGTCAGAGCACTCGCTTTCCCCAGCCAAGATTAAGTCAAGTCAAAGTCAAGTCAAAAACACTTTAATCATCCCATGAAGGGCAATTACAAGCAGCATTGAGCGTGGTTACCAGTTGGATGGGTGACTGAGTGCCTTGGCTTCAGTACAGTCCCCCAGTTCACCCAGCTGTAAATGGGTACCTGCGTCTTTAGGGTCAGAGAAGGTAAAACAGCGAGGGAGAGGAGATGGGCGCCATCCTCAATATGCTGGCCCCTGGAGAAGCTAAGGTCTTGGATGCCTTACTCCCCTATGACCTTATAGGTTATGGGACACCTTTATCTTTACCTTTTTACCCGTATTACTCAAGTAACCACCTCTGAAGTCAAAATGGCTGCCTATAATTATGACAAGGTATTTGAAAACATCCAAACATGCAATTCTCTTGGCCAGTGTGACCTTAAGTGGTTACCTGTATGGCGAGGTACTTGAAAACAACAAAACACACAATCCCCTCTTTAAGTGTGTTCTGAAATGGTTGTGTCTATGGTGGGGACAGGATAGCTCAGTGGTCAGAGCACTCGCTCTCCCCCAAGCTATGGTTAAGCGGCATTGAGCGTGGTTACCTCTTGGATGGGTGACTGTTCATGCACCTTAGCTTCAGGACTGTCCCCCAGTTCACCCAGCTGTCAATGGGCACCTGCCCTCTTTAGGGACAGGAAAGGTAAAGCAGCGAGGGAGAGGAGATGGGTGCCACACCCTCACTATGCTGGCCCTTAGAAAAGCTGAGGTCTCTGACACCTCGCTCCCCAACAACCACAAAGGTTATGGGACACCTGTACCTTTTTACCTGTGGTGAGGTACTTGAAAGCAGCCACACACGCAATCCTCTCATCAAGTGTTTACCTAATGGTCTCACAGAAATTCCCAGGTGAGGAAAAAAGTACATATGCTGGGTGAGTTGCAGCCCGATGAAAATGCTGGGGACCGCTTAACAACAGCGAAAGCAACAACAATTCATGTTGAGCTAAAATAATGGAGAGTATGAGATGAGAGAGGCCCCACACCAGGCATGCAAGTTTTAGCAGTATAGCCGTTGTTTCTTCTGCCTTTTTCTCTCCCAGGTTGTGGTGGCTAAGAAGACACTATGGGGAAGAGAACAGCTGGTAGGAGTCCCAGGGCTCTAGGAAAACATACACTCACACACGAATGTGAATACTAATATTTTATTATCTCAAATAGAGAAGTTTATATAGGTTATGGGCAAACATTAAACACAAACACACACACTTGCACACAAACACTGACACACACACATACACTCACTCACTCACTTAACATACACACACTTCACACTCAAACACACACACACAGCCTAAATGAATAAATAAAATAATCATTAATTACAAAAGTCATCATGAAGTGTAGTCCTACGTGCAAACACATGCAAAATATCATGACCGCACACACAAAAAAGTACAGCAGCCTACATAATTCAGATTTCTAATGATTCGAGCAACTACAGTGGGTTATGAGGAAGGAAAACCGCTATTGACATCAGGAAAGAACACGCATACACTTAGGAAGATACATATATGTATCCAAAACTTGTTTTGTAACAGTTCTTTTTCGATACCTATTGATCACTCATGAGCATTCACTGAGCTTGTTACTGGGGCATAAAAGGATTTAGGGTCATGAGCAGCTGTCTGAAGTTGTAAACTAAGCAGACAGCATAATGACTTGATTTATGGGGTTGCCAAGACACTGCACTCCGTTTTTCAAGCAGTGAGTCATGGGTCAAATCGTGCCACAAGGCAATTCAGACTGTTGCTGTTGAAGACACACTTCTAAAACAATGAAGATCTAGTGTAAGCAGTGACCTGAGAGGATCACTGGAAGGTGAATGATAAACAGGTTTGGTATACACTTTCACACACACAACACACACACACAAAACACACACACACACACACTTGCATACAACAGCTGGAGGCTGAACAACAAAGAGACTGTTTTTCTATCTGCTTGGGTTTGTATAGTAAGTAAATCAATATTATAATTTTGAGCGGTGGGAAATAACACGTCATGGCAGTGTGTGTGTCTGTGCGTGTATGTGTATGTGTGTGTGTGTTTGAACACAGGGAAACATGCTGTTAACAAGTACGTCTTTTAGCAGTGTAAAACATGCGGGAATATAATTATATATATATATATATATATATATATATATACACAAGAAGGAGGCAGAAGAACACCTTGCAGAGGAACAAGCTGGGTTCAGGGCAGGCAGGAGCACAATCGAACAGATTTTTAACTGC
This sequence comes from Rapana venosa, assembly GCA_028751875.1. NCBI lineage: Eukaryota > Metazoa > Mollusca > Gastropoda > Neogastropoda > Muricidae > Rapana > Rapana venosa. The sequence continues at coordinate 10,748,177 of CM054135.1, forward strand.
CACATCATGATGGAAAAACATCTCCAACATCAGAGAGACCTGTTCCACAACTTCGACTTCAAGAAGGCTTTTGACAGAGTATGGCACGAAGGCCTGTGGCAGGTCCTCAGAATGTTTGGCATTGAAGAAGGACTAGTGCAATCCATCCAAGCACTATACAACACTGCAAGCAGTGCAGTCCTTCTGAACAATCAGGTCGGAGACTACTTCAAAACCACAGTTGGGGTCCGACAAGGATGCCTGTTATCTCCAGTCCTGTTCAATCTGTTCTTGGAAAACATCATGAGAGAGACCCTCCATGACTTCCACTCTACCATCTCCATTGGCGGCAGACCCCTCAACAACTTACGGTTTGCCGATGACATTGACCTCATGGGCGGAAGTAACACAGAGCTGCAAGATCTTACGACCAGACTTGAGAACAGAGCTGGAGCATATGGGATGGAGGTGAGCTTGGAGAAAAGTAAAGTACTTGTGACGCACGAGCAATGCCACCGCTAAAATTTACATGAACGGCCAACAACTGGAGGAGGTAGATGCTTTTAAATACCTCGGCGCTACACTCACAAAGGACGGGCGATCGACGACAGAAATCAAAGTCAGAATAGCCATGGCAACATCTTCCATGACAAAACTCACCACCATATGGAAAAGTAAAGAGATCAGTTTCCCAATCAAACTAAAGCTCTACAAAGCCCTAATTCAGTCAATCCTGCTGTACGGAAGTGAAACCTGGACATTGACTGCTGAAACAGCAAAGCGAACCCAGTCATTCGAAACAAAATGCCATAGAAAACTACTGGGCATATCTTGGAGAGAACGAAAGACCAATGAATTTGTCAAGAGTCAAATAACACAGCTGGCAGGTCCACAGGAACCCCTTCTCACCATCGTCAAGAAGAAAAAGCTGACATGGTTCGGCCACGTCACCCGCCACAACACTCTGCCCAAAACAGTACTGCAGGGAACACTCGAAGGTGGCAGAAGGAGGGGAAGACAGAACAAGTCATGGATGGACAACATCAGAGAATGGACCAGGATGAATGACTCGGCACTACTGCGCAGAGCCGAGGACCGAGATGGATGGAGGAGGCTTACCACGGCATCGTCTTTCATGTCTCCCCCACGACCGCCAAGGTCACGGGTCTGATGATGATGATGATGATATATACACACACACACACACAAATATCAAGACCTGCACAAAAACTTCAGCTCGGTATTATTCATAAGTGTGTGCTGGACGCATGGTGTATAAAAGATGAGCGTGTGACTGAGAAATAGAAAGATGTCCCCCATCTCATCCATTAGTGGTAGAGTATACCTGTAGCCAAGAATACCCAGGCAAAATCCTGACGCTGATTAATGTGAAAGAGAACTGTAGTCACTGTAACCAATGGTTAAGCTCATCACTTTATTATCTGTGGCTTTACAACGTGCCTTTTGGGTTGTTTTTTTGTTCCTTGCCTAGAGCTCTGAGGTTTACCGATGGTGAGATTTTGCATATGCAACTGCTTTAACCCACCATGAAGGTAGCTGCATTCCGACTTCAGGGATGTATGCCAGGTATATTCTTGTTTCTGTAACCCATTGAACGCTGACATGAATTAACGAGATATTTTGCATGCATATTTGATCTTCTGCATGTATATATACACGAAGGGAACTAAGGCACGGGCAGGTCTGCACTTGAAGTTGACATGGGAGATAAATAAAAATCCCCACCCCTTATTCACTAGTTGCCGCCAAGATTCAAATTCACGATTTCATGAATCCATGGGACTGAAGTCAAACGGTCTGAAGCCCTCAACTATAGCGTCCGTTACAACATGTCCATAAGAAGAGAGGCTCTGGCGATCATGGAAAGAAAGCCATGACTGGCTAGCCACACTTGGCTCAGTAAGTAGTATGTTCTTTCGAGCCAGAAGGCCCATAGAGCCGGAGCTTATCCCGGTTTCTGTAGCGTTAAGCGAACTGATGGTTTTTCACCACCCCTGTGACAGGACGCTAGTCTGTCACCAGATACTTCCCCAGCAGAGCTGGTACCCACTTGTACACCTGGGTGGAGTGAGGAAAATAGGAGTAAAGTGTCTTTCCCAAGGACACAACACCGAGCCGATCGGGGATCGAACCCGCGACCTCTGGATCACGAGTTGACCGCCTAAACCACTCGACCACGGACTTGGCTCAGTGGTCCAGAGGTAACAAACCTGTCTTGTCTAAAAAGCGAGAGGTTGTTTTATTAAAAATTTTTTAAATTATTTATACCACTTTAAGTCACGGCAGATTTCTCTGCATGAAATTCGGGCTGCTCTTCCCGGGGAGAGCGCGTCGCCACAAGAGCAGCGCCACCCACTTTTTTGTTTTGTTTTTCCTGTCTGCAACTATATTTGTTTCCCTATCAGAGTGGCTTTTTTCTACAGAATTTTCCCAGGGACAACTCTCTTGTTGCCGTGGGTTCTTTAACGTGCACTAAATAATTATGTGTAACACACGGGACCTCGGTTTATCGTCTCGTCCGAAAGACTAGCGCCCAGACCACCACTCATGGTCTAATGGATGGGGGAAAAGTTTCTGGTCCAAATGGGAGGTAGGTTTGATCCCTGTCTAAACTCCCAACTTTTTCCTATCCACTTGATCATGAGTGGCAGTCTTTCGTATGAGAAGATGTACAGAGGTCCTGCATGCACAACATGCATTTAAACCCACAGCATCCAATCCCAGGGCTCAGATCAGGGAGGCAAGAGTTGGCACGGCTTATCCAGGTCTTCTTCTCTTGTTCGCTTTACACTGTCAGGTGTGTCTGGTGAAAGTTCTCATGGGAAAAAGAGAAAGCCTGCACAGCAGTGGTTGCTAGGCGAGTCATGACGTCAGCTGCACCTCTAGCTCTGCTCCTTCAGTTCAAGTATTATTTTCTAAATACATGCTGGCTACATTTTTTTTTTTTACGTAAAAGATTATGATTGATTAGAGTTTGGGATTTTACTCTGTGAGAAAAATGAGCCTTGTAACACTTATCCATCGGTGCAAGAAATCTGTGATTAGTTCACAGTGTTATTTCCTTGACTGTTGCCATTCAAAAAGCAAAGAGGCATGTGTGTGTGTGTGTGTGTGTGAGGGGGGTGGGTGGAGGGAGGAGGCAGAGCGCTTTTCTGCCTTTATATACCCCTGTTGTCCCTTAAACACACATAAAAGAACCCATGACAACAGGACAGTTGTCCCTGGCAAAATTCTGTATTAAAAAATTCTTTCATGGGGGAAAAAGGAAAAATACAAAACTAAAGATACTGCTGGGAAAAAATGTAAACAAATTTTTTTTTAAAAAGGTATGGCTGCTTAAGTTGTGACTCCCCCCACCCCTTCCCCCCACCCCTTCCCCCCTTCAGAGAGCAGCTGGAATTTCATGCAGCAAAATCTTCCATAACAAAAAATACTAAACTACACAATATAACACAACGCAACAGTCTGGTACAACCCTTCACACACCAAAGCAACAACACCGTCAGTTCAGATATGTTTATTGAGCCCCCCAAAAGATTATATGCACAGCAGATTGAAGCAATATCTTGTCCATTTTGATAAATCTACATGACAAAAACCCCCACCTTGCCACATACTCTGATTGGTATTCAACTGCTCTATCTGGAGAAAATGGAGCATAAGAAACATAGTCAATTCAAACTGGCAACGAAACACTGGACGATTTCTTTTTTTCCTTCATTGCAATGTGAACAAATATTGGAACAACCGCTCAGTGTTTTATTATCATTTGCCTACTTCAACACTCACCTGCTCTGTTTCCTTCTCCTTCCTATCACTGTGACAGGCAAAAATTGTCAACTTAAAAAAAACATATAGAAAGAAAATCAGTCTAAAATACATGACACAACTGCTATGGCTTTGTCACTTATGACAAATCCTGCTGGCTCCTGGCAAGCCATTTAAAACTCACAACCATGCTGTTTGTGGACCATGCCTTTTGTTAAAATCAGCTTTGCCAAAAAACCAAGTAAAATACAAACTAATGTATAAATGTGGCCTGTAAAAATCCATCCATATGTCTGTCTATTGAATGAACTTTAAAAAAAATTCATCTGCCACTGAGCTACAAAAAATTCATTGTGATGATGATAAATAAATGAATAACTAATGGTAATTATGTAAATCTCCACTCCTTCCCAGCTCCTAAACCCATGTCATGATCTTGAGAGTGGAAAATAATGGAACAAAAAAATCTGGAGAGCTACACACACACACACTTTAAACGGTTATCTTCAGATTATTTAAATTCTTTCTCTCTTAACAGATTTGGTGTGGGAATTTATTCCAGATGACAGGTCAAAGGTAAAAAAAAGAAAGAATAACTGATGTCTTTTTCTTCAGTGATAAAACATTAGTGTGTCACTAGATCGCGAAGAATGTGAAGGAGCATACGACTGTTCTAAGGCAATGAATGTTGGGGAAATGTCTGATAAAAGATACAGAAACATCATCTGAAATTCCTGGTTGTACATTGGCACATGCTACACCTACTTTACAGGGGCTACCAAGTCTGTGAGACTGGCAATGCAGGAATAGCAAAGGTTTTGTTTTCTGGTTTTTTTATCTGTCAATAAGCAACCATGAATGAATTCACACTGAAATTAACTAGAGTTGGAGGCATATTTAAAAATATATGTCATCCTGATTAAAATCAATACCAAAACAAGCAGCAATAAAACATTAGAATTGTTTGATAAATTCTTAAAGGATTTTTTTTAAGAAAAAAAAAGAAAAAGTCTTTTAGATTCCTGAACCATGACAAAAGTGAACCTTTTCATCACCAGCCATTTTGCTCTGCAGAAATCCTTGCAGACCCGACCCCCCCCCCCCCCCCCCCCCCCCCAAATGACACATCTGTTGGTAACAAAAATTAATAATAAAAAAAAGAAAGGACAAACATACATGCACGGCAACTGGCTACCAATCTTGATGAATAAGTGACTATCTGGACATCAACATCTTTTTCTCTCATTAAACCATGAAAACTAGAGTATCCTGATGCCAACCTAGCATGTCACTTATCTGCAATGTTGGTCGTGGGCCATTCCCTTCCATTCCATTCTGTATTGTTTACAGCCCTACCGACCACGAAAGCCATATCAGGGCTGTCACCTCGTCACCTCATTCAGTTTCAGTGGGTCAGCCATTCATGTTGCAGAAATGCTACATCAGCGCTGAAAGGGTTAATCTACTTTTTTCCTTTGCTTCTTTTGTTGCTTTTTGAGATAAGATTTTCAGGGTTTTTTTTCCTGTCAGCAACTACGATGTGATAGAACCACATGCCTAGTCTTGGGAGTACTGAACAGGGAATCTTTGTTTCCCTACTGCTATTGTGAAGGACATGAAAGTTAATCCCTACCGACAAAGTTTCAGCTCTGTTTACAAGCTCAGTGTTAGGATTCTCTATTTTTCTTTGTTTCCAGTCAGGGCATTATCTACACACACCTAAAAACATATCCCACCATCATCATAACCAACGAAACAGGTAAACCAAAAAATTCCGACTCAATTCTCATCAAACACAGTATGTTAGTTCACAGCTCAAATTACACACGTATCTTTATGTGATGTATCGATGGAAAGCAATTGTAAGTAGTGAACTGTGGTGAGCAGCCATACAAAACATTCAGCAAATACAACAGAGCAGAAATCAAACACACATACAAAAAAAAAAAAAAAAGAGCAAAATCATAGATTAAGATAAAACATCTTCTCTTTTTTTTTTTATATCTATGGCATTGTTTGCATGTTGTCAGATACATTTCAGCACAATAATGAAACAGCAATCAAACAAAATATAAACAAAGGCATATATGTAGTCATTTTCTCTTTGTAGCTTTGGCATTTCTGGCAATGGTTTTCAAGGGAAACATCAGACCGACAGCCATCATTATTTTTTTTTGATGTCCATGGTGAGATTTTCTTTCATGAATGTAAAGCCAACCATTTCACTGATGCAGAGCACTAAACATATCAGAAATGTAGAGCCCAAACATTTCAGTAAAGCCAAGCCCACATGTAGCATAGTCACTTCTGGTTTGAAAACACATATAAACTAAAAAAAATAAAAATTTCAAAGCGAGCTCTAAGTTTCATCAGGAAAAGATATATCGAGGGGATGCCACTAAATCTAAACCTTTCATGACATTGAACCTATCCTTTTGTGTGATACTGAATCTACCCCTTTGTAATACCGAACATATCCCTTTGTTACACTGAATCTACCCCTTTGTAATACCGAACATATCCCTTTGTTACACTGAATCTACCCCTTTGTGATACTGAACCTATCCCTTTTGTGCTACTAAACCTCTCTCTTCTTGACACTGAATCTATCCCTTTGTGACACTGAACCTATCCCTTTGTGATACTGAATCTACCCCTCTGTGATACTGAACCTACCCCTTTTTGACACTGAACCTACCCCTTTGTGACACTGAACCCACCCCTTTTGTGACACTGAACTTACCCCTTTCAAGACACTGATTCTACTCCTTTTGTGATACTCACTCCACCCCTTTTATGATACCAAATCTACCCCTTTGTGATACTGAATCTACCCCTTAATGAATCTAAATCTACCCCCTTTTGTGACACTGAACCTACTCCTTAGTGACACTGAACCTACCCCTTTTTGAGACATGGAATCTACACCTTTCGTGTTACTGAATCCACCCCTTTTATGATAATGAATCTACCCCTAACTTTACTACAATCTACCCCTAACTCTACTACAATCTACCCCTAAATGTACCCTTTCCAAAACCAACAGTGGATTCAGCCAGGAGAGGGACAGTCACTCATCCACTGACTGTGGCTTCACCCTTCACACCCTGAGCGGTGACCAGGGCACTGCACTGCACTGCATTGCTCTGAATTTTTCAGGCCCTGTGTCCACTCTTGGCCAACATGACCCTAACGGAGATAATTATAGGTATCACTGTGCCTGTCAGTATTGTAATTGCCCTTCATGGGATGATTAAAGTGTTTTTGACTTGACTTGACTTGACTTGGCGGAGCTGCCTCTTCCCAAGCCTCCAGGCTGGTAAAGGTGACAAAAACACCCTGCTGTCAACCACGCCACTGGCCATAGCTATGATAACAATCTTCTACACTAAAAGAAGCGCTTTGATTTGTTGCTTTACAAGATTCAGCGCTATATATAAATTCCATATATTATTAGTAGTGTTATGATGTTGGAGGGTTTTTTTCATCCTTCTTCTCAACAGTTGCACAAGATGTTCTGCCAGTTTTTCCTGAACACATGACTTTAGTTTATTGTGTCATGTAAAGGGTTTCCAAAGGAACGGAGTTGGAAGGAACCAACCGTCATTCAAAATTCCCCAACCCACGATGTGCTGGGCTCGACTTGTCAGGCGCTTAATGGCAGCACAATGCATTTTTGCTCATATGACAGACAACAATAGTTGCTGTCTGAGTGTTCTACAAAGTAGAAGAAGAAGAAGAAGAAGAGGAAGAAGATATCCTCTAAACCACACACCTCATCACCAAAGAATCGAACTAAGACCCCCTGTTAACTCCAGGGGCCAGTGTGATGAAAGGCTATCAATCACAGCTGGTGTTTACCTGCCACACACCTGTTAGCGTCCTGAACTGACTACCGCTGAAATTGTGGCCAAGAATTCCTTTAACATGCACTGATTTCATGCTGCACCTTGATTTTTTGGGTATCCTCTAAAAGACTACCACCCAGAATATCACTCAAGATCTGATGGATTGTTGGTGAGTGGGGGGAGGGGGAAGGGGGGGTGGAGAAAGTGCAGCTCAGAACGGAATTTAAACTCAGGACTTCTGGTTGAGTGTGCTGCCATCAGAGCACTGATCCACCTAGCAGAGAACTCCATCTTCAAATGCGCAGACAGGATTTGACCTTCAGAACAGTCAGCAGTTAATACTCAGAACATAAAAAATAAGCAGCAAAACTACACATATGGAAACAAAACAACCCAAACCAAACCAAAACAGAACGAAAATAAAAGACACGCACAAAAACCAAACCAATAACAGAAAAATGAAATGCTACTGTAACACCCCCCCCCCCCCCAAAACAAACAGCAAAACAAAACAACAACAAAAGCGTTAACAAACCCCACAATTCTTTGGAACAGGGTGAGAGAATGCAGAAACAACTTGCTGAGATGTGGACAAACGACATCGCACACATGCTGCACATCTAAATTTAAAAAAAATTTTTTTCCTTCAAAAATTGGCTGCAATCATTATCAATCGATACATCAATCAACACACATGTACAAGTCAAAACCATACCACATGGGGGTGGGGGGTGGGCTCTGAATCAACTTCGCATGACAACGGGATCATTTCATAGACAACTCACCACGCTTCTCGCTTCTTATCCCCCCAGTTACAAACTTCTGATGAAAACGAGACGGATTTATAAAGTATGCCCTGATTAAACCAGAAGTGTGTTTTCATTCTCAAGACATGGTTTTAGACAAAGCATCATCTTATTACGTCAGTCAACGGATATGGCATACATTGCAAATTCAAGAAAACAAACCACAACAATCCATACATGGTAAACGAATACATTTTGACACTTTGTGATCTGGTGAATTTGGTGGTTGAGTTATTCAAAACGCTTCAAAAGAGGGGACACTTCAGAAATGTATCACAGAAAAGTAGACGTCTACCATGAAATACTGTCAGTAAAGTGAATGCTTCTCAAAGGCATGTCACCAACAAAACGAAGGAAAAACCACACGACAGCCACCGCAAAGACGAACCAAACAAAGAACTGACATCTATGGAAAAACTGAGGGCCTGAAAAAAAGACAAGGCTTCTAAATAAAAATTTTCTAGCTAAAACACCTGGTATTTTAAAAAACAAAAAAACGCCAGCGACAATCAGTACAAATGGGTAAGACACACAGAGTGTCTTTAAAAAAAATCAACCATCTGCCCTGACAGTGTGCTAAGAAAACTTATACAGATCAACTTGTTCGGCATGTAAACATCACCATCACACACATGCACACACACACGTGCGCGCACACACACACACGCACGTGCACACACACACGTGCGCGCACACACACACATGTGCGCGCACACACACACATGTGCGCGCACACACACAAACAGAACCTCATTTAAAACTGCCATTCAGATTGCATAAAAATGTTTTTATTAAAAAAAGCGCGTGAGACCGAACGGTTCACATCGGGACTTGTCAGAACAAAAGTTCACAGTTAGGCATTCTCTAGGAGAATCTCCACTTGCGTTTTGCCGATACCTCTCATAGTCTTTCCGTTGCCAAAAAAAAGCACATCCCTCTAATTTTTCCTCTGTGCCCTAGATCTAGCTCTTTCCTTCACGCTCAGAGTCCTTTCCCAGCAAACGCCTCACAGGAACACTGTTTTCTGAACACGCTGAAGGATCGAGCCTTCAGATACATTAATCACCACACACTTACCGCGACGACCGCGGTCAGCGCAGCTCAGACAATATCACACAGGCTCTTGCTGTAGGGAAGGTGGGCCCATCACCATTACACAGCAACTGGTGGGGTTTTGGTAGGGGGGGTGTTAGGGGCTTTGGGGGAGGGGATGTGAGGGGCTAGGGGTGGTGGTGGTGGAGGTGGTGGTGGCTGGTTGGCGGATTTTCTGGAGTGTCTAGACGATGCCGAACCCCTCGGTGTGCTGGATGGCCAGCAGGAGCTTCTGCTCCATGATCTGGCGCGTCCTGTACTTGGGCAGGTCCAGCAGGTTGAAGCAGGTGTGGGCCACCGGCAGGAAGTCCTCCCCGCCCCCTGTGGGCTGGATGATCATCTGAAGCATACACACACACTGTCACAATACTGTCGTCACTACCTGACACACACACCGTCACAATACTGTCGTCATTACCTGACACACACACCGTCACAATACTGTCGTCATTACCTGACACACACACACCATCACAATACTGTCATCATTACCTGACACACACACCATCACAATACTGTCATCATTACCTGACACACACACCATCACAATACTGTTATAGTATCAACATTATCTGACACACACACATCACCACCACCGATGATACTGTCATCACTACCTGACACACATCACCATCACAATACTGTTATAGTGTCATCATTACCTGACACACACACCATCAACAATACTGTTATATTGTCAACATTACCTGACACACACATCACCAACAATACTGTTATATTGTCAACACTATCTGACACACATCACCACCACCACAGTACTGTTACATCGTCAACATTACCTGACACACATCACCAACAATACTGTTATATTGTCATCATTACCTGACACACACACTACCACTGACAACAATACTGTTATATTGTCAACATTACCTGACACACACACACCATCACAATACTGTCATATTATCAACATTATCTGACACACACACCATCACAATACTGTTATAGTGTCATCATTACCTGACACACACACCATCAACAATACTGTTATATTGTCAACATTACCTGACACACACATCACCAACAATACTGTTATATTGTCAACACTATCTGACACACATCACCACCACCACAGTACTGTTACATCGTCAACATTACCTGACACACATCACCAACAATACTGTTATATTGTCATCATTACCTGACACACACACTACCACTGACAACAATACTGTTATATTGTCAACATTACCTGACACACATCACCAACATTACTGTTATAGTGTCATCATTATCTGACACACACACATCACCACAATACTGTTATATTATCAACATTACCTGACACACATACACACCACCACCAACAATACTGTTATATTATCAACATTACCTGACACACACCACCACCAACAATACTGTTATATTATCAACATTACCTGACACACACCACCACCAACAATACTGTTATATTATCAACATTACCTGACACACACCACCACCAACAATACTGTTATATTATCAACATTACCTGACACACACACACACCACCACCAACAATACTGTTACATCGTCATCATTATCTGACACACACACACACCACCACAACAACAATACTGTTATATTGTCAACATTATCTGACTCACACACCACCACCAACAATACTGTTACATCATCATCATCTCTCTCTTTCTCTAACACGCGCGTGCACACACACACACATGCATGCACACACACAAACACACCACTGTCATACCATCATTATTATCTGACAAACACACCACCAATACTGTCATATCTTTATCATCTGATCCCCACACACACACCAACACCGTTCTGACCATAACGGCTTGACAATAGGACATGTTTGAATCTTCTGCACAAGACCATGTGTCCCAAAACAAGAGGAGCTTGGCTTCTTCGCGCAGCTGTGTTGGTCATGAGCAAAATTTAGTGCACAGTAGCGTACACAGCATTAGGAAAATGTTAAAAAGTACAGATTTTCATGAAGATGTACCCAAACTATCTGACTGCTAGAATTGGTCTGGATGCAATGCGCCTGCCTAGAAAGCAAAAAAGTCCGGATTCGAAGTGTGTGGTGGTTCGATCCCCATGTGGGCCCAAAACTTTCCCCCCATCCACTAGACCATGAGTGGTGGTCTGGGTGCTAGCCTTTTGGATGAGGCGATAAGCCAAGGTTACACTTATTTAGTGAAAGTAAAAGAAGTCACAGCAACAAGAGTTGTTCCTGGCCAAATTCTGTAGAAAAAAGCCACTCTAACAGGGAAACAAATACAGATGCAGACAGGAGGGGAAAAAAAAAAAGGGTGGTGCTGCTCTTGTGGCGGCACGCTCTCCCTGGCAACAGCCTGGATTTCATTTGAGAAATCTGCTGCTGCTGCGACTTTAAAGTGGTATGCAGTGCAATTTATGTTCAGTAACATGAGTAAATGCAAGAGTTCTGTGAGGAAACCATGATGTGGATGTAGCAGCACTATATAATACATGAGAAAAAAGCGAGAAAATAGTAAAGCACAAAAAAGCGAGAGATTAAACCGAGGATAGGAATAGAGCAGACCCACCTTGATATGAAGACATGCCCAGACACGAGGGGTATTCGTCTTGCGCAGATTAACATGCGCAAAGTCAGTACACTCAACGGTCCGTTAAGTCACACTCAGAACACTAGTACACTAACAGTCATTCATTTTTTTTTTAAATCTCTTAACGAAAGTATAATGGAAATAAGCACTTATTTTGCTTTTTTAATCCAGACCCCATTAATGTGGTTTGTAAATACTGTCATCTGTCCACCGGCACAAAGGCTTACTCTTACGAAAAGCGAACAGGATTTACGTTGTGCGCAAAATGTTCTGCGTGCGTTTCGCACACAGGACCTCAGAGTTTAGTTGTAATCTGTCCTGTCCAGCAACATCTGAAGGACTTTAGTGTGCGCAGAGTTGCGTGTTGCACGTTCGGTTAGCCATCTGGATTTGGATTGCACTGATGTTAACTCCAGGGTAAAAATATCCCCTTGAACGGGAATCAAACCCAGGTTGTCAGATTGCGATCAGATTGTTCACTAACAGTTAGCACATTAAGCTCTCAGAAAACGTTCTTTCTGCACATACACTCTGAACCAAACATAATGATCCTTCTTCTTCTTTGCGAATGCTCAGATAGCAACTATTCTTGTCTGTCATATAAGTGAAAGTGTGTCGTGCTGCTGTAAAACACCTGACAAGTCAGGCCCAGCACACCTCACTTCTGTGTGGGAGAGAACGGTTATCTTTGAACTTTTCTTTGGAAAAAAGTACGAGAATGGACCAAGAAGGCAGAAAATAGACAAGAAGTAGCTGACAGGAAGAAAAGGAACAAGGCAGAAACAAAGAGAGGGATAGAAAAGAGGGAATTCCTAGCACAGACATTTCTGAGATGACTGAGCGGAGCATTCCTCTTTCACTCTTGTGCAGCACACTTTACTTGATGGTAATATGAATAAGAAATGTCTGTTGACTGTGGAGCTTGTTTCAGATATTCCATGGCCCAGGAACATATATGCATTCACAGGAAAGAACTACTGACAGGAAAGGAAAATGGAAAGAAAAAAAAAGGGGGGGGGGGGGGGGGGGGTTGCTGCTCTTGTGGTGATGCATTCTTCCCGGGGAGAGCCGCCCAAATTTCACACAGAGAAATCTGCCATGACTTAAAGTGGGGTACGATACAATACATTACAACACATTACCAAACTTACAAAGGAACTTCTTCTTGTTCTCCAGACTGAAGGAATGAAACACTTCCCAGAAGAACTTGATGGTTTCATGGTATCTGTAGTACTCTCCTTTGTATTCTGTGTTCTGTGCAAAAATAACAACAATGATTTTTAAAACACACACACACAAAAACCCGGAGCCTACATTTTTCACTATCACAAACTACCCACTAAATCGTCTTTTCAGCCATGTTGATTCTGGGTATGAAACAGCAAAAATGACTGGATCTAGCAAGAAATACCTATTTTCTGATACAGTTATACATTCCATAATATGAATATTTGCTCTCTAATACAAATACATTCCATGACTTACTAACAAAAGAATATCTGTTTTCTAATACACGCGTATCTATGAAGTTTGGTCAAGAACAAGATTTTTATCATAACAATCACGAAAGAAAAGCAAAAAAAAGAATAGCTCTCTAGTGATCATTTTACCGGAAGACGCCCATAGGAGTTCAACGACAGAGAAATCTCACAATGATCTTAATGGGGACATCACATCATAATAAAGACATACAATTAATCACTGTAAAAAAAAAGAATCAAGAGCAATTAAGTTAGGATGTATGACTATTTTACTTCATGGCAAAGTAGTTAAACAAATTTTTAAAAAAAAAAAAAAAGCAATTTACTACAATCCCAAATGAATATGTCACCATGTGATCACTGACAGGCATAATCTGCTACAAAAATTTATCTGGTAATGTTATACATATTTCTACAGTTAATGCTCTAAACAATACAAGACTTAAATGCAATAGAACTTTTTCTAGTTAAATCTCTATACAACATTTTCTATAGGTTAACTGACACCACTTCATTTGGTCACTGACTTTCACTGGTAAGAGTACATACATGTTAAATCACTATAGTTAATTTTCAAACACAAGAAAATCAAGTACATGTGACGTCACTGCAATCAACACAGGAAAATGAAACAATGAAACAAGCCCACAAAGACTCCAAGCTTAGTGTTGACTATCTATTACTGCACATCACCACAACCAGAAACAACAGATGAACAGTCTAATCAAACAAAAACAATAACAAAAAGGAGGAAAGAAAAGACAAGCGGAACAATCTCCACTAGGATGAACAGTTCCATCAAAACAGACAACAGAACATCCAAAGGCATGAAAATACCTGCTAAAAAACAGGACAATAACAAAGGTGAACTAGTTCCTATACAACACAGATTTTCTAAGGCTTAAACTGCTATACAACATTTTCTAGGCCTAAACTGCATACAACATTTCAAGGCTTAACAGCTGATACAACATTTTTCTAAGGATAAATGCTATACAACATTTTCTAAGCTTAAACTGCTATACAACATTTTTCTAAGGCTTAAACGCTATACAAACATTTTTCTAAGGCTTAAACTGCTCTACAACACACTACAATACATCAGGTTTAAAGTCTAACAACCACTTCTGAAGTCAAAAGTAACGTTCCTACACACAGCACTGAACAATCACATCAGGATGGAACGTTCCTGCACAACACAGACACCACATGACACAATCAACAACAGATGGACAGTTCTGCACACACACAGGAACAATCAACAACAGGATGGAACAGTTCCTGCACAACACAGGAACAATCAACAACAGGATGGAACAGTTCCTGCACAACACACAGGAACAATCAACAAGATGGAACAGTTCCTGCACAACACAGGAACAATCAACAACAGGATGGAACAGTTCCTACAGAACACAGACACAATCAACAAGATGGAACAGTTCCTGCATAACACGGGAACAATCAACAACAGTTCCTGCACAACACAGACACACAGGAACAACAGGATGGAAACTCTGGGGGTTACCCAGAACAAGCACTCTGTCTCATCATTCACCACACCAGGGAATCACTGTGAGATTGTACGTACACACTCGAGAAGTTAGCAGGTATGGCTGTTTTGAAGTACCTCATCATATAAGCATCTATCATCCAGCCTTGAATAATTTTTTTCTCATTAAATGGAGAGTACCGGTTGTTTTCCCAAGAGCTTATCATGCATTCTTCATTGAACGCTCAGGCAGCAGCAATTGTTTGTCATATGAGCGAAAATACTTTGCGCTGCCGTTAAGCGCCTCACAAATCAGACCCAGCTCATCCAACTTCAACGTGGCTTATCATGGATGAAGACAATCTCAACAAAACATTCCACAGCATAACATTCTACTGTAGGCCGTGCCACTATACTTAAAAAAAAAACCCTGACATTTTTGGCTTAGGCCAAGAGTAGAGTCTCATTCGGTAAACATAACACTGAGGTCGGGTATGCTAGGCCTGACTTGTAAGGCACTTAACGGCAGCGAAACGCATTTTTGCTCATTAAGACAGACAACAATTCGTGCTGTCTGAGCATTCAACAAAGAAGGTACGGTAACTATGTTGGCTAAACAGACACCAGGGAAAAAAAAGGAGTGTATTTATACAACTGAAGTCGGCAGTCTGCTTTGCAGCCTGCAGGCTGACGACAGCCCTGCCTCAGCCGTGCTCCACTTACCAGGACTCTGCCTCCACACACTTTGAGGAAGCCTTCACAGAAGGCACTGAACTGGGCCTCCACACTGCTGTTCAGGGTGAAGTCCACGTACAGGTCCACGTACTCCTCCCTGCAACACACACCACACAACCCCTCATCATCATCATCATCATCATCATCAACCATTACACCCAGTGGTGTGTAGGGCAGCAACAAAGCGCTTCCACTCCTGCCTATCCTGGGCTAACCTAGTCAATGAACACACCCCATAAACCTTCTTCAGTCTTCTGGGCAATAACAACACCCCCCGCCATAAACCTTCTTCAGTCTTCTGGGCAATAACAACACCCCCCCCATAAACCTTCTTCAGTCTTCTGGGCAATAACAACACCCCCCCCCATAAACCTTCTTCAGTCTTCTGGGCAATAACAACACCCCCGCCATAAACCTTCTTCAGTCTTCTGGGCAATAACAACACCCCCGCCATAAACCTTCATTCTTCTGGGCAATAACAACACCCCCGCATAAACCTTCTTCAGTCTTCTGGGCAATAACAACACCCCCGCCATAAACCTTCATTCTTCTGGGCAATAACAACACCCCCCGCCATAAACCTTCTTCAGTCTTCTGGGCAATAACAACACCCCCCCCCATAAACCTTCTTCAGTCTTCTGGGCAATAACAACACCCCCCGCCATAAACCTTCTTCAGTCTTCTGGGCAATAACAACACCCACCCTCCCTTGCCCAGCCCCTCTCCCCCCCAATGCTCATCCTGAACACAAAAAATATTTAACGCATATATATGCAATTTTATTTCAGGAGGGTAATAGAGTGAGTTCCGAAGACTTTTGTTCATCCAGGTCTCGACTGAAATATTTGATGAACAGAAGGGGTAGCTAGCAGTGGAGGTGCTGGTAGGTGTGTGTGTGTGTGTGTGTGGTGTGTGTGTTGTGTGTTGTGTGTGTGTGTGTGTGTGTAGTGTGCGTGTGTGTGTGTGTTGTGGGGAAAGGTCGAAGGTAAGGCAGACAGAGGGATTCATCAAGACAAGGGTAGGGGAAAGGACTGGACAGACACAACATGGAAAAAAAATGTACATGACAAAATCTAACCATAACATAGGACTTAATATTCACAACTTCTTGATACCACAAATTGACTAAAACTGCTACTAACAAGTGATTAAAACAACAACAACAACAAAGATCTAACTCAATAAATAAACTACAATCTCAATACAAAGTGCAAAATCATTTTCCTGCTGTCACAGCCCAAAACCTTCAAAGCATTTAAAAAAAACAACCTTTTGTACCTCGAATAGCAAGATTACTACATCGCTTATCCCTCATGACAACACGTCAGTATTTCAGGACAGTGGTGTCTGTCTGTGCACTGACTTGTTCTCGTGGGTGACGACCTTGTTGGTTCCTCCTGGGCACAGCTCCATGGCCTTGACCTCACCAAACACTTCCTGGTTCACCTGAATCACATAGGTCACTGCTATGCTCAGTGTATACTCATGAGAGCACAAAAACCATGCACATTCATTCTGTTCAAACAGCTGGAACTAGGATGACAGACTTGCATCATGCTCAATCACTCAAACATCTAGTGCCAGTATTCACACAGCTAGTTAATATATTCAAACACATTCATTCATACTTTGCAACAAACATCCATAACATGTATACGCAAGTAATCTTCTTCTTCCTTTTTTGTCATGTTTCTCCCAGGGGAGGTTTGACATTGATGAGCCATCTCCATCTCTCTCTGTTTTGAGCTTCCTCCTTATTCATGCCCCTTTCTCTAAGATCATCTGCAATAAAAGCAGCCCAGGTCTTGCTAGGTCTTCCCTTTGGTCTCTTTCCATCCCCTACGAAGTTCATTGCTCTTTTTTTGATGTGGTGGTCTGCTTTCCGTTGAACGTGCCCAAACCAATGTATACGCAAGTAGTCAAGTATACATACCATGTACACTCACAGTTATGCACAATGACATACATTCACATAATCTTATACACACAGTATCATTTGCAGATTCATTCAGACACAGACAATTTGAATCTTTCACACACAGACCTTTCTCCTTCTTACACACACACACACAAACGCACACACACAAACGTACACACACACACACAGACAAAACAGATGGACAGTTGTCTTTCACACACACACACGTATAATAATAATAATAATAATAAATGGAATTTATATAGCGCTGTATCTTGCACAGACAAATCAAAGCGCTTGCACTCAACTCATTCTTACACAGTCATGCAACCAATAGCGAGTAATAGTTCTAACAAGTCCAAATGCGCACACTAACAAGTCCAAATGCGCACACTAACAAGTCCAAATGCGCACGCACACACACACACACACACACACACACACACCCCCACCCACACCCCCACACGTCATACACTTTGGCAGGGTGATGGAATTTGTGGCTGTTGAAAAGCAGGGATAGCTATGAAATGAAACAGGAGAGGAAAATCTTAGGTTGGAAACAAATATGTCTTGAGGCCAGATTTAAAGGAGTCACAAGAAGGCCTTTGGCGAAGAGAGATAGGGAGGCCATTCCAAATCGATGGACCAGAAACAGAGAAAGAGCGACGGCCAACAGTGGACTGGTTGAATCTAGGTGTTTGTAAGCACAAGGAATCTGCAGCAGAGCGAAGGGAACGAGAAGGGGTGTACAGGTGGAGACATTCACAGAGGTAGGAAGGTAGGAAGGTGCTGTTTTGTGGAGACATTTGTAACAGAGAGTACTGATCTTATAGTTTATTCTTTGTGGCACAGGCAGCCAGTGGAGAGATCGCAAGAGAGGGTAATGTGCTCAGATTTTATGTCTAATATGTCTAATATCACAATTTGTGAAGAGACGTAAACTGAATCGAACACACACACACAGTGTCAAGACATAGATACACATTTAAGGTTCACACTCACACAAACACGCACGCGCGCACACACACATACAGAAAGAGAGATCAGAGAATGACAGAGGCAGACACTCACAGAGAAAGTTAGGCAAAAGACGTCCTCCACGTCCTCTCCCTCATAGTCCAGCAACTCCTGAAGGCTCCTGCACCACACACCACACACGCATGCACACACACACACATACATGCACGCACGCACACACACACATACTTACAGCAAGACATTTTACCCGTTGACCCCTTCAGGGGCATGGTATTTGCATTTGTTTACCTCTTGAAGTTGTCACTGATGATTTTTCTGCATGAAATTCAAGATGCTCTCCCTAAGGAGAGCATGTTGCCACAAGAGCAATGCCATTCATTCTTTTTTTCTTCTCTTTTCCTGTCAGCATGTGTATTTTGGTTCCCTATCAGTGTGGCTTTCTCTATAGAATTTTACCAGGGACGGCTCTCTTGTTGCTGTGGGTTCTTGTATGTGCACTGAATGCGTGTTGCACATGAGACCTTGATTTATCGCCTCATCTGAAAGACCAGCACCTAGACTGTTACTCAAAGTCTAGTGGATGGGGGAAAGTTAGGGCACACATTGGGAGTGAACCGGCACTTCTTGCTTTCTAGGCAGGTGCACTACCTCTTAAACCATTGATCCACCATACTGGGGATATAAAACAAAAATGCTAGAAAATAGTAACATGTTGAAATGAGTTTGGGCACAACTCAACTGTTTCCATTACGCTGTTGTTGGTACAGCTCCATACAATGCCACCAGTGTTCACCATCTCTTGATTTGAACAATCATCGAAAAACACCAAATCAGTGACAAACCAGCCAAACAACAAACTATCTTCCAACCTTTCCAAGTTTGACCAATTTCTCCAACTTTTAACATGCACACACAAACACACACCCAAAATAAGTGAAGAGCTTCTTCCTTTTAAACTTCATTCACACAGAAAGGTTTTTTTGCACATGCAAGTCAACCGTTGGAGGGCCCATTAGAGATTTTGTAAAAGAAACTTTCTCTTGATTACTTTTGCAGAGGTAGGTCCTCTTTAATTTTCTTAGCTTGTGCGTGTGTGCGCACACTCGAGCCTATGCCTGAAAGAATGTATGTGTGTAACATGGGAGAGACTGCATGTATGTAATATTACATGAATGTCAGCATGTGCCTATATGTATCATTATATGACAGATTCAAGAGAATGTTCTACTGTCACTCCAGTGCTCTCATATTCACTAGGCAGGATGTCATTGAAGTATATTCCATCATAACCATACCTTCCCACTGTAGGCATAAACTCTCTCAGATCTTCCAGCGTGATAGGCCTGCACACAAATTGAACAGTACATATCAACAGCCATGTACGAGGATGTGTTTTCAATAAACTTGCCAAAAACATTTTAAAAAACTCAAATCAGGGGCAGGATAGCCTAGTTAGTGGTCAGAGTGATGAGCTCACAATCTGAAGGCCCCGGTTTGAGCTGCCACCGGCAAACCTGTTTAAGGGGATTTTCCCCTGGAGTTAACATGTTCTGACACCACTCCCCTGAAAATCCTTCAGATGAGACTATAAACTGAGGTTCCATTTGTGAACACAGGAAAAACATCTTGCATACATGTGAAAACCTGTTCTGTCTTTCAAAAGATTACGTAATGTTTGCCTGAAGGATATCTTCAGTTTAACGTCTATTCACATTTTGTGATTTTAGACGGTTGCCTGAAGGAATAGATGACAACATTTATGAAACACATGCACACTGGTGTCATGTTTAGATATTATTCGCAAAGTGTAATTATTTGTATATCCACTCCCCACCACACTATTACAAGAACTGTTACATGCCTATCTTTCAAATGCCTATATACATATATAGAAGACGGAAAACACACTACGAGGCAAATAAAAGTAAAAATTGTAAGACTGCACTTCTGCAGTAGATTGCGGAAAAGTAAAAGCTGTAAGCTAACTATGGAAAACACACTATGAGGCAAATAAAAGTAAAAATTGTAAGACTGCACTTCTGCAGTGGACTGTGGAAGAAAAGTGAAAAGCTGTACGTTAACACAGAGTGTACCTGTGGAGGAGTTTGCGGAAGAGGGCGAGGGGGAAGTGGAGGTCGATGATGGTGAAGTTGTAGATGGCCAGGCCACACAGCGTGCCGATCAGGTGAAACATCTCCGCCCCTTCAAACGTCTGCAACACCACACACGCCAGCCCCTTCTACACACGCTCCAACCCCTTTTACACACACACCAACCCCTTTTACACACATACCAGCCCCTTCAAACGTCTGCAACACCACACACACACCGGCCCCTTCTACACACACACTCCAGCCCCTTCTACACACACTCCAGCCCCTTTTACACACACCAACCCCTTTTACACACATACCAGCCCCTTCAAACGTCTAAAACACCACACACACCAGCCCCTTCTACACACACTCCAGCCCCTTCTACACACACTCCAGCCCCTTCTACACACACTCCAGCCCCTTTTACACACACCAACCCCTTTTACACACACACCAGCCCCTTCAAACGTCTAAAACACCACACACACCAGCCCCTTCTACCACACTCCAGCCCCTTCTACACACACTCCAGCCCCTTTTACACACACCAACCCCTTTTTCACACATACCACCCCTTTTACACACACACTCCAGCCCCTTCTACACACACACTCCAACCCCTTTACACACACACCAGCCCCTTTTACATACATACTGGAACCCCTTTTACATACATACCAGCCCCTTCTACAAAACCCCACCAGCCCCTTCTACACACACACCAGCCCTTCTACACACACACCAGCCCCTTTTACACACACACTGCAACCCCTTTTACACACATACTGCAACCCCTTTTACACACATACTGCAACCCCTTTTACACACACACTCCAACCCTTTTATACACACACTGCAACCCCTTCTACACACACACCAGCCCCTTCTACACACATACCAGCCCCTTTTACACACACACACACTCCACCCCCTTTTACACACACACCAGCCCCTTTTACACACACCAGCCCCTTCTACACACACTCCAGCCCCTTCTACACACACTCCAGCCCCTTTTACACGCACCAACCCCTTTTACACACATACCAGCCCCTTTTACACACACACTCCAGCCCCTTCTACACACACACTCCAACCCCTTTTACACACACACCAGCCCCTTCTACACACACACCAGCCCCTTCTACACACACACCAACCCCTTTTACACACACACTGCAACCCCTTTTACACACATACTGCAACCCCTTTTACACACATACTGCAACCCCTTTTACACACACACACTCCAACCCTTTTATACACACACTGCAACCCCTTTTACACACAAACTGCAACCCCTTTTACACACACACTGCAACCCCTTTTATACACACACTGCAACCCCTTCTACATACATACTGGAATCCCTTTTACACACACACTGCAACCCCTTTTACACACAACACTGCAACCCCTTTTACACACATACTGCAACCCCTTTTACACACATACTGCAACCCCTTTTACACATTCTCCAATTGCTTTTACACACCCACTGTAATCCCCTTTACACATACATACTGCAACCCCTTTTACACACACTGTGACCCCTTTTACACACTCCAGCCCCTTTTACATACACATTGCAGCCCCTTTTTACACACACTGCAACCCCTTTTGCAAACACTGCAACCCCTTTTGCAAACACTGCAACCCCCTTTTGCGCACACACTGCAACCCCTTTTGCGCACACACTGCAACCCCTTTTGCGCACACACTCCAACCCCATTTTACATACACTCCAACCCCACTTACACACACTCCAGTTCTTTTCACCTATACTGCAACACCCCTTTTACACAACACTGCAACCCCTTTTACACACACACACTGCAACCCCTTTTACACACACACACTGCAACCCCTTTTACACACACACTGCAACCCCTTTTACACACACACACTGCAACCCCTTTTACACACACACGGCAACCCCTTCAACAGTCTACGCCACGACCATAATTATCACCACTCCTTCAAACATCCTCTTCAGTCTGCAGTGTTGTCTGTGAAATGAGCTAAAAAAAAAAATGCATTGCACTTCCGTCAAGTGGCTGACAAGTCAGGCCCAGCGCATCCAACTTTAGCGTAAGAGAGACTTATCTTTTCAGTCTTTCTTGAAAAAAACCCAAAAAAACGCAGAAGAATGGACCAAGAAGGCAGACAATAGACAAGAAAGACGTGACAGGAAGAAAAGGAACAAGGCAGAAACAAAAAAAGAGAAGGATAGAAAAGAGGGAATTTCTAGCACAGAATTTCCAGAAGGTGGGGATGCTATTTATACCGACAGGCCCCCCCCCCACACACCACAAGGGAGGATCGCCACAAGACGTGAAGGAAACGAGAGCAGAGCTGTGCAGAGAGAGGGAGGAGAGTTACCTGAGCGTTGAACCACATGAGGCGAGACTCTTCATTGTAGAGGAACATGCCATACTTGGGGTCCAGCACTTCTCTCAGCAACAGCATGAAGAACTCCTGTCAACACACACACACCACATCAGTGGTCACACACACTTTTCCTCTGACCACAGCCTCATAGTGTAGTCAGTCCACACAACAAATACATTACACATACAGTGTTACACAACATTTTCCTTGCACGGCCTAAATATTTGTCAATTCAACATACATTTAATACTAACATGCACCACACCACAATATTTTTAACACCAACATACCAAAACATTATTTTGCACCTAATTTATATTAGTTTTTGGGGTCCTATAGAAATAGTTCTCAATTTAATTTTACAATAATAAACCCATACCCCAATTTTTGTTTTAAACCACCAACCAAAACAAACAAAACCAATAACTTATTTTGTACACATATTTATCAATACAAATTTTTTGGCATGAAAGGTTAATAAACAATGGTTTGAAGGATTTATGAATAGAAATAATGACATGAACCTTGATCTTGGGAAAATAGATGGAAAGTAATTATTTGTCATACACACACCAACCAGAAAAATAGATTTAACAAATAGATTCAACATACAAACCCCCATGCAACTACTAACTCTGGTAGGTGATGGAGATTTCGGCTTTGAAGGAAGGAGGACAGATTAGTGATAACAGTGGGACAATCCTGGCAGATCTTAGGATGGAAATAAGATGGTTGATTTGACTGAAGATTCTCCGCGACAAAAAGTGGCAAGGCCACACAGCAGAAGTGGCAGGCAATATCAACCACCATCACTACCAGACACACTGCACAGCTGTCAGTTTCCCCCACTTTCAGCTGCTCTCAGCTGCTGTCCATTCCATCCTATCCCAGCCTAGCTGGTGCTGATTACAGCAGGAACTGACCACACTTGGACCTGGTAAAAGGAAGGGGCACGCTAATTTTAGCTCTCTTGACTGAGTGATGTTGGATTTGTGCGCGGTGACTGACCTTTCGAACTCCCCCTTCGTCCACTGCCTCTTCTCCCAAGAATATGACCTGAAAAAAAAAACACATCAGAGTTGAATTTTCAAAAGCAGATAAGTAAACACACAACACCCAAGTGTTGGCAGAGCAAATTTTTGGTTTATTCAAAACCTTCTTCAAACTAAAAGATTGGCCAACCGACCAGAGTTTAATTTTCGTGACTGCAATGAAAACCATACCATAACAACCTACCATAAACTAGCACAAATCAAATGAATGATGGCTAGCTGACAAAACTGAACTAAACTTTACAAGCTGAAGTCTTGAGAAACTAAACACAAGAAATTGGTACAGTAAAGATAGCATCATGATTGATGGCATTCAAAAATATGAGCAGTAAGGGTTACAACCTGACCAGACAGAAGGGGATAACACTGAAGAAACACACACCAGCTTTACAGCTAATGTAGTTTCTCCTTCACTTTATTGTTGGCATTATTTTTTTTGTGTGTTTTCCCTTTCCCCCCCCCCAGTTCCTTGGCTAGAGCTCTGAAGTTCACCAATGCCGAGAGCTTTGTGTATGCAACTGTTTTTTCCTCCCACCATTTAGGTAACTGCATTCTGACTTCGGGGGTGGTGTCTAAACACACCATCTGTGTGCATGCAGATTTGGGGGGATTTTTAACAAAATTTTGTTATCCATTCCCACTGGCACGAAATGGCCTACTCTTCCGAAAGGCAGAACAGGTTTTTAACAAGTGTGCAAGATGCTCTGCATGCATTCACACATGAGGCCTCACTTTATAGTCTCATCCAAAGGACTTGAGACATTCAGTTTGATTTTTCTCGTCAAAATGGAAAGAAAAGGCAAGGCTGGGAATCGAACCCAGAACATCCCAGTTTACTTGTTCTGGCAAGGTGAATGTTTTCTAACCGTCCTGCCACCTTCCTTCCATCTTCCACATAAAATAAAAACCATTAAAAGGTGGTGTTACCATAACCTATGTGGTCGTAGGGGAGCAAGGCATCAGAGACCTCACTTCTCCAGGGGCCAGCATATTGTCGAGGGCAGCACCCATCTCCTCTCCCTCGCTACTTTACCTTCCCTGACCCTTAAGAGGGCAGGTACCCATTTACAGCTGGGAGAACTGGGGGACCGTACTGAAGCCAAGGCGCGCAGTCACCCATCCAACTGGTAGTCACGCTCAATGCTGCTTAACACTGGCTTGGGGGAAAGTGAGTGCTCTGACCACTGAACTATCCCATCCCCATTAAAAAAGACACACAAAAAAGACAAAAATAAAAATAAAAAAGACATGCGATGTCTGCTGACCTTCAGCGGCTTCTTGAGGTCCTGGGGTCCGCACCTCTCCAGAATGCTGATGGTGTCCTTGACGATGTTCTGCCGCGTGATGGGCATGGCCAGCACCGAGCTGGCGGGGTCGATGGGCATGAAGAGGCCCATCATGTTGCGCCGCGTCACCTCCTCCATCGCATTCTGCACACACACACACAGCCCCGCATACAATAATAATAATAAATGGAATATGTATGGCGCTGAATCTTGTCAAGTCAACAATTAAAAGCCGCTTGCATTCATAACATTCATACGTATGCAATCGACCAAACGCTAGCATTCATAACATTCATACGTATGCAATCGACCAAACGCTGGCATTCATAACATTCATACGTATGCAATCGACCAAACGCTGCTTCACAATATCGACAAAATTCAAACCCTATCTCAAAATAAGGACTTTTCACAAACCCAAAGCCCATTTCTTTTTCTTCCTTGTTGAACACTGAGACAACTACTACTGTTGTCTGTCAATGAGCAGAAATGCGTTGCAAATCAGGCCCAGTGCATCCGACTTTGGCGTAAGCCTATCTGAAAATACTGACTTTCACACAAACTCAAAGCCTTTTTCTTTTTATTTCACCAAAAAGTCCAGGAGTTCCGACAACTATCCCTGCAACACCAGAATCTCTCCTAAGAAAAACAAACAACTAAAGAGACAAAGAAAGAGAGAGAGGTGGACTTGCCCTCATCTGAAAGTGAGCGTCTGTCTGCAGCAGGATGGTTTTGGTGGCAGCATCAAACAGGAAGGGGTAGTTGCAGAAGTGGATGCCCTGCACACAGCACCATCCTACACTGCACACACTAGTCCTTTTGTTCCCCTCCTCTGATCCTCAGCTACAGCTCTTGAGGTTGACCAAAGGCGAGATTTTGTGTATAGATTTACCAATGGTGATATTTTGTGTACAGATTTACCAATGGTGAGATTTTGTGTACAATGGTGAGATTTTGTGTATAGATTTACCAATGGTGAGATTTTGTGTATAGATTTACCAATGGTGAGATTTTGTGTATAGATTTACCAATGGCGAGATTTTGTGTATAGATTTACCAAAGGCGAGATTTTGTGTATAGATTTACCAATAGTGAGATTTTGTGTATAGATTTACCAATGGTGAGATTTTGTGTATAGATTTACCAATGGTGAGATTTTGTGTATAGATTTACCAATGGTGAGATTTTGTGTATAGATTTACCAATGGTGAGATTTTGTGTATAGATTTACTAATGGTGAGATTTTGTGTATAGATTTACCAATGGTGAGATTTTGCGCATTGATTTACCAAACGTGAGATTTTGTGTATAGATTTACCAAAGCTGAGATTGTGTGTATAGATTTACCAATGGTGAGATTGCGTGTATAGATTTACCAAAGGTGAGATTTTGTGTATAGATTGGTGAGATTTTGTGTATAGATTTACCAATGGTGAGATTTTGTGTATAGATTTACCAATGGTGAGATTTTGCATATAGATCTACCAAAGGTGAGATTTTGTGTATAGATTTACCAATGGTGAGATTTTGTGTATAGATTTACCAATGGTGAGATTTTGCATATAGATCTACCAAAGGTGAGATTTTGTGTATAGATTTACCAATGGTGAGATTTTGCATATAGATCTACCAATGGTGAGATTTTGCATATAGATCTACCAAAGGTGAGATTTTGTGTATAGATTTACCAATGGTGAGATTTTGCATATAGATCTACCAAAGGTGAGATTTTGTGTATAGATTTACCAATGGTGAGATTTTGTGTATAGATTTACTAATGGTGAGATTTTGTGTATAGATTTACCAATGGTGAGATTTTGCGTATTGATTTACCAATGGTGAGATTTTGTGTATAGATTCACCAAAGGTGAGGTTTAGTGTATAGATTTACCAAAGGTGAGATTTTGTGTATAGATTTACCAATGGTGAGATTTTGTGTATAGATTTACCAATGGTGAGATTTTGTGTATAGATTTACCAATGGTGAGATTTTGTGTATAGATTTACCAATGGTGAGATTCTGTGTATAGATTCACCAATGGTGAGATTTTGTGTATAGATTTACCAATGGTGAGATTTTGCGTATTGATTTACCAATGGTGAGATTTTGTGTATAGATTCACCAAAGGTGAGGTTTAGTGTATAGATTTACCAATGGTGAGATTTAGTGTATAGATTTACCAAAG
The DNA here is from genome assembly GCA_028751875.1 of Rapana venosa. Classification (NCBI taxonomy): domain Eukaryota; kingdom Metazoa; phylum Mollusca; class Gastropoda; order Neogastropoda; family Muricidae; genus Rapana; species Rapana venosa. The sequence continues at coordinate 10,775,873 of CM054135.1, forward strand.
GTGAGATTTTGCGTACAGATTCACCAATGGTGAGATTTTGCGTACAGATTTACCAAAGGTGAGATTTTGCGTACAGATTCACCAATGGTGAGATTTTGCATATGCAACCGTTTCTGCCCACCATGAAGGTAGCCGCATTCCGACTTCAGGGATAGTGTATTAAAGATGACACGTGTGTACATCCATTTTTAACAATTTTGCTATCCATTTCTTCAGGCATAAAATGGCCTATTCTTAAGAAAATCAGAATGGGATTTTAACACGAATGCAACATGTTCTGCCTGTGTTCGCACACAGGACTTCAGTTTATAGCTTCTTCCAAAGAACTTGCGGGGGAGTGGAGTCAGCACTAATGTTAACTAAAGGGTAAAATCCCCTGAAACAGAGGCATTCATGGTGCCTCCATCCCACGCTGTCAGATCACGAGTACAATGTTCTAACCACTAGGCTATCCCGCCCCCTCTAACACACTATGAACTGCCTTCTGCAATCTGTATCTGAACACAAACACACCTGTATGCTTATCCTCCTTACACATGCTTCAAGAAACAGGCACAGAAAGAGAGAGACAGACAGAGACAGAGATAAAATGGGAGAGAGAGAGCAAAAGCGAGAGCAAGACAAAGAGAGAGAGAGAGACAAAGAGAGAGAGAGACAAAGAGAGAGAGAGAGAGAGAGAGAGAGAGAGAGAGAGAGAGAGAGAGAGAGAGAGAGAGAGAGAGAGAGAGAGAGAGAGCGAAGTAAGCTGCCCAGCCTAATGTTTCTTCTCAGCATGACAAGGAAGAAGAGAAGGTAAAAGGGAAGGTAAAGGTGTCCCATAACCTATAAGGTCGTAGGGGAGCGAGGCGTCAGAGACCTCACTTCTCTAGGGCCAGCATATTGAGGGCGGCGCCCATCTCCTCTCCCTCGCTGCTTTACATTCCTTGACCCTAAAGAGGGCAGGTACCCATTTACAGCTGGGTGAACTGGGGGGAACTGTACTGAAGCCAAGGCGTGGCGCAAACGGTCACCCATCCAAGTGGTAACCACGCTCGACGCTGCTTAACTTGGCTGGGGGAAAGCGAGTGCTACGAAGAGAAGAGAATGGACGAAAAGAGGAAAAGGAGCAGAGTCATTCCAGGACCTGTTGCTTCTGCATGATCCAGCTGGTGTAGTCGTTGCGGATGTTGACCACGTCCTTCAGGTCCGGCACGTAGAAGCGGGTGTAGGGAATGACCTGGTGGTTGTCCTCGTTCACCTGTCGCACCACCAACCACACACACCTGCCGTCACCGCCACTCTCCTCCACACTTCTTCTTCCTCTTCTTCTTCTTCTTCTTCTTCGCTGCCTGTGTCAGCACTACTTGGCTATTGTAATGCTATGGTCTTATCAGAAGTGCTAGTCTGTCATGATACTATGGTCTGTCGTAATGCTATGGTCTTATCAGAACTGCTTGTCTGTCATGATTCTATGGTCTGCCGTAATGCGATGGTCTTATCAGAACTGCTTGTCTGTCATGATACTATGGTCTGTCGTGATACTTTGGTCTGTTGTAATGCTATGGTCTTAACAGAACTGTTAGTCTGTCATGATACTATGGTCTGTCGTAATACTATGGTTTTATCAGAACTGCTCGTCTGTCATGATTCTATGGTCTGTCGTAATGCTATGGTCTGTCGTAATGCTATGGTCTTATCAGAACTGCTTGTCTGTCATGATACTTTGGTCTGTCGTAAGGCTATGGTCTGTCGTTATGCTATGGTCTTATCAGAACTGCTCGTCTGTCATGATACTATGGTCTGTCGTAATACTATGGTCTTATCAGAACCGCTTGTCTGTCATGATTCTATGGTCTGTCGTAATGCTATGGTCTTATCAGAACCGCTTGTCTGTCATGATACTATGGTCTGTCGTAAGGCTATGGTCTTATCAGAACTGCTTGTCTGTCATGATTCTATGGTCTGTCGTAATGCTGTGGTCTTATCAGAACTGCTTGTCTGTCATGATTCTATGGTCTGTCATAATGCTATGGTCTTATCAGAACTGTTAGTCTGTCATGATTCTATAGTCTTATCAGAAGTGCTTGTCTGTCATGATACTATGGTCTTATCAGAAGTGCTTGTCTGTCATAATGCTATGGTCTGTCAATGCTATGGTTTTATCAACACTACTAGTCTCTCATAATACTATGGTCTTATCAGCACTGCTGGTCTATCATAATGTTATGGTCTTATCAGTGTGTGTGTGTGTGTGTGTGTGAGGGGGGGAAGTGAGAGAGAGTGTGTGTGTGAATGCAAGTGTGAGCACTCACATGAATTTGTATATGTAAATCTATGAAAAAGCGACATCTTTCTGAATGCTTTCCAATAAACAGAAGAATGCTTAAGCTCCATTGCTCACATAAAAATGAATTTGTATCTACAAGTGTGTACATCGCAGTAAGGATACTGAGTAGTCATAATAAGAATTAGAAAAAACAACAATTTTTTCTTGTTACTAACAAACCAAATGAAATCTGCAAGACCATTATTTCAAAAATAGAATATCAGCCACAAAAAAAAAGCAAACAAGCTAAGGCCTGTGCAGGACTTACAACATTCTTAAGTACACAACCCATGTTATTACATCAAAACCATCATTTTTATAATTCTCTCTGAATAACTGAAGCTTCTGGTAGAAATATTCATTTCCTTTAGTTTGTGTTTATGACGCTATTCCTGACAAATACACCATTCCAGACAAATACATCTGCTGTTTGAAAAAAAATTCAAATGCAAAAAAATAAATATTACCCAAAGAAACTCAAACTCAATTAATCTCCATAAAGATGAAATGTTACCACACTTTCCTTATCGGATTTAAAAAAGAGAACTAGCAAATAAAACAGAGAGTCAAATAACACAGGTAAAACATACTCATGAAAGCTGAAATGAACACCCTACGGTCAATACGCTTCGATTTGTTTGGTTTTTTTTACAAGATTCAGCGCTATATTAATTCCATATATTATTATTATTATTATTAATACTCACCAAGTTGAGCTTTTTCAAAATCTCCAGTGATACATGCAAGGCAAGGCCACGATTGGACACCTGACAAGAACGCTAAACTTTAGAGTTGAAATAGGAACAGCAAGCCATACCCAAAACGAAACAACAAATACTATAGATGAGTGGTTAAGACAGTTTGACTTCAATTCCTTGGGTCCATGAGGTCGTGGGTTCGAATCTCAGCGGCATCTGATGGATTAAAGGTGGGGATTTTTATGGGTCAACTTCAAGAGCAGACCTGCCAGTGCCTTAATTCTCTTTGCATACATATACATACAGAAGATCAAATCTATGCATGTTTAAGATCCTGTCACTCATGACAGTGTTCGGGGGGTTACGGAAACACGAAAGTCGGAAAGGCGACTACCTTCACGGAGGTAAAAGTGGTCGCAAACGCGAAGTCTCGCCACTGGTGAACCTTGAAGCTCTAGCTGAGGAACGGGAACAAAACTGAAAAGAAGGGCGACAACTTCTACATGGACGCCATCACACACGACAGTGTCTGGAGATCAGTGAACAGGCAAAGCAGCAACAAAAGGAACCACGACATCCTTCGACTCGTGACATCCTTCGACTCACAACATCCTTCGATTCATGACATCCTTCGATTCAGTCCATTTACTGAATCTATTTGCTGGAGAAAATATGTTACCCTTCAAGAAAAACGTTTGTTTCTGTTTTTGTTTTCCAGCAAGAGCTTCGAAGTTCACCACTGGTGAGATTTGTGTACGCTAACTTTCACCCATCATTAAGGTAGCTGCGTTCCGACTTCAGTTATAACGTCTTAACATGACACCAAAGTGCATGTGGTTTTTTCCCATTTTGTCACCACTTCTACCAGCAGGAAATAGCCTGCTCTTCCTCAAGGCAGAGAGTGTCTTTTTGTCACATGTGTGCAAGATGTTTTGCCTGCACTGGTACACAGGACCTCGGTCTACAGTCTCATAGAAAGGATTTTGGGGGGAGTGGAGCTGGCACTGACATTAACTCCAGGAGGAAGAAAATCCCCTTGAATGGGCCCTCAGAAGTGGCTCAAACCCAGGCTGTCAGATCATGCTTTAACCACAAAGTCATCCTATCCCCCAAAACCATTTTGAAATTGAGTAAAACTGCAGTCATCATTTCATTCTACGTGGCCTGTGGCCTAACAAGAACAGTTTTCCAAGCACACATGTACACACACACACACACACACATACACACACACACACACACACACACAAGCATGCACGGTCACACGCATGCATGCACATGTACACACACACTAACCAAACATACAATAACAAACTGAGTAAAACAGACTACGGAAACGCTAGGATAAAACAACCCAGCATGCACACTGTACCTGGAGAGAGAAGCACTTCACCAGGCTGAACTTGACCAAGAGACGGCACAGTTATTGTTGTTGTTGTTCTTTGGCTAGGGCTGTGACGTTCACTAATGGTGAGATTTCACATGTGCGACCGTTTACCCACCGTGAGTTTCTTCAAATTTTGTCATAGGTCCTACCAGCCTGAAATGGCCTACTCTTCCCAAAGGCAAAACAGAATTTTAACATGTGTGGAAGATGTTCTGGGACCTCAGTTTATAGTCTCATCTGGAGGACTTTCGCAGAAGTGGAGATGTAAACTCCAGGGGAAAATCCCCTGGAGTGGATGGATGCCTCAGTGGCAGCTCAAACCCAGGCCACCTGTCAGATCAGGAGCTCAAGGCTCTCACCACTGTGCTCTCTTGCCCCCGCTGAATTAACAAGTTCACCTATTCCCTACCCCCTTCCCTCTCCTCCATCTCCTTTAAAATGACGCTGACATGAAGGAGTACGAAAATCTTCAGTGACAACTTTTACTTACCTCCATGTCATTCTTTGTGTCGGAGAGACGTATCAAAAATTCAACACACTGCTTGTAAATCTGAAACAATACATCAAATATGTCATCTCAAACAACCCTTTGACAAGGCAGTTGAAGGTAGAAAACTGCATGCCTCAATGATTTCACTGATATCATAAACATATCAACAGGCAGAACAGCCTGTGGCTTAGATGTGTCCACACAGTCATTACTTCTTTCTTCTTTTCTTTTCCCATATCTACATTCAGTAGCCAAGGGTAGTTCTGGGAATGACAATGATCACATTGTGATCACACCTAATTATGGGTGTGGAGGTTTCCATGCATTCTGTAAATCCTAGCTTCATTCATCATCAATCATAATTTACTTCACTGATTCCATTGGCAGATTGCCAACAAAAATATCAAATCTTCTAACTGCCGATAAAAATATCACATCATCTAACCGATCCATTACTTCAGCTTTAGACTGTTCTCTTCTCAACTTCTCAGAAAAAACAATCCTTCAGGCACAACATACATGACCCGCCATGGATGGATGACAGTGGATTAACAAACATTACTGGAAACTTTTCGTCCATGGCCAATTGACAGACTTGAGAAAGCTCCTGAGTGGAGTGAAAATGGATCCCAGCAGCAGTAAGAGCTTGTGTGGGGTTTCTTTACTTTTTATTTGGATATTATTTGTCCTTGGTTTTCTTGTCATTCAGCTCAAGACAGATACACAGACAAACTTGTTGTTGCTTTCAGTAATGGGAAAACTGTTTCAAATTCAATACATTAAACTTCTTTAAAAAAAAAAACCAAACCCAACCCTACAACAAACCAACCCCCTAAACAAATACACCGTTTCACACACAACTGAATCAAACAGCCAGCAGACTAGCCTCCTGAACCCATAGGCTGGGACGGTCAGGGTGAAACAATCCCAATGGGACCATCTGTCACTGCAAATGCACGTCGCAAGTGGTTTGCGTTGTCAGGTTCTACCTCACTGTTTGAGGTAGGTCCTGTTCTATCTCAAACAGATCTCTCACATCCTCCAGCCAACCAACGTTCAGTCTGAAGCTTCAGGTCATGTTGTGTGCACCAGCATGTGTGTGCCTTGTGAATGTGACTGAAGCCTCAGGACACTCAGTGACCATCACTTTATACACCTTTCAAATGTTTCGTGTAGCAGTTCATCATTTTCACACCGACAGTCATGTTTGAACCGTACATTTGATTCAAACAGACAGCAAGGTACAAAAGGATAGTCTGTGGGCTGCTTGACACACGATTGGATTTATCTCCACACACTGACCTTGACAAGACGATTAAAACAGGACGGCTTCAGCTTGCCCCACCACTGACCTGTCAACACAACACAGTCACTTACTTCACCATCACCACCACCTTATTCAGAGGAAACATTGCAAGAGAGATGGATGGGGGGAAGTAAGAAGGAGACTGGAGATTCATTATCTTCAGACAAGATGCAGACACCAAAAAGACAGTATTCTGAAAAAAACCATTCTGATTAAAATTTTTAAAAAGCCTTGCTATAAATATAGAGCGTGTACTGATAAAAATCTGGTCCAAGTTTTAAGATTCTAAAATCTGATGACAATTACAATGTCAGATAACAAAACAAGCAAGACATAATGTGAAAGAGGGATCATGATGAAATATTTCGATCATTACTGTTTTGAGCTCAAACCAACTGATACAGCCAGTCCTACATGATGCACAAGTGATGCATCACTAGATGCACCAATTGCATAACTCTCTCACATATATTATATTCCCACAAAGTTCGTTTTTGTGGCACATCAGGCTTAATATCAACAATATTCTTAGCGAAGTCAGAATAAACTAAACAAACACATTCACATACATCCACACTCAAATGAATCATCGACGGACGCTATAGTCTACAATGTTCAATTTCAATCCCATGGGTCCATGAAGTTTTGGGTTTGAATCTTGGCAGTAGCATCTGGTGAATTTAGGGTGTGGATTTTAATGATCTCCATGGTCAACTTACTGCAGACCTGCCAGTGCCTTCATTCCCTAAATGTAGACACATGCAGAAGATCAAACATGTACATTAAAGATCCCGTAATTTATATCAGTGTTTGGAGCATTACCGAAACATAAACATACCCAGCATAATCATATCATTGAAGTTGGAATGCGGCTACCTAAATGGTTTTGGGCTGGGGGTGAACCTCAGAGCTCTAGCTGAGGATAAAAAAAACAAAAACAAAACTACGTTAAACCAAACAAACACATTCCCAAAACATCCACACACAAAACTTTGAATGAACAGACGTAAACTCGAAGCAACACCAAACGAAATCACCCCCCCCACACTCAAACCGTCCCTCTCACCCCCCCCCCCCCCCCCCCCCCCTCCCCTGGTCTGCTGACTGACCTAGAAACTTGGTGGCCGGTTTGTCCAGGTTGAGGATGGACTGGCCGAAGGGGGTCAGCAGGGTGGCGAAGTGTTTGGGTTCGTTGAAGAGGTGACACTCGGGCAGGATGAGGAACACCCGCATCACCTCTATGTCACACGGCGCGCGTGACAACCTCACCATCGACTCCAGACTGCTGCAGATCTGACACACAAAGTCTCCAGCTATAATATAAATTTTTTCTACAAAAAAGATCAGTTGAAAACAAAGCCCTGAACTCCTTGACATCTATTTGATAGCTATGTTTTGCTATGCACCATAGGACTCAAATGCATTGGTTTCCCCCCCCTGGAGATGCCGGGGTGCCTGTCAGTATAAATAGCATCCCTCACCTTCTGGAAATTCTGTGCTAGTAATTCCCTCTTTTCTATCCCTCTCTTTGTTTCTGCCTTGTTCCTTTTCTTTTTGCCACCTCCTTCTTGTCTCATTTTCTACCTTCTTGGTCTATTCTCCTGTCTTTTTCCCAGAGAGACTTATAAAATAACAATTCACTTTCATGCCGAAGTCGGATGCGCTGGGCCTGATTTGTCAGGTGCTTAACTGCAGCACAACGCATTTTTGCTCATGTGACAGCAGACCACAGTAGTTGCTGTCTGAGCATTTGACAATGAAGAAGAAAGAGAAGAAGAAGAAGAAGAAGAAGAAGAAGAAGACAGTATTACCTTCTGTTTGATGATGACGTTGGTGGCTCTCTCCACATGACTGAAGGACTCTCTCACCAAGTCCATGTCCACCCCATGGTTCTTGCTGCTGCTGGGACAGTGCTCCTCGTTCCTGCTCACACACACACACACAGGTATGCTGATCTTCTCCTTCTTCTGCTAAGACAGCAACTACTGTTGTCTGTCATATGAGCGAGAACGCGTCACAGTGCAGTCAAGTGCCTGACAAGTCAAGCTCAGCAGCATCCAACCTTGGTATGGGAGAGAATGGTTATCTTTTAAGTCTTTCTGGTAAAAAAGGCAGAAGAAAGGATCAAGCAGGTTGAAAATAGACAAGAAGGAGGTGACAGGAAGAAAAGAAACAAAGCAGAAACAAAGAGAGGGATAGAAAAGAGGGAATTCCTAGCACAGAATTTCCAGAAAGTGGGGATGCTGTTTATACTGGCGGGCTCCCCCAGCATCCCACAGAGGACTCATAAGTCTCAAGTCTCACTAAATCTCCACAGGATTCTGACAAATGATCCTGACCAGGTCTTTGCTCTCATTAACGACCATTCTTCATGATTTTCTTGACTATTTTCAGCAGCTGTTAGTGACTGTCCAGATTTCCGAACCCTTACGATATGGATACTGTCAAACTGTTTGTCTCCCTCTCTCTCTCATACAAAAACAGTACACTATCATCACAAACACACGTTCAGTAACAAGAAAAACAAAACAGATAAGGTCCATCTCCGGAGCAGACTGTGGCCCACCTACTGAATGAGGTTACCAGTTTATTGAAAGGGTTGTTAAGTATGAACTGTGACTACATACACTTTGACTGTCAAACAACACACAGTTTTAGTACAGGTAGTCCTGGCCTTTCCCCTTCGTCACTTGGCAAAGCTACCACATTTTGCTGTACACACGTACACACACAAACACATGCACACACATACATAAACAAACATACACAAACAAACACAGACACACACACTGACCACACACACACACATACAAACACACTCATACACATACTCACTAACACCACAAATACACAACTGCATGCATGCTCTCTCACACACACACATCCATCAAGAAAACTTACGGAAGCAGGAATGATCCATTGAGGCATGCTGCATGAGAGAAGATTTTGCAAATTTCCCTGAAATAAAAACACACACACAAAAAACACAATTAAAAAAATATATCAGGAAAAAGCACCTCCAGCAACAGAATGCAAAACGAACACAACATAACATTCCAAATGTCTGCACAGATACTGACTCGCCTTAATCTGATTTCGCCGTAATCTGATTTCGCCTTAAATAATTCTCCACAACAAATTCTGGTTCTGATGCTCCACTCTCAAACACAGTTTCCGTCATATCATTCATCACATCACCAATAAAATAACAGCACATACCCGTCATAAAATTTTTCACAGAAAATAATTTTTAGAAACCCACAATCATGCATATAAACCAAAACAAAAAAACAAAAAAACCCCACCCACTATCACAGTCCACTAAATCATTTGTTTTGTAGGTATTTTTTTGTTGTTTCGTGTTAGCATTTAAAATTTTTTTTAACTTTGCTCATGTTTAAAGTATGTTCTTTCGATCCAGAAGGACCATAGAGCCAGAGCTTATCCCGGTTTCTGTAGCGTTAAGCGAACTGATGGTTTTTCACCACCCCTGTGACAGGACGCTAGTCTGTCGCCAGATACTTCCCCAGCAGAGCTGGTACCCACTTGTACACCTGGGTGGAGTGAGGAAAATAGGAGTAAAGTGTCTTTCCCAAGGACACAACACCGAGCCGAGCGGGATCGAACCCGCGACCTCTGGATCACGAGTTGACCGCCTAAACCACTCGACCACGGTGCCTCCCTGCTCATGTTTAAGTGTTGTGTTTTTTAAAAAATTTATTAAATGCACGAAAAAAAAAAATCAACACACATGCTACCTTTCTCAGGCTTTTTTCTCCAATCCCTTCCCCTCCCTACTTTCACCACATCCCTCATCTAATATCACTGAGAGTGAACAGACGTTAAATTGAAGACAACAACAACAACAACAACAGCAACCAACCCATTACCACACACGCACACACACAGAGAAAAGAGCAGGACACTCACTCAGAGAGCTCCATAGAAGGTGGGTCGGCAGACTTGAGCTGCTCCATGGCCGACAAGTGGTCAGAGTCCAAGGCCAAGATCTGAGAACAGGGGCTGGGAACCCGGTGATCGTACACCGCCCCACTGGCCTGGATACAACATCAACAGCAGCTCTTTGTTCATCAACAGTTCACGTCCAGAGAAAGCCCAGCTTCGTTAACGGTTCATTTCCTACAGAAAGCCACACACGCTACTGCTGCTTTCAACGGTGTTTATTTTTATTTATTTATTTATTCTTTTATATCAAGGATAATGGAATAAGCACTCATGTGCTTTTTTACATCCAGTCCCCGTGTGTATGCGGTTTTGTAAATTTTGTCATGTTTCCACCGGCACACAATGGCCTACTCTTCCGAAAAGCGGAACAGGATTTAACGTGTGCACAAGATGTTCTGCATGCGTTTGAACATGGGGCCTTGGTTTATAGTCTCATCCGAAGGAGATAGAGAGGCATAGAGAGGACAGTCTACCCTCCACGCTGGCATTCTATCAATGCTGAATGCTTCAGACTGTTACCACAATATGATTAAAATCATCTTTGTTTGATTTCTTTCTTATATCTATTTCCCATGGAGGACAGGTTGAAAAATAGTTATTGTGTATGCTTATTCATTTTTTCCTGTCTCAACCTGTCACCCCTGTCCAAACCACTTTTTCTCAATGTCCCAACCCCCTTCTCTCTCTCCCCTGTCCCAACCCCCTTCTCCCTCTCCCCTGTCCCAACCCCCTTCTCCCTCTCCCCTGTCCCAACTCCCTTCTCCCCCTGTCCCAACTCCCTTCTCTCTCTCCCCTGTCCCATCAACCCTTCTCCCCCTGTCCCATCAACCCTTCTCCCCCTGTCCCATCAACCCTTCTCCCCCTGTCCCATCAACCCTTCTCCCCCTGTCCCATCAACCCTTCTCCCCCTGTCCCAACTCCCCTTCTCCTCTCATCCCCTGTCCCATCAACCCTTCTCCCCCTGTCCCATCAACCCTTCTCCCCCTGTCCCAACTCCCTTCTCTCTCTCCCCTGTCCCATCAACCCTTCTCCCCCTTGGCCAACCACCCTCTCTCCCCCTGTCAAAACCACCTTCTCACTGTCCCCCCCACCCAGCCTCAATGATCCCCCGCCCTTCCTCCACCAAAGTAAAGTATTTCAGACCTGACCTGACCTGACCTGACCTGACCTGACTTGACCGGACCTGACCTCACCTCTGCCTGTCGGTAGGTCAGGAAGGAGTGGTCTCCCCCGGCAAAAATCCTCTGCACCACCAGCGGGGCGCCCTCGTTGTTCACCTGCATGGGCGTGGCCGACTTGTGGCCCCCCCCCTCCTCCCCCCCCTCCCCCCTGCAGCGGGGGGGAGGGGCCACGAAGGGGCCGTGCACCCGGCAGGGCAGGTTCCTGCTGGAGAACACCTCCTGCCCCAGCTGCCCGCTCTCCCCCAGACCAAACGAGTACAGCCGGCCCGAGTTGGGCACGTAGGCCAGCGTGTGACACCTGCCGACAACACAGTGGTGGACAGGGTCAGGGCCGGCACAGTTACTTTTACTGTTGGGAACGCCCGAGGCTGGACATGGGCAAAATGTCAAAATGGGCAAAATGTCAAAATGGGCAAACTCTCAAAATGGGCAAACTCTCAAGAAGTCCTTCAAAAGAACGCTACGCCTCGCCCACTTTACCGCTGGGCGCCGTTTTAGGCAGGCGGAGGTGAAGTTGCTGATTTTGCGATTTTGATGGATTTATAAAACTACAGCCCGTTCTTCTACCTTGTACTGAGGTATCAAGGTATGTTTTTGTTTTTACTTTTGCTTTAAAAACGCATTAAAAAACACCCAAGCCCTTATTCTTACCACCTATTATGATGCCAAACTGGCCAATTTCTCAAGTTGTCACTTTCTGCAGTCTTCCATTTTAATTTGTGATAACATTTCATAGAATTGTTCAATTTTCAATCTTTTAAAAAAAAAAAAAATTTTAATTGAATAGTCTTTTACTGCAGATTAACAACATGTGAACAACTTAAAATTGACCTCCTGTGCATGTGACTCATTATGTGGTGGAGGGTCACAAATGAGGGATGTGGCGTTACAGGTGATTATGTCATGGACTTTCAACTATCACAGTGCATTCATGACATGTGATGAATCAGAATATAGATGTGAATCGTTGATACTGCAATGTTTGATTCCAAAATACTTTGCACAAAGATTATCTACCACCTTGTAATAAATAAACCAAAGATAAACTTATGTACAGTTTGCAAGTATGTGAGTATTCCCATACATTAAACAAGCAGACAACATCAAACAAAACATTCCTGCTTTCATATTCCCAATCACATCTTAAACAAGCAGACCACATCAAACAAAACATTCCTGCTTTCATATTCCCGATCACATCTTTACCTCCAAACTGTCCCAACCCTTGCCATCTTGTGTTCACATCTGAACACATTTCATGACCTTAATGTTCCAATCCATTCAAGTCACAACTGAGTTCCTCCAACTTTTTTACATAATAAAAGTAGCTAATGCCTTTAAAGCAGCATTCCAAGTAACAAACAACATGGACCCCCCCCAAAAAGTGACTGAACCTCACACTGAAACCAGGGACACTGCTGGATGATGGAGTGAACAACCAGAAATGAGAACACACGCAGAACAGAACAAGCCATGTTCAGGGATGGGGGCGTCAGCTAAAGGGAGAACACCCACCTGCCACAGGCGATCTGTGTGACCTCGCTTCCGGACAGTTCCATGACTTGTCGCGGGACGATGACGTCTTCATTGTTGCCGTGACCCAGCTGCCCGAATGACCCCGCCCCGAAGGTGAACACTCGTCCATCCTGTGTACACATGTTTAGATGGTTTCGAAGTACACTTTCAAACCTTTTTCATTCCTTTTTTAAATATTTGTTGTTGCTGTTTTTCATGTGAAGTAGTATGTGTGTATGTGTGTGTGTCTGTGTTTTGTGTGTGTGTGTGTGGCATGCGCTGCGTGCATGCATGCATATGTGTGTGCAGACTGTGTAAGAAGTGAATACCAGGAATACAACACTAACAAAAGCACAGCAATGAGGCAGCAAAAAAAAAAAAAAAAACCCAAAAAACCCCATAACAATGAATAAATTTGGGAATGGGGGGAAAAGCAATGGGGCAGCACTAAAAATGCAAGCAAACATAAAAATCCAAAACAAACAGAATCCCCCCCCCCCAACCTTCAAACCCAGCAGACAAAGGCGTGGACTCCTTACCAGAGTGAGGGCGGCAGTGTGGTCCTCTCCACAGGACAGATACTTGATTTTCTGACTGCGCAGGGACCGGCACGCAGTCGGGGCATTGCGATCTGCAAACAACACATCCACATCCACCCTCACATCCCTTCTGTGTGTCAACTTTTGATGGAGGGTATTACCCAAGTACCTCCCACAGCCCTCAATTCCCATCATGTGTGCATATATACAAGCAGGAGATCAAATATGCGTTAAAGATTCTGATTTACATGTCAGCATTCGCTGGTTACAGAAACACCCAGCGTACACCCTGTACAAAAGAATGAGCTGCTCTGAAGTTGGGATGTATCAGCTCAGGCCAGTGGGCATACTCCTGCAGAGATACAGGGGGACGGGATAGCCTAGTGGTTAGAAGATTGCGCTGCAATCTGATGACCCGGGTTCGATTCCTGTTCAAGGGGATATTTTCCCCCTTAACTTCAGTGCAGACTCCACTCTCCCCAAAAGTCCTTCAGATGAGACTATAAACCGAGGTCCCATGTGAGAACACACGCAGAGCATCTTGCGCACACGTTAAATCCTGTTCTGCTTTTTGTAAGAGTAGGCCATTGTGTGCCGGTGGGAACAGATGACAAAATTCACAAAACTGCATACACACGGGGAATGGATGGAAAAAAGCACTTAAGTGCTTATTCCATTATCCTCGATACAAAAGAATAAAATAAATAAAATAAAAAATGAATAAATAAATGACAGCCACTGACACAAGAACCTGGAGAAGAATGTCAGTATCTTCTGCACTCAGGCCTCCCCCCCACCCCAATGTAAATCATTCAAAGCACCATGAATATAATAATCATGCTATATGACACTTTTAAAGCGCTGAATCTTGTAAAGCAAACAAATCAAATCAAACATCCATCCCCGAAGTTGGAACGGGGCTACCTAAATGGTGAGGGGGGAGAAAACATTTGCATATGCATAAATCTCACCATGGGTGAACCTGGGAGCTCTAGCTGAGGAACAACCACAACCACCACGGAAAAAAACAAATCCATCTCTGTGAGGAAGTGAGAAAATGTCCATGTTTTCCCATTATTTTACTTTATGCTTGGTGAACGGGCGTGGTATGCTTCTCTATTTTGTAGATATCTGCAGCTGTCTGGATTTGAGTTTTTTTTAAGCACTTTTCTTTTCATGATAAAAAACCCTGTGATTTAAAAACTTTGTTTTTAAAACCTTTTTCTTGTACATATATAAATGTGTTGAGAAGGAATACATCGGGGGAAGTTCTATTTTTACAAAACCCCTGGGATATGATGATGACAGAGAGAGAGAGGAAGCATGCGTGCATGTGTGTCTGTGTGTGTCCGTGCATGTGTGTACATGCATGTGTGCATCTACGTGTATGTAACTGTGTCTGAGTAAAGATACACAAATCCAGAATCAGGGTTCAAACTCAGAATTCTTCATTTTTCAGCCTAGTGCACTAACCACTGCACCACACACAGCTACCTGTCACACGATGCACTGTGATTTGCTGGTGACAGAACAGGACTGGCAGCATCAATGCTTCTTACCTTTTGTGTCTCCCAGTCCTAACTGCCCCTGGCTGAAACATACACATCATCAATCTATCATAAGCACAACAACATTCAACATAGCAATATCAATAATGAAGAACGAAACATATACATATATCACTCTGTGACAATCACAACAATATTCAACATAACAACATCATCATGAACTATGACTGAAACATACAAATTACTGTATGATACTTTCACTGCTATATTCAACACTGATATTATCAATAATGGTGTTTGATACATTCTTACTGAAAATATACTACATAACAAATACTATTTTCAGTAAGATGACATGACCATTAAACATATAATTATGAAATGAAGACCCTGCTTTACAAACATTTCTACTCTTTTAAATACAATCGCAGTATCACTGATCCTGACTGACACATGTCTACAAATGAACACATAACAGCAACAGCTGATTTCAATACATTAACGATACAGCTCTCTCTCTCTTTTTTTTTCAGACTCTTCATTCAGTTACAATGATGTAAAGTATAAAAAAAATATTAAGAACGTGTAAATTTTTAGTGTACATAAAACCCCTGCACATGCAGAACGCCACAAAGATAAGCTCTAGGACTAAAATTACATGAATAACGCGCTTAGATATGCATGTGAATGCATGCTCATTTGCCACCCACATGCATTCATTCTTTTTAATTACGCACACACAAACACACACACATTCTCTTTTTTTTCCTTACACACATGCATGTGCTCTCACTCACACTCACACACACATATCATACAGCACTACATACATACATCACATACACACCCACACATTACAAGTGACAAAACACAAACTTTCAATCACACACAAACATCTGCTTTTCTTCTTTTCTCCCTGTCTCCCTTCGTCTAATATCACCGATAGTGAAAAGATAGTAAAATCTAAAGAACGAACATTACCTACCCATACTTACATGCCACCTTTTGCTACACACACACATGTATGCACCCCTATCCCCCCAACACACACACACACATAACACACACACACCACATAGCACTACATGTATACATACAAGCACATTTACCTGCACATACTTATACACCCCCTTCTGTAACACACTGAACACACACACATACGCACACACACACACACAACACCCCTCCCCTTCACACCCCCCCCCCCCCCCCCCCCCCCTCATCCCCCCCACACACACATTCAGACCCACCAGTTCCACGCCAGACCAACACCAACACACACACACACACACTCTCACACAGCCAGCAACGCAGGCGCTGTGTGTTACCTGTTTCTGCCCCAGGCATGCATGGCACCTGACATGGAGAGAGAAAACGACTGGTTCCCCCCTGCCGCCACCTGCGAGACAGGGAGGCCACTCAGACAGACCAGCTTCTCCGGGTGTCCTTCACCCCTCCCGTCGTCCCCAGGCCCAGCTGACCTTGGTCGTTGGCGCCCCAGGTCGTTATCGTCCCCTCTGATCGGAAAAAAAAAAAATGTTCATGGGAAAATTGATTTTTTTTTCTTTTCCATTTCTCTGCTAGAGCTCTAAGGTTCGCCAAAGGTGAGATTTTGTGTATGTGACTGTTTTTTACCGATCACGAAGGTAGCCATATTCTGACTTCAGGGATTTACGCTGGGTATGTTTGTGTTTCTGTAACCCACTGAATGCTAGCAAATTACTGGATCTTTAACATCCATATTTGATCTTCTGAATGTGTATATACATACAGGGAATTACGGCACTAGCAGGTCTGCACTTGGAAGCTAACCTGGGAGATTGGAAAAATCCACACCGCTAATTCACCAGATGCCGCCAAGATTCGAACCCATGACTTCATAGACCAAGACTGAAGTCGAACATCTAATCACCCGCTATGAATCTGTCAAACTGATTGATACATACATAGCGAACCAGAAGTTCAGCTCAACGCAATTCTCTGCAGCTACTTACACGTCTTCATGCTTAGATGGCTGCTGTACAATTTGACACCTCGCTCACAACAGGACAAGATGCAAGTGCTTATTCTCAGCCTGAAGGACCTATGAACGTCTTTCTCTTTGTTCCTTCCTCAGATGAGCTCCGAGTTCATCAATTCGCAGATTTAGAACCTAGTCAGTAAAGCTCAAGTCAAGTCAATACACTTTAATCATCCCATACAATTACAATACTGACAGGCAATTGATTACCATCAAATCTCAAGACACAAAAAAGCTATATTTCCTATTGGTTTACCTTCCAAAATGACTTCAAATAAAAATGTCAGGAAACACACACACCCAACACAACGACGGCATGCGCACAAAACACATACACACATACAATGTGAACACAACATGTTCAAGGATTTAATAACTCATCTCGGACCCTAACCCCCCTAAACACCAATACAGCAGCCAGGTTGCTAGTACTACCCTTTGTCTCTTGTGAGACCAAATTGTTGAACACAAATGTTACCCACCCCCCCAAAAAAAACACCATGACTAGAAGACATAAAAATTATATTTACGCACAGCACATAACAACACATACACACGCACATGCGTGCGTGTGCGAACACACCCACACCATACACCAATGTATGAATTCAATGTTTTAAAGACCATTGACTAGAAGACAGACTTATTTCACACACCCACCCACCAACCTACACCACACATATATATTGACTACATTCATAACAATGACAATCAGGCGAGTAAAATTCGGAGAAATGTAAAAACTAGGTAGTCAACGTCATTGTGAATTCAGAATTCGAATGCTTACTGGCACAACGCAACTGTTCTCCCCTCCATTTAGGTTGCTGCATTCGGACTTCAGGCATGGTGTCTAAACATCACACCAGCGTGCATGCATTTTTAAAAAATGTTGTCATCTGTTCCTACCGACACGATATGGCCTACTCTTTTGAAAGGTGGAACTGATTGTTAAGGCGTGTGCAAGATGTTCTGCATGCATTCACACATGCAAAATAAACACAAAAAACCAACTTTAGCAAAGTGGAGAAAGATGAAAATAAGACAAATGATTCTGGATAAAGAAAGAGTAATCAGCAGGTGTAAAACAACTACATTACCAAAAAGAAAACCCTTTATGACATAAATATTCAGAAAAACAAAAAAACAAACGTCGCCACCACCAGCACCACCACTCCCAAATGATAAAAACAACAACAAAAAATGGGAGAAAGCAAAAGTGAAAAGAGCACATACCACTGGTCATGGCAATGCAGTGTCGACTGCCACAGGCAATCTGTACCACACTGTGAATTGCCAATGTCTTCAAAAGCCTGCAGAAACAACAAAACACAGGCATGATATCAATTTCAATCTGATTCTGAGTTTCCCTGATGGAGAAAAAAAAGAAGAAGACAATATCTTTAACTGACAACATACTGTCTCCTGCAGTGTCACCAAAGTCACTTTCTCTGATCACAATGGCATCCGAGTCTCTTAAGGAGATTCTTTGCCTTTTTTTTTTTTCAAAAACATTTTTCAAGTTCATGTTATACATTGCTACATATTATAGCATGGTTTTTCAGTATAGAGAAAGATATAAGAAAAGACAAAGAAAGAAAACTATAAAAGAAGAAAAGAGAAAGTTAGAAACAAAAAAGATGTGACAGACAGATCGAGGTCTCAATACAACATGGGTTGCAATACATTGAAGAACAACATTTTGTTGTTGTTGTTATGAGTATTCTATTTTGCTTTACGATTAGTTGACTTGTATAGCATAAAACATGATCATAGTGCAATAATTTTACTTATAAGACAAGGCTAAAAGAGAAAACACAAAGTAACAGTATGAAGTCTGTGGGTATTAGCAGTAAACAGAACCTATAGTTTCATTACAAGCAAAAAACCAAAAAACCAAAAAACAAACAAACCCTGCCAAGCATTTATAATTTACAAAACATTTTTTCCTGAGAAAAGAGAACTAATGATATATCTTTCTTACATACCAGGGCAAACTGACACTAGTTCATAATATAGATAAGTGTGTGGCAGATGGGGAGGGGGGAAGGGTGTTGATTACAATCTCAAGGGGATCATACTCCTATGTTCTTCAAACAGCACTACTCAAAATTCTGCACAACCTTTTAACAAAATCGGTGTTTATGACCAAACAGAAAAAATCTTTATATAGAACAGCACAGGCTGAAGCCAACACGAACACACTTGGGAATGCGACGCAGTTCATCGGTGACCTTGCCCCTGCCCAGCTGACCGCTGTCGTTGCTGCCCCAGGTGAAGACTTCGTGCGCCTCGGTCAGTGCCATGCTGTGACTCTTGCCCCCACACACTCTGCGGACTGCCTGAGCCTGCAGCGTGTCCACCGATTCTGAAACCCACAGACAACTTCTTCAAAGATTTCCATACTCTTTACTCACCTACTATGTCCACATATATTATATCTTAAGCAGTACATATCTCACACATGCTGCTGACTAAGCAAAAGATCTACCCCAGACATTGATTTCGAATCTTAACCTCTTTAACTGCCCAGTTCAAGTGCACCCTATATGCCGGGAAATAAAATTTGTATGTACCACTTGCTATGTTCATATCCCTCTTACTCAGAAATTACTACATGAATAATCCTGATAGTCTACCCAATGACAGTATATATATCGTAGATTACTTCGAGGCAAGCTCAAATTAGTTAGCATGATATTTCAATGCGAAAATAATATTATATTTAAAATGTAAAAAATTGACAAAAATACACTTTCCTCATCGCCTTTTTCATTCTGAGTACTCCCCATCTCAATAACGTCAAACATAAGTCCAGGCAAAATCTCATTCTTTTTTTTTTAATGCATGATCTCCTGAATCATACACGATCGTTTTCATCACTGTCAGGTAAATCTAAAGTTTCATTTGCCACTTTTTCCGCTGTGTAAAGTTATTGATACCTTCAACAATAAGTGTCAGCCATTTTGAACAAGAACTGTCTAAGCAGTCATGCATAAAAACACAAAATACGAGCTAAAAAGCGAACGTTTTTGCCACGATTTTTGCAGCTAGATGTTGCCAAGCAACAGGAGAGTGATCTCCACTAATTTTGGAGTTCTTTCCCTTTAACTGTAGTCATGGAAGCTGGCTTGTTTACTTCGGTTCGACACCCGGAAATTTTCTGGGTTATAGGCGTTTAGGGCGCATGTTTAGCTCCTAAAATTTCCGGGGTGGGGCAGTCTAGTGGTTAATCTCTGACTCATATGCCGACAATTATTAATCTAATGCCAATGGTCTAACTCACATGTTTGAAAGTAGAAGTCAACTAGATAGCGATATATATATATGCTGACTCTAAAATCAAAGGTCTAATTACTCTAATACATCTTGACCTAGGCTAATACTTAAAAATCTAGTTCCCAAGTTAACTACAGGCCTAATGCTAAACTAAAGTCTAAAGGTTGAACTTTACTGCTGACTATGAATTAAAAGACATTACTGCTGACTACAAATTAACAGTCAACAGTCTTTAGAACTAAAAAAACTGAGCTCGCATGAAAAAAAAAAAAGATTTACCCCACAAGCTGAATGGTAAATCTAAAGATCTAACACACACTTTCACTACGTTTCTAAAAGCACTAAACCACGTGCTCACCATACAAACAATATCTAACCCAACTACTGATTATAGATTTAATAAAAACACAACAAGGCAAGCAA
Source organism: Rapana venosa (assembly GCA_028751875.1). Taxonomy (NCBI): domain Eukaryota; kingdom Metazoa; phylum Mollusca; class Gastropoda; order Neogastropoda; family Muricidae; genus Rapana; species Rapana venosa. The sequence goes on from CM054135.1 coordinate 10,796,487, forward strand.
ACATAACAAAGAAGTATAAAACCAGGCGCTGCAGAGACAGAAAAAAAAAAAAGGAAAAAGACCTCAAGTCACGTAATCACACACACACACACAACTATTATAAATACACACAAAAAAGCAAAACTACTTACCAAGAGTCTTTGTGGTTTTATCATGACCAAGCTGATTGTGTTCGTTGCTGCCACACGTGTGGAGACTACCGTCCTTACGGCAGACCAAGGTGTGGTTCTCCCCACAGCTCAGGTCCACTACCTGTGAGCCATCAAGGTTGGGGATCTGCCGGGGTACACTCAACCTCCCCACATCCCCCACCTTCACCCCCAACTGGCCCTCCGCTGCCTTCCCCCACCCCAACACGCCAGACATCTTTGTCCTGCACAACACAACCAGGCTTTTCAAAATCTTAGCAATTTGAAAAAAATTCTTTACTGATTAGGTTTAGCTGTACAAGTACTTACTCAAGCTGAGATTTCTCATACTTCGCCCCCACCCTAATGATCAATATTCGTTAAGATTATATCATATGACATTGACAGTGCACCTAATCAACAAGAAGCAGTAACAAATGGACATGTTTTGTTGGAGTTAACTTTCTTCCTTTCAGACATGGATAAAAATGAAACAATTCTGATGCAATCTCACTCACTTTAAACCATCATGCTCTTTACCATCCCCACGCCGTTCTCTTGTTTCCTGTTACCAATGAGTATGTTTCCAACAACAAAAAATCAAATTTGGGGGTACCTGTTTCAACCAAAGCAATAATTGGAAAATGTGTGCTTTCTAGAATAAATACTTGGGTAAGTTAGAACTTAGATAGTGGTTACTCTCACCAGCTGTCGGTCTGACAATGTCAAAATGCTACCTAAACAAGCATTTTTGCTCATCTCTGAAAACAAATGTGTGTGTGTGTCACTGTGTGTGTGTGTGTCACTGTGTGTGTGTATACATGTGTGCTCTTTATTCTTTTACATTTTCTTTATTCTTTATTTCAAAGATAATTATGCACTCATGTGCTTTTTTTTGCATCCAGTCCCCACGTGTGTATATGCGGTTTTGTTAATATTATCATCTGTTCCCACCGGCACAAACGTGTATGCCCTGTGTGTGTGTGTGTGTTTGAGTGGTGTGTTTAATCTTATTTTAAATCTTTTATTTCAAGGATAATGAATAAGCACACACACTTCAGTGCTTTGGTATATCCAGTCCCCATGTACATACGGCTTTGTAACTGTATTTTTTTAATATCTGTTCCCACAAGCATATTTTAATGGTCTACTATTCTGTGAAAGGCAAACAGGTTTTAATATGTGCAAGATGTTCTCTGTATGTTCGCACATGGGACCTTGGTTTATGTTCTCCTCCAAAGGATTTTCAGAGGAGTGGAGTTGGCACTGATAATAGTGATATTAATTCCAGATGAAAAATCCCCTTGAATCTAGGCATCTTAGGTGGTTAAAATCCGGGCTGTCAGATTTGGAGCACAATACTTTGTCTTTAGCAGCCAGGATATCCTATCCCATACATAATGAATACTATATCAAATATATGATGTGTGTATACTCTGTGTGCATATGACTGTGTGTGTGACTGTGTTTTTGTGTTTGTGTGTACATGCAAGCATGCATGTATCAGAGTGTGTGTGTGTGTGTGTGTGTGTGTGTGTGTGTCTGTGTCTGTGTGTAAAAGTTTAAATCACTAGCTAGTATCAATTTTTTATTTCCTGATGGTACATTTGTTAAGCAAGACATCTGCTTTACCAGTTTCCCCCCATCGAGCCATCCATAAAAAAACCATTAAAAAGACAAGCATACAAAAAATCAAAAGAACAAAAATTTTGCAGAAATAACTATGAAACAATTAAAGTATTTATAACAATAGCATAATCACTATAGTATAATGGTGCGAAGATAGGCTACACACATATTCAAGTGTGTGTCAGACTGTGTGCATGTTTATTTTACACTGTAGATCCGACTGTCATTTCGTGTGAGGCAAAGTTCTACTCTCCCAGGCCTTGATGTCCTCACTGAGCTGTAAGTGTAACAACCGAGCCATGTTTACCCATTTCTCCGATCAAAACATTACATTTGATGGCGATATATTGTTTTGGCTGATTCTAGTGACTTAAAAGTTCGGAAATAAAAAACTGCTATTTTTAAACAATATAAAAATGTGCCACTCACGTTCAAGATTTCTGAGAAATCTAGTTATTCCGAAACATCGACACCAGCTCTTACTTTCTACACTATGGCCTTAGTTTCACAGTCTGTTCACGCTTTTGATAGAGGCACCATTTCAACAATCAACGTTAAAATATTCATTTTCTTCATTAAAAAGTAGATGGTGGATACATGTAAATAAATCCGAAATATGTGTTGGTACATACACTGTTACATATGAACAAGCCAAACACACTTCCTATTTACTTCAACATTTTCTGTCACTGAGCGGATTTTTGGCTCCTACCTTGAAAATTAATCCCCTTGGCAATAAGAGTTGCACCCCTTCTTCTCTTCTTTTGTGTGTAGAGTTAAAGAGCTAGTGGTTCCCACAGATGTAATTAGAGCCAAATCGCCAGTTGGCCTCTACCTGCTGATCTGTTCCTCAATGTCCTAAAGTCACTCAGTTTTCTTCTGTACTGGATACTGAGTAGCTAGTGAAATATATTCCTTAGTAGGTAAGACTTGTACTAGTTACTTAGCCTTTGTTGCTGATTTTGATTAGGAGGATGGGGTCTAGCAATATATATATAGACTGAAACTGCGCTTGGAATCTTCTTGAGTAAGATTAACTCTATGATTTATTTATTCATTTAGTCTTTAAATTCGAGGATGATGGAATAAGCACTCATGTGCTTTTTACATCCTGTCCCCGTGTGCATGCAGTTTTGTAAATGTTGTCATCAGTTCCTACCGGCACACAATGGCCTACTCTTCCGAAAAGCGGAAGGGGTTTTGAGGTGTGCCCAAGATGTTCTGCTTGCGTTCGCACACAGTACCTCGGTTTACAGTTTCATCCGATGGACTTTTGGGGAGAGTGGAGTCGGCACTGATGTTAACTCCAGAGGAAAAATCCTCTTGAACAAGATTCGAACCGGTCAGCAGATCACAATGCATCACTCTAATCATCAGGCTATCCGTCTCCAAGCAAGGTATAGACTCCTTCACCTATATGCATGTCCATGTTTCTGTATACATGCAAGATATAGACTCAGACAAATATTCTTGAAGAAAGATACAACCTAACGATGGCAGCACGGAAACAAACAAGGCCATTCCATCGAAAGAGTAATCCCATTTCTTAGATACATTGAGCATAATATCACCAATGAGCAAGTTTGCCAAATTATCATATCTGACATGTACACTTGCTGATACAAAGGAAGTGTTTGTATCAAATAAGACGTAGAAACTGTGTTGTCGTGCCCATGTAACGAAATCTCATGGTAGCTGTTATACTTTCTTCGGGATACTGTTGAGAGGAGGAGGGGAAAATGAGACCAAACTAGGACAGTAGACCAATCATTGCATAATCTCACCTCATCACACCTATCCCGTAGTCCTTTGGACCGTGGGGGCACTACTGAAGATTTTGCAACCAGCTTTCTCCACTTCCCGCGGTCCTTTGCTTTTCGCTGCAATTCATTCCACTCAATCATTCCATTGCACATTAGACATGGCAAATTATTGACAAAGACCCATATTTTGGCACACAGCCGACATAAATGGAGGGTTTGATGAGGGCTTCAATTACCTCCCGGCTAATGGAGTTAAGACATGATGATGATGATGATGATGATGATGATGATGATGAAGAAGAAGAAGAAGAAGATGATGATGATGATGATGATGAAAAAGAGAAGAAGGAGGGGGCGGGGGGAGAGAAGGAGGAAGAGAACAATGAAGAAGGAGAAGACGACGACGCCAGTGACGAGGAGGAGGAGCAGCAGCAGCAGCAGAAGGATTTCAGACAGTTTTAGGGACATCATTAATTCGTTGCTGATCCACAAGACCTGTACTGATACAAAACTCTAAGTTGTCTATACATGCAAATCGTAAATATTGAAATAAACAACAAACAACAACAGCAACAAATAATTAAAAAAACCCAAACCATTTACCATTTTGAAACATGGCTGGAAAATCAATGCATTAGGCCTCGATCTTGTGGCTAGAGTGATGTGCTCGTGATCTGATGGCCCGAGTTTGAGCCACCTTCGAGGTGCCTAATGGACGGAATCCCCCCCCCCCCCCCCCCCCCCCCCCAAAGGATCTAGGAATTGATATCAGTGTCGGCTCCGTTCCCCTGAAAGTCCTTTGGATGAGACTATAACCTAAGGTACTGTGCGCGAACTCACGCAGAACATCTTTCGCACACATTGAAAAACCTATTCCACCTTTAAGAAAAGTAGGCCATTACGTGCTGGTAGGAATGGATGACACCTTTTTGTTTTTAAAAAAAAGCGCATGCACGCTGTTGTCATGTTTAGACACCATCCCCTAGTGGGAATGCAGCTAATTTTAACGGGGAATGAACGGTCACATACACAAAGTCTCGCCACTCTGTGAACCTCGGAACTGTAGCTGAGGATCGAAAGAAAAAAACGGAAAATGGATGAGAAATAAGGTTATCGAACATTGAAGAAAATAAAAGCTATAAAAGCCATTTGGCAATAAGAATGCAAGCGCTCTGATTTGTCTTTGCAAGATATAGCGCTATACAAATTCCATTTATTATTATCATTATTATTATTATTATTATTATTATTAACAACAGACTTGATAGCAACAAAGCCAGATATCGATAAGAAAGGTGTAAGTAGTGTTTATGTAAAATTCTGCTTGCCGCTAATCTTTCTTGAGAAAACTAAAAACCAAACCAAACCGTTATAAAGAAATCTGTCACTAGAACCAACCAACCTTCCCCCTCCAACCCCCCTCCCCACCCCCTCCCCGACAAAAGCAAACAAAATGTCAGAGAGACATGTTATAATTATGTACCTCTTCTTAACATTTGGATTTCACGTTTACCTCCCTTAGAACGAAAAATGGAAACGGGAACGAGTTACGACACTGAAAACGAGAAACGACAGACATTTTCGCATAACGTCTGTGTCATATAAACCTGTATATAAAACTTTATCTGTTGTATTATCCCTTACTCTGTCCCTCTGATGCCTCTTTTCATTATGTCTTTTCTTTTCTATTTTCTTTTTAGAGTTTCATCCGCGTGTGTTTCTCTCTGTGTAGGCTAACTTTGTCTTTTTTCTTTCTTTTTTTTTAACCCAGTGCAGAGAAAACAAAGTATATTTGATGCAAAAGATGTATCGAACAAAGCACCCAGTAAATACACACTTCTAGTTAGACGCTTTCAGAGGAAAAATAACTTGGCAATAACAGCAAACTGATATACTGACACACCCAGGAAGAAAAAACAAACCCCAAATGTCCAAAACATAAGTATGAATGATGACGTACACACAGAAGTGATCATATTAATGAGTTATTATTTGTGCTGTTGTTTTATATATATATATATATATATATATATATATATATATATATATAATATATATATATATATATATATATATATATATTTCGGGAGGGGGGCGATATTTTTTTAATGAATCTTCGTATTGCCAAAAAAAAATAAATTTTCTTTTAATTACAGAAATTGCAGAATATCCAAATAATTATTCACAGATGCTTTCTCTTCTCCTATAAATCAAAAACAGAAACCGATACACATGTAGATGTGTATTAAGATTATATTCGACTGGATACTTTTCATACTTCGGTCATCTCTTAGGTTTAACTGCTCTCAATAAATGACAAGTTTGCAATCATCAACGAGATAAGTGTAAGAGAATAATTCTGCTGGTTTCCTTTAAGTGATGCTGTTGGGATGTGGTCCCCCTCCCCTCGTATTTATATCTGTATCTATATATGTATGTGTATGTCGTTGTTGTTGTGCGTTCCCCAGCTTTACACCCTGGGGGTCACCCAGAACATGCACTCTGACTCACTCATCATCCCACCTTGGAATCACTGTGAGATAGGAAGTATAGGGATGAGAAGTTTGCGTGTATGTATGGCGTTAACCCTTCATTTTCCAATGGAAATGGAAGTACTGACTTTTTTGATAGCCATCATTTCATAATTGCCGTTCTAATAAGCCAACAAAATCCTTTTATTAAAAAAAAATCCAATTAGGGACAATATTTCAAGCAAGGACTTCCCCACATACACTATAACATGATTTTCAGCAAAATTTTGTTAATAATAAATTATTGGGGAGAGAGAGAGACAGAGAGAGAGAGAGAGACAGACAGAGAGAGAGAGAGAGAGAGAGGGGGGGGGGGGGGGGGTTGGCAGGCAAACACGCAAGCAGACAGACAAGCAGACGAGACAGAGTAGACTAGACAGACAGACACAAAAGCTTTTTTTTCCCTCCGAGTGTACATGCTGATTTTCCACAGTAGAGGAATATGAACTATTATCTGCAGATGGACGGATTGGAAATGTAGCGTACAGCAGAGATTGAAAGTGTGCTTGCTGTCTGTCTCCTGGTCTGTCACACACAACACACACACACACACACACACACACACACACACACACACACACACACACACACACACACACACACACACACACACACACACACACAGAGTCACACACACACAGAGTCACACACACACAAGTCACACACAGACACACGCACAGTCACACACAGAGTCACACAGACACAGAGTCACACAGACACACAGTCACACACACAGTCACACACAGTCACACACACAGAGTCACACACACACAGAGTCTCACACACACAGACACAGACACCACACACACACACACACACACACACACACACACACACACACACACACACAAGAGACTGCAACAGTCCCTACACTACACTGTTGACACCTTTCGCTTCATGTGTTGGCGCCGTGTGTGCGTGCGTGCGTGCGTGCGTGCGTGCGTGCGTGCGTGTGTGTGTGTGTGTGTGTGTGTTGTGTGTGTGTGTGTGTGTATGTGTGTGCGTGCGTGTGTGTGTGTGTGTGTGTGTGTGTGTGTGACTGTGTGTGACTGTGTGTGACTGTGTGACTCTGTGTGACTCTGTGACTGTGTGTGACTCTGTGTGTGTGACTGTGTGTCTGCATGTGTGTGTGTGTGTGTGTGTGTTCGTGCGTGTGTCTGTGCATGATAAAGATAATGACGATGGTGGTGCTTCTGCTGCTACAGATTATGGTGACGATGATAATGTCGACGGCGTTGACTATGACTGATCCATTGATTGATTGTAAAAACACATAGCTACATTTTACCAGCTTTTAGAAAGAGCACCATTATCAGATTACTTTCCGAAAAACTGTTTTCAAAAGGACTGAATGTGAGCCCAAAAAAAGTGTTCGCAATATCCGCAATTTGGTTAAAGATTAAATCTCTGGTTAAAAATAAAAAGTCCCTTTTTCTGTTTAAAGCCCCCCTAATCAGATAAATGACTGGGGATTTATTGAACACGGGGCGTGCAATTTAGATCTTAAAGATGCTCAGACGTGCCTCAAGGCGGGACCTGGTCTAATTGACTTCTTTTTTCATGAGACGAGGCGACACAAAGAACAATCTATATCTGCTACTCGGACAAATAGCCGATGTTCAAGACCGTTCGACTTCAATGCCCAATGGTTCCATGAAGTCGTGTTTCGAATCTCGCAGCGTTGGTGAATTAACGGTGGGGATTTTTTCGATACTCCGAGTCAACTTAAGCCCACACCTACCGGGCTTTAATTTATTATCATATAGTATATCCATAATTTATGTCAGTTCGGGGTTGGAGACATAATTAATAATAATTAATAATAATAAGTGAATTTATTAACGCTTATCTTGCAATAAAAACCAAACCAAGCACCATTTCATTCATGCTACATCATAATAGCGGCATGTACATTAAATTCAAATGTATACACACACATCTCGCACCACCCCACCACAACCACACCAACACGCCAAACTCACACTGACCACCCCATAAAGGTTGTACATCCGCAGACGTAAGGGGTTTGGGCTGCATGAGGAGGAAAAAAGAAATGGAACAGAGGGGAACTTAAGTTTTGAAAAAATTGTCATTGAGGGATTAAAAGCTTATAAGAAGCTTTTGAAAAGGCGAGGATGTGAAGACACACTGCTCAGCTGATCCCGAAGTCGGTATGCAGCTGTTCATGGTGGGCCAAAAACAAATCGGTCGCATGTGAAAAATCTCACCATGAGTGAACCCAGGAACTCTAGCTAAGGAACAACAACACACAACAAAACAAAAGTCTGCGTGCGATCGACTTGAAATTATTTTTCAGTGATCCACTACCCCCCCACCCCCCCCCCCCCCCCCCCCCCCCTTGAACCATGATGATGATGATGATGATGATGGTGATGAAGAAGAAGATGATGAAGAGGCGGATGATGATGAAGGTGATAATCACGATGACGTCAAACTAATGCAATAATGAGATCTGAACATGATTATTTAACGCTTAGCAAACCATTTTACTCTTTTTTTTTCTTTCTCGAAACAGATAGTCATTTTTCAGATAAAATTGCAACCCAAACAGAAGCGGCAGTCGCCATTTCAG
>CM054135.1:10810130-10820130 GCA_028751875.1 Rapana venosa
TTTACCTATGCGACCGGTTTTTTTAAAACTCACCACGAAGGTAGCCGCATTCCGACTTCCGAGATGCATGCTGGGCATGTTCGTGTTTTTTGTAACCCACTGAACGCTGACATGAATGAAGGGATATTTTAACGTGCATGTTTAATCTTTTGCACGTGAATATATGCACAAAGGGAATCAAAAGCACTGGCAGGTCTGCACTTCAAGTTGACCCTAGAGAAGATCGTATAAGTTCCCACCCTGCAGTCACCGCCACACGCACTTGTCGACTCCAAGGTTGTCGACTCCATGATTGAAATCAGACGAGCTGAACCACTCGGCTATAGCGTACGTCAACGTCAACAACAAAAAAAGTTTTAATATTGTTGGTTGCCTCAGGGTCCTAAAGGTGATGTGAAGGGATGAAGCCAAGTCAGGCGAAGTGTTGTGTTGTGTCTGTCTTCCAGTGCCTGTGGCTGGCTGAGTTAGGGAGCCAGAACTGTCCTGACTGCAGTGAACCGACAGGTTATCACTGTCTGCTGCCTTCAGGGCTTTGAACCCTCACCCTCACAGTAGCCTACTTCACATCACGAATTCGATTGAGCATCTCCCCCCCCCCCCCCCCCCCCCTCTCTCTCTCTCTCCATCTCTCACCGTCACTCTCCTCTCTCCTCCTCCTCTCTCCTCTCTCATCTCCTCCCTTTCTCTCTTCGATCCCTCTCTCAGTGGCAACTGGGCCGATGAAAAAGTATATCAATTCTTATCTTGTTCCTTGGGAATAAATTATCTTCTCTCTCTCTCTCTCTCTCTCTCTGCTCATCTCTCTATCACTCATCTCATTCTTTTTCTTCATCTGTTATTCCCTCTTCTTCTTTAAGCCTTGTCCTGCTATCCAGTACCCCCCCATGTAACTCTCAGTCAGTGTCTCTTATCATTCCTGTCTCATTCATCATTCTCTCTCTAACCCTCCGACGTAGATGTCATTGCGAACGTTCACCATTCATTTGCTTATGCAAGTATTTGTGAGAAGTTTTACCTCATGTACGATTTCGCTTGTTGTTTATTGTTTTTTTCCCCCTTTCTTTTCATGGCCCTGGTGTAAGAAGCCCTGCTATCCAGTACCCTCATTAAACATCCGAGTTCGATCGAGTTCTATACTTATTCATTTTCCTACTCTACTCTCATCTCACTCATCTGCTTCCCATAACCCCCTCCGGGGTCGTAGTGGGCCACTGCTTGAGCGAACGTTGCACCAGCTGGCTCCATTTGCGGCGTTATGTTGCAAGTGCCTGGTTGTGGAGAAGCTCTCTTCCCTGGTCCATCAGGATGTTGTCTGCCCATTTTTTCCTTCTTCTGCCTCGCCTTCTTCCCCTGCACTGTCCCTGCAGATGGTTTTGGACAGCCCATCTGATCTAGTCACATTCCGTACCATCTGAGCTTCCTTTTCTTGACGTGTCAGCAGGTTTTCGTAGTGCTTTACTTGTTGGGTGATGGTTTGTAGGACTTCGTTGTTGGTAGTGTGGTCCATGTATGAATGCCAAGGAGTCTTCTGAGGCATCTCATCTCTAGAGCCTGGATCCTTCTTTGTAGATCTGCATTCAATGTCCAGGATTCGCACGCATACAGATATGTAGAGATGACTAGTGCATGCAGTAGCTTGACCTTGGTCCTGAGAGAGATGTTTCGGTCTTTCCCTACTACATAGTGTTAAATGCATTTGTATATTCTCTGTCTGTCTGACTGTCTGTCTGTCTCCGTCTCTATATCTGTCTGTCTGTCTGTCTGTCCGTCTGTCTGCCTCTCTATCTCTATATCTGTCTGTCTGTCTGTCTGTCTGTCTCTCTCTCTCAATCCTCATCCTCCTCATCTCCTCTTATAAACATGGCGAGATTGAAGACACGAGGTGAAGAGGGTGTTTCCCAGTGGTGCCAGCAGATAAGCTAGCTGTGATATGAAGGGGAAGGGTGGGGAGGACTGGCTGCAGTGAACCAGGATATTATCACACACACAGCGTCTGCAGCCCCGGGCCTCATTGACAACACATGTAAGGCCGTTAAAAAAAAAGAAAAAGAAGATAGCGTTATATTCCTTATGTGTCTGTTTGGCTGTCTGGGCTCGGGTGTGGCAAACACACAGACACACAGACACGCACGCACGCACGCACACGCATACACACACACACTCCGATTCCAGAGAGAGAGAGAGAGAGAGAGGCAAACGCAATTTTATTTCAGGAGGGTAATAGATTAAGTTACAAGACTTTTTTTTTCATCCAGCCCTCAAAATGAAAAGAAAGTGCTGCAAGAAAAAACAAAAGCATAATTATGATACATATGAAAATACACACGCATGAATATCAGAGAGAGAGAGAGAGAGAGAGAGAGAGAGAGAGAGAGAGAGAGAGAGGGAGCATGGACGTTATCTCTGTATTGATTATTTCATTAAAATTTATGACATAATATCAGGGTGTGTTGGGGCAGTAAAAGTGAAGAAACCTGTGTTACTACACGAATCTTCTGAAACTCCCCCCCCCCCCCCCCCACACACACACACAACATATAGTTATTTATATAGAGTCTAGTCAGAAGATTCCTCAAGCAAGACAGGTTTCATCACTTTCACGCCCAAAAGAGATGAAGGAAGCACACCTAAGTGTGGATCTTTTGGTCTGGTGGTAATGCACTCCTCCAGAAAGCTTGGGGTGCTGGATTTGAATGTTGCCTAAGCCAGAATTTTCATGTAAACTTTTCTTCAAGCCACGAGATCATAAACGGTAGTTTGAACTGATCTAGTCTCTAAGAAAGAGACAATAAACAAAGATCCTTTGTGAAGCATTGCATTCAAAGCCAGTGCATTTACAAGAATCCACGGCATCACAAACTGGTTTCCTAGCCAAATTTTGTAAAAAGTTTAAACTGTTTTCGAGAGGAAAGCAATGGCGGTAGCTTTGGTGACGCGTTCTCCAAGGGGAGAAAACTATTTCCGGGCAGATAACCTTATCGTGAGGATAAATGAATGCTCTCCGAATCTATAAGTTACACAGTGTTATCAACAGGCAGCAGCTGCCATGGCTTGCTGATGTGCTGACATGTCTAGTTTGTTGACCTCCTCCCCCCCCCCCCCCCCCAACAAAACAGCAAAAAAACATACTCCTCCCCATCACCCACCCACCACCACCACCTATTGCCATGCCAGGGCCCTCTCCATAATGCCAGAGCGAATTTGAATAGGCCTAGAGATAATAATCATTCAAAGATATTTTTTTAAGCGGGAGGAGGAGGGGAATGAGTTAGTCTTGATGTCTGTTGGCCTGGGTAAGCCTAGCAGAAGTCGTTTGAATTGGCTTGGTGACTCTGCAGACAAGGTTGCCTTTGTCAAACTGGGCTGTCCTCTGGGTGGTACTTCGGATGAGACTATAAACTGAGGCCCCGTGTGCGAACGCATGCAGAACATCTTGCGCACACGTTAAATCCTGTTCCGCATTTCGAAAGAGTAGGCCATTGTGTACCTGTGGGAACAGATGACAAAATTGACAAAACCGCATACACACGGGGACTGGATGTAAAAAAAAAAAAAGCACATGAGTGCTTATTCCATTATCCTCGATATATATTTTAAAAAATGTCATCTGAGCGCTTTGATTTGTTGCTTTACAAGATTCAGCGCTATATAAATTCCATACATTATTATTACTTGAGAGTTAGGTGTTCCCATGTGCTTTAGTTTTTATATAAGTACTTAAAAAACCCAACAACAACAACAATATTTCACTGTAGTATATTAATCAAAAAGCAGCTGCAGGCACTCCAACAAGATCACAACCAGCCACAGTCTACAATGTAATTTTTCCTTTCAGTCCAACTGTTGTTCAAAGATCATTTGTAATGAAGACAAACGTTTCTTTTTCTTTGCGATGCTATCACACATCTTACCTATACGTACAATGTGGTTGATGGCAGCTTATTTCTGTTGACTGTTGATAACCATGTCCGTTTCGACTATGAATTCCGAAAGGAACGTCGGTTGCAGATAGTTTTACGGATCACACACACACACACCACACACACACACACATCAACAACCCACTCTCTCTCTCTCTCTCTCTCTCTCTCCTCTCTCTCACCCCTTCACACACACACCTCACAACACACGAGTGTCATGTTTGAGGTAACCCTCTCTTTGAAATCTCTCTCTCTCTCTCTCTCCTCTCTCTCTCCTTGGGGTTTTTTTGTGTGTTTTTTTGCCCAGAGGGCTGGTTGTAAAAAAAAAAAAGCATGTTTGCTTATGCCATAACCCTCTTTAAATAAAATGTATTCAATTCAATTCAGTTAAATTCTCTCTCTCTGTCTCTCTCTGTGCATGCGTGCGTGCGCGCGCGCGTGTGTGTATGTGTGTGTGTTGGCGGATTGTGTGTGTGTGTGGGGGGGGGGGGGGGGGGGGGGAGATGGGTTAGGTCCATCGGCATTCTAGTGACATAGCCCGGGTGGCAGAAACGGTAACCTAGTTTGCTGTCAATTTCTATTAAATTTCCCTATGATACAGGAGATGCAGGCTATGTGGAAAGACACCAAGAAAAGACAGAAGGGTGTAGATCTAATTGTGTTTTCTGTCTAATCAAGTGATCATGGGTCTCCAATGAACCGAAGTATTACTGTCTGATTGATATGCCTACCTCTCGAATGTTTCTGCTAACTTTTTTGATAGGCCTGAGAAAGTAGCCTCCCTTCCCACAAAGGGATGTAATCATTCTATTCAGTATCTATGGGGTACAACGTACTGTTGCAGAAGAGGTCAAAATTTCTGTTATTATATTCAGGCCTGTGTACAACATTTACCAGCAACAACCGATGAATAAATAAACAGATGAGTAAATCGATACATAATATATATACTTTTTTAATTTAAAAAAGCAGTGCATGACTTATACATGTACTTAACATGATGGCAATTTCTTTGTGTCTGGAAGCAAACAAACACTGCATCCATATTATTTCTTCGCCGTCTGCTACCTTGTCCACCAGTTTCAACATTTTGGCTGCTCTCCCCGAGGTTAGAATGCGTCGCCACAAGATCAACGCCACCCATTTGAAAAAAAAAAAAAAAGCTTCTGTCTTCATGTATATTAGGTTCAATACGAAAACACACTTTTTTTTTTTTTTTTTTTTTTTTTTGGGGGGGGGGGGGGGGGGGGGGGTTGGGGGGTTGCTTTCACCTCCTGTTCTTTGGCTAAAGCTCAGAGGTTTACCAATGGTGAGATTTTTGCATATGCGACCGTTTTTTTTTTAAACCTACCGTCAAGGTAGCTGCATTCCGACTTCGGGGATTTTTTCCGCACTTTGAAAACACTGGTACAGATGAATTCTTCGTCTTTCAGTGCAACTGATTATTTTCATCTAACTGTATATTGCAGCCGAAAACTGTTTTCACTCCCCCCCCCCTCCTCTTCCCTCTCCTCTTCCTCCTCCTCCTCTTCCCCCTTCTCTTCCTCCTCCTCCTCCTCCCTTAAGGCGGTAATGGATCCTCTTTTATCTTTATTACAGTGAGATTGCGCACAGGATGGGAACACGGTTCTCTTAACCCACTGCATGTGTGTGTGTGTGTGTGTGTGTGTGTGTGTGTGTGTGTGTGTGTGTGTGTGTGTGAGAGAGAGAGAGAGAGAGAGAGAGAGAGAGAGAGAGCTTTGCTTGCCAGAAAAAACCCTGGTAGTGAGTGGTGTGTGGTGTGTGTGGTGTTGTGTGTTGTGTGCAGTGTGTGTGTGTGTGTGTGTGTGTGTGTGTGTGTGTGTGTGTGTGTGTGTGTGTGTGTTTTCAGCTCTCTCTCTTTCTCTGCCAGTGTGTGTGTGTGTGTGTGTGTGTGTGTGCGCATGCACGCGCGTGTGTGTGTGTGTTGTCGTCTCTCTCTCTCTCTCTCTCTCTCTCTCTCTCTCTCTCTCTCTCTCTCTCTCTGCACACACACGGGGACTGGATGAAACACAGCGCATGAGTGCTTATTCCATTGTCCTCAAAAATAAAAGAATTTTTTAACCTCTCCCCCACCCCTCTCTCTCTCTCTGTCTGTGTCTTTCTCTACCAGACAACACGCTGTCTGTGTGGCTGTGTTTATCTGTCTGTCTGTGTGTCTGTCTGTGTTCTGTCTGTGTGTCTGTTGTCTGTGTCTGTCCCTCTCTCTGTCTCTGTATCTCTAATTCTGTCTCTGTCTCTCTGCCTCTTAGTCCTTTCTTCTCTCCTCTCTCTCTCTCTCTCTCTCTCTCTCTCTCTCTCTCTCTCTCTCTCTCTCTCTCTCTCTCTCTCTCTCTCTTACACGCAAACTCACACACATGCGCATACACATACATAGCTTGAGAGGCTGAGATGGGGAGTAGGGTAAGAGAGAAAGAGAGACAGAGACAGAGAGAGAAAGAACTGAATTTAGAAAGAGAGACAGGCAGATAGACACACACACAGATACACACACACACACACACGATACACACGATACACAACAACACACAGATACACACACACACACACACAGATACACACACACACACACAACACACACAATACCACACACACACACACACACACACAGTCACACACCACACACACACACACACACACAACACACACACACACACACACAAACACACACACACACACACACACACACACACACACACACACACACACACACACATACAGATAGACAGACAGACAGAGGCAAAACAATGAAATCACTGTCGGTTCCTGCATGCAGCAGAGCAGAGAGTGCTTCCATCTAGCCCTGCGGCAATCATAATGTGCCTGCAGATAGTCAGCCACTGCTGAGGATGCCCACAGGGCTGCCAGACTCCCTGCTGCTGCTGCTGCATGCCAGGCCACACTCCACACATAATCGGGTTGAAAGATTAGGTGATAGCTAATACGTTTGATTACGCTGTGCAGTGCTGTGCTGTGCTGCTGTGATGAATAATCCTCAGTTTGTTTTTGAGCTAGTTTTGTAAGATAGGTATGGTACAAAATATGCTCTGTGTGGGGGGTTTAGAAAATGGTTTGCTTCGTTTTTAGCTTGTTTTCTGTTTTTGTTTTCTTTTGTTGTTGTTTTATTGGTTTTGGCAGCAGGAAAGGAGGCAGACCACCAACTTCACTGAGACCAGTGGTCTGGGAGGGTTACAGGAGATCGTAGAACTCAGCAGACAACACTCTTTTAGTATCATCTTATGACTGCGAGCAGGACACTGCTAGCTCCTATCCCACCTCCATCGTCTGAAAATATCCCATAGCCAGTGCCCTTGTGGCACAGGCCCACAATCAACCCCCCACCCCCACCCCCTTCCCACATCCTGCAGTCCTGCCCTACCTTCAACACTCTGAGACACCAGACCTGGCCCAGCCCAATAGAGCTCCAGGGGGGAAAAAAACTGTGGGTAGAAACCGGCTAGGTCACTGCGACCATCCAGACTGCGCTAAAGCTTATAATTTAGCATGGACCAGGGAACGCAGAAGAGGAGGAAGACTGCTGTGGCTAACCCTGCACCGGCTGATGCCGATAGAGGAGACAGATAATACTCGTAATCCAAGTCCAAAACTTCACTCTGGTGGGCCCAGCTTCTAGCAAGAACCCGCCAACTTGATGAAAATATAAATATACACACATGCACCGTCTGCTTTTATTTATTTATTTATTTATTTATTCTTTTATATCGAGGTTAATGGAATAAGCACTCATGTGCTCTTTTACATCTAGTCCCCGTGTGTATGCGGTTTTGTAAATTTTGTCATCTGTTCCCACCGGCACACAATGGCCTACTCTTTCGAAAAGCGGAACAGGATTTAACGCGTGCGTAAGATGTTCTGCATGCGTTCGCACACAGGGCCTCGGTTTATAGTCTCATCCGGACTTTGACATTCAGTTGATTTTTTTGTCAAACTGGGAAGAAAGGGCGAGGCTGGGAATTGAACCCACAACCTCACGGTTGACTTGTTGGCAGGCAAACATCTTAACCATCCTGCCACCTTCCTTCTGCTTTTCTGTTTGCGTGTCTGTCTGAAGTGTGTCCTCATATTTCCCTTCATTCTTTGTCTGTCATCCCTGCTGGAGCAGCTGTCACGGCTTTAAACAGATAAACAGACGATCTCTTCTTCCACCACTTGCGTCAGAGGCACGATACACCCATCCACTTGGCTCCATATGGAAAACTTCTATTCCATTCAAATCGTCTCTTCATTACTCAATGTAAATTAGAATAGAATGTTCGTGCCATGAATGCTTTCCATATCGGAATAACATCTTTCATGAGTCTGCTCTCTAAATTGGAGTTAATTGTACACCACTAACAACTCTCACAATTAGAGCAATCAGCGTTTATTGACCGGCCAAACCTGATCACTCCAGCGAACTTCTGGACTTCGGTGGCTCCACCATTCATCCAACCAACTCCCTGTGTAGCAGGCCTAGGCTACATCTGGCTGCTTTCTCAGTGAATGGACAGCTCACCCTCTTCCCTTGCTCTGCACTATGTTTGTGGTCTGTAACAACTCGCCTGATTTCCCTTGATTTCTTCCTCAGCTCATTAAGTTTCAGTCACTGGGGCGCTGCACCCCAAGTTTTCAGCAGTGTGTCTTGGGTACATTGAAACTGACAGAGCTGCCGCTACCCCTATACTCCCCCACCCCTCACCTCCCCCTTTTCTTCGGGTTGCAAAATTGCATACTGGGTATGTTTGTGTGGTCCATACCACCGGCCACAGCTGGCTTACTCTTCTACAAAAGATGGATGGGATTTTAACGTGGCAGTAAGGCATTGCTGACGATCACATGTTATAAGAGACTGCTGTTTGTCTTGAGTGAAGGACTTGCAAGGGGAGTGGTCCTAGTTTGGAAGTTAGTGTAAACTGCAGAGGAAGTACGTAAGAACAAGATGGAACAAAAAAGACTGTCACATTGATTTCTTTTATATATCCGATTATTGCATCCTTCTGTGGTCGCTGGTTACTGGTTGTGTGCCGTACACACTACGAGAGAGAACTCAAGAACTCAAAGGTTTTAATGTACTTTAGCCTGTGGGGCACAGTACATGGACATGTTAGGACAACATGTGTATAACATGAAATGGTAATTTACGATCATCTTCGCAGTCATGAAAGTATTAATCTAAACTTTGCAGCATGCAGATAAAACACCTCATAGTAACTAACACCTTTTCAAAACATCAAATCAAACGAGTAAATGCATTAATGCAAAAAGACAAAATACAACTTTCATCCTTTTTAGAGGATTTTAAAGAATCGCACTTTGCCTCCTATATTTACTGCATGGAAGACAAATCTGGACATATTGTGTCTGTGGTTTCTATTTGTCGCTCTCATAAGCACATGTACAGAAACATTTAATGATTCTTTTAGAAATGTATCCCTCCAGTCTTTATAGAGACAACAGTCAAAGATAAAATGGTGCTCGTTTTCAGTTTCGCTTTGCAAAATGGACAATTTCTATTCTGTGCTGCCTCACTGTATCGAGAGAGAGAGAGAGAGAGAGAGAGAGGAGAGAGAGAGAGAGAGAGAGAGATAGAGAGAGAGAGTGTGTGTGTGTGTGTGTGTGTGTGTGCGTGCGTGCGTGCGTGCGTGCGTGCGTGCGTGCGTGCGTGTGTGTGTGTGTGTGTGTGTGTGTGTGTGTGTGTGTGTGTGTGTGTGTGTGTGTGTGTGTGTGTGTGTGTTGGGAAAAGACCAGTTCAAAAAAGTGAGCATTATTTTATTTATCGACCACAATTTGTATTGAACCCCCCCCCCCCCCACCTCTCTCTCTGTGTCTCTGTGTCTGTCTGCTCTGTGTCTGCTGTCTGTGTCTGCGTCTCTGCATCTCTGTCTCTCTTTCTGTCTGTCTCTCTCGTTCTCTTTGATCTTTTCTCTCTCCTCTCTGCCTGTCTGTCTGTCCATCCGTCTGTCTGTCTCTGTCTCTCTCTCTCTCTCTTTGTTTGTCTGTCTCTGCTGTCTGTCCCTCTGTCTGTCTCTATCTCTCTCTCTTTCTGTCTGTCTGTCTGTTTC
>CM054135.1:10822630-10847630 GCA_028751875.1 Rapana venosa
AGCAAACACTTAATTAACGGATTCCACAGATCCATTATTCATCTTCCCCAGGGCTGTGATGCCATGTCTGCCATAGCTTTTGGTCACATTCATGCCACGTTGTCACGTACTGTTGTTAAGGATACTGATGTTGTTCCTGTTTTTTTGTTGTTGGTTTTTTTGGTTGGTGACTTATTTTCTTCATCTTTCATTCCTAGAATTAGGACTCTGCACTGAAGTGTCTCAAGTATTGTGTCATGGGCTAGTTAGTTGAGCCTAGCGGAGTTTGTCTCCACTCTGGGTTGCAGAGTGCATGCTGGGTGTGTTTATGCTGTCTGTACCAATCAGCAGTAACTGACCTACCCTTCTTTGAAAGTAATTAGTGTTTTTTTTGTTTTATACCTTGTTTTAATTGTTTTAAGGTTTTGGTTTATACTTGATTTTACGGTACATTTTTTTGGGACAAACGGCTCCTGAGGCAGAATTTTCAGAGAAATGATACTAATAAGAACAAGTCAAATCTGGGCACCTGCCAACAAATCTCAATATTTTAGACAGTTTTATTGTGGAATTTCACAATGAAGAAAGAAAGGTGGGATCGTTGTAATATTGCTTTCCATCTTCTTGCATTGTTAAATTCTCATACTGGCTAAATTCGTGATTGAAAAGCCTATGAAGAAATGGGAGGGAAAAAACTCTGACAGTATGGTACCAGATAAAGTAAGAATGGCTTTCCCTTCGAAAAAAAAAAGAGAGAGAAATAAGGACAGATAGATAGAGAGAAAGTAGAAAAGGAAGACACAAACAAACGCAAATCTAAAAGCGTCAGCATGTAAAGCTTTTACTGAAACAAAAACCCATCAACGTTGTGGGTTTTTTTTTTAAAATGCAGACATCTTGGCACTGTACCGGAAGCAGGCCAGACTACTTCCTGTCTAAGAAAAGATAGACTTCAGCGCAGGAGAGCATTTGTCAGGGGTTAAGGAGCTGCTGTCTGAGCCACGAGAAGAAGAAGAAGAAGAGAAGACATGTCTCCTTGTTATGGTTGGCTGTGGAGTGTCTGAAGCATCACACCAAATAAGCAGGCTGAACATCTCTCACTCACTACAAGTGCAGATGCATGCCAAGCAGAGATAGATCTAGAGAGAGGTGCTGCCATGAGAAATGAGGAGGACTGCGTGGTGTAATTAACGAGTTCCGATGATACATTATTCATCATCTCCCTCACCCACTTGCCCCACGCTATCTTTTGCGTTAGGTCCCACGTGTATTGCACCTCCTTCAGTGACTGAGGCTATATGTATTTGATGGAAGCTGCTGGTCTTTTTTGTCTTTTGTTTCTGGATGTTGTTTTTTTTATATTGTTAAGTCGTAGTGGAGGAGGTTTCGTGGTTTAGAAAGGGCTAAAGGGTTGTTGGAAGAGTTGATGACGAGAAAGATCTGCTTGTTGTATTGTAGTTTGAGTTTTAGTGTAAAAATTGCAAAAAAGTCAACAGTTTCTCTGTGTGTGTCTGTCTCTTACTCACTCACTCTTACACACGCATGCACGCACGCACGCACGCACGCGCGCGCGCACACACACACACACACCACACACACACACACACACACACACACTCACACACACACACACACACACACACACACACACACGAGGGAGAGACAGACAGACAGACAGAGAGGGGGGAGGGTGCTTTATGTACATCTTTAACAGACCGCCAATTTGCCAACTCTGAGGAAATTCTAGGGTTTTGAGGCTAATATCAATTTATACGGGATAGCTCAGTGGTCGGAGCACTCGCTTTCCCCCAGCCAAGTTAAGCAGCGTCGAGCGTGGTTACCAGTTGGATGGATGACCGTTTGCACGCCTTGGCTTCAGTACAGTTCCCCCAGTTCACCCAGCTGTAAATGGGTACCTGCCCTCTTTAGGGTCAGGGAAGGTAAAGCAGCGAGGGAGAGGAGATGGGCGCCGCCCTCAATATGCTGGCCCTAGAGAAGTGAGGTCTCTGACGCCTCGCTCCCATACGACCTTATAGGTTATGGGACTCCTTTACCTTCCTTTTATCAATTTATATGTCAGTGCTCCGAGCACTCACTCTCCCAAAACTTAGGTTAAGCAGCGTGGAGCGTGGTTACCGCTTGGATGAGTGACCGCTCGTGCGCCTTGGTTTCAGTAGAGTCCCCCATTTCACCCAGCCGTTAATGGGTACGTGCCCTCTTTAGGGTCAGGGAAAGTACAGTAGCGAGGGAGAGGAGATGGGTGCCGCCCTCAATATGCTGGCCTCTGGAGAAGCTGAAGTCTGACATCTCGCTCCCAAATGATTGGGGGACGGGATAGCATTGCGCTCGTGATCTGCTGACCCGGGTTCGAATCTCGCTCAAGAGGATTTTTCTTCTGGAGTTAACATCAGTGCCAACTTCACTCCTCCCAAAAGTCCTTCGGATGAGACTATAAACCGAGGTCCCGTGTGCGATGCAGCAGAACATCTTACGCACACGTTAAAACCCGTTCCGCTTTTCGGAAGAGTAGGCCATTTCTTGCCGGTGGAAACGGATGACAAAATTTACAAAACTGCATACACACGGGGACTTGATGTAATAAAAACACGTAAGTGCTTATTCCATTATCCTCGAAATAAAATGATAAATAAATAAATAAATAAATGATTACATGGGTTGTGGGAACACCTTTACTTTTGTTGTTGTTTTCTTTTCATTTTCTATAAATAACAGAATAGAAACACCTCAGGAAATGCTGGCAGACCCAATCACACTAGGCGGCTGACATCACTCACTGTTTTAGAAAAAGGGGAGATTGTGAGGGTGAGTTAGATAACTATGAGAAGAGAGAGAGAGAGAGAGAGAGAGAGAGAGAGAGAGAGAGAGAGAGAGAGAGAGAGAGAGAGAGAGAGAGAGACAATGACAATGACAAAGGTTTATTGTGATAAGCAAGGTGCCCATTCACAAGGGGACAGTGGGAGGAGGGCTGGGCACAAAACACATAATATCAAATACCCAGAACATAACAAATTTCAGCCCAAATAGTCATCATGTCATGGATTCCAGAACATGGTTACTAGAGATTCAAATCCTTTTTCATAAGGAATTGTCAAGGTGGAGGAGTTTCCACAAAAACTGTACAAATTCAAAATCAACTTTTTACAACAAAGTGGTCTGCGACAAGAAAACAAGGTCACAATGTCTCTTCTTCCTAGGTTTTTTTTTTCATGGCATGTGCAATTTTACACGGCTAACACGTGACAGACTCGTGACAATCTAGGTGGCATGTAGCCTACAGCTATTCTCTCTCTTTCTCTCTCTCACACAAACACACACACAGACACGCACGCACACACACGCATACGTACACACGCACACACAAACACGCGCACTCACGTTTATACACACACATATACACACATATCTATACACGCATGCATATCCACATATTCAAACACACACACATACGCGCGCGCACACACACACACACACACACACACACACACACACACAAACACACACACATACAGATACACACGCACTCATACATACACACACGTATACGCTCGAACGCATGCGCACGCACGCACGCACGCACGCACGCGCACGTACGTACACACACACACACACACACACACACACACACACACTGGTTATCCAAGCAAGAATCGAACTGCGTCCACTACGACATGCATCACATCAAGTCCGGCACTGATACGATCTTTCATTTTCTCCCGGTCAACAGGGCACCACAGCTTCAGCTTCTGATAGACACAGGATTCCTCATTGGTCATCAGCCTGGTGTTCCTTTTCACAAACCAAAACAAATCCGGGGTTGTGTCATCAGCAGCAGTCCATTCAAAACGAAAAACAAGATCGTCTGTTTCACATACCATCGTGTCTGGATGCCGTTTACTACTGAACACCTTACTAAAGTCTTGGTTCCTATGCCTGTCCCTTAGCTTTCTCTGCAAAGATCTATCGGTCAGTTTAGCCACATAGTTCTTGATGACGTCGGCACTAGTTCCAACTTGCTGAACTTTTGCCAGAGGATCGTCACAGTCCGAAGTTTCCGTTGTAAACACAGGGGCAAGGTCAATGTCACGTTGCAGGTCAGCATGCTTTTCGTTCTCGGACTCTTTGACAGCACTTGGTGAATGACGGATTGCACGTGCAGCTTCTTGCGGCAGTGTGTTGTTGGCAGAAGGGGGTGTGTCAGTGTGTGATACAGCACAGCTTGTAGGAGGTGTGGGCACAAATAAACCTGGTGAATGTTCTTCTGGCATCACACTTTCACTTGCCTCCTGTTCTTCTTGCCTCTGTGCTGTCCTTCTCCTCTCCTCTGTCCTTCTCCTGTCTCTGTCAGTCTGACTGGGAGGCTTCCTGCGGTAGCTGTGGGAGATGACAGGGGCGTGCTGTTGCGCCATGTTGCTGTTGTTGGCTGGGCTGGCTTTCAGTCGTAATATGACGACTGTGCTGTCGCCACTTCCACTTATCTTCCAAGAAGTGAGGTGCTGTTCTTGGAGCAGGGCATCCAAAGTGACTTCCAGCGTTGTGGGAAGACCGACAACGGGCATGGTGTTGGATGAATTAAGTATTTTTGACAAGTTACTTCACAGCAAAATAATTTTCCTGCCTACCTTCAAGGGAGATCACCCGCCGACCGAGAGAGAGAGAGAGAGAGAGAGAGAGAGAGAGAGAGAGAGAGAAGAGAGAGAGAGAGAGAGAGAGAGAGAGAGAGAGAGAGAGAGAGAGATGGAGAGAGAGAGAGAGAGAGATTAAGACGGTTTAAAAAAACAACAACATACAAATCAAGCAAATGCCCCAATCCCACCCAATAAACCAAAGCAAAACCACAACAAAACACACACACACCACACACACACACACACACACACACACACACACACCACACCACACACACACACAACACACACACACACACTTACACAGAGAGAGAGAGAGGAGAGAGAGAGAGTGAGAGAGAGAGAGAGAGAGAGAGAGAGATGAGAGAGAGAGAGAGAGAGAGAGAGAGGAGAGAGAGAGAGGAGAGAGAGAATAACAACAAAAGCAACAAGAAACCAAAAACCAAACCAAAATAAAACAAAACAAAACAAGCAAATAACACAGAAAAAACAATCATGGAACAAAAATGTATCAACGATGATTTACTGAGATCAGTCAGGACAAGGTGAAACTCTGAAAGTATTTGTCCAGAAAACAGGCAACTGAAAGCAGAAATGGCAACAACAACAACAACAAAAAAAGCCTTCTTCTTCTTCTTGTTCTTCTTCCTCTTCTTTTTTGTTTGCTTTGTTTGTTTCTTCTTCTTCTTCTTCGTCGATGCTCAGACAGCAGCCATTGTTGTCCCTTATAAATTATAAGAAAAAATGCGT
This sequence comes from Rapana venosa, assembly GCA_028751875.1. Taxonomy (NCBI): domain Eukaryota; kingdom Metazoa; phylum Mollusca; class Gastropoda; order Neogastropoda; family Muricidae; genus Rapana; species Rapana venosa. The sequence continues at coordinate 10,828,006 of CM054135.1, forward strand.
CACGCTGCCGTTAAGCGCCTGTGTGTTGTATCTGTAAGGAAGACAGCTGTGTGTTGTATTTTATCTATTTATTTTTTATTTCAAGGATAATGGAAAAAGCACTCCTGTGCTTTTTTTTTTGGCATTCAGTCCCCTATGTATGCAGTTCTATCAATTTTTTCATCCGTTCCTTCCGGGACACATTAGCCTACTCCTTCGAAAAGCGGAACAGGATTTAAAGTGAGCGCAAGATTTTCTGCGTGCGTTCGCACACTGTACCTCGGTTTATAGAAGGACTTCTAGGGGGAGTGGAGTCGGCACTGATGTTAACTCCAGAGGGAAAATCCTCTTGAAAGAGATTCGAACCCGGGTCAGCAGATCACGAGCGCTTAGGCAACGCAACTACTCCGCTCTAACCACTAGGCTATCCCGCTCCCTATCTCTATTTGTAAGGAAGGTAGCTGTGTGTTGTATCTGTAAGGAATGTACCTGTAAAGGGTGGTTGCTGTGTGGTGTATGTACCTGTAAAGGATGGTTGCTGTGTGGTGTATGTACCTGTAAAGGAGGGTTGCTGTGTGGTGTATGTACCTGTAAAGGATGGTTGCTGTGTGGTGTATGTACCTGTAAAGGATGGTTGCTGTGTGGTGTATGTACCTGTAAAGGATGGTTACTGTGTGGTGTATGTACCTGTAAAGGATGGTTGCTGTGTGGTGTACCTGTAAAGGATGGTTGCTGTGTGGTGTATGTACCTGTAAAGGATGGTTGCTGTGTGGTGTACCTGTAAAGGATGGTTGCTGTGTGGTGTATGTACCTGTAAAGGATGGTTGCTGTGTGGTGTACCTGTAAAGGATGGTTGCTGTGTGGTGTATGTACCTGTAAAGGATGGTTGCTGTGTGGTGTACCTGTAAAGGATGGTTGCTGTGTGGTGTACCTGTAAAGGATGGTTGCTGTGTGGTGTACCTGTAAAGGATGGTTGCTGTGTGGTGTATGTACCTGTAAAGGATGGTTGCTGTGTGGTGTATGTACCTGTAAAGGATGGTTACTGTGTGGTGTATGTACCTGTAAAGGATGGTTACTGTGTGGTGTACCTGTAAAGGAGGGTTGCTGTGTGGTGTATGTACCTGTAAAGGATGGTTACTGTGTGGTGTACCTGTAAAGGAGGGTTGCTGTGTGGTGTACCTGTAAAGGATGGTTGCTGTGTGGTGTACCTGTAAAGGATGGTTGCTGTGTGGTGTACCTGTAAAGGAGGGTTGCTGTGTGGTGTACCTGTAAAGGATGGTTGCTGTGTGGTGTACCTGTAAAGGATGGTTACTGTGTGGTGTACCTGTAAAGGATGGTTACTGTGTGGTGTACCTGTAAAGGAGGGTTGCCTGTGTGGTGTATGTACCTGTAAAGGAGGGTTGCTGTGTGGTGTACCTGTAAAGGAGGGTTGCTGTGTGCTGTACCTGTAAAGGAGGGTTGCTGTGTGGTGTATGTACCTGTAAAGGAGGGTTGCTGTGTGGTGTACCTGTAAAGGGTGGTTGCTGTGTGGTGTATGTACCTGTAAAGGATGGTTGCTGTGTGGTGTACCTGTAAAGGATGGTTGCTGTGTGGTGTATGTACCTGTAAAGGATGGTTGCTGTGTGGTGTACCTGTAAAGGATGGTTGCTGTGTGGTGTACCTGTAAAGGATGGTTGCTGTGTGGTGTATGTACCTGTAAAGGGTGGTTGCTGTGTGGTGTTACCTGTAAAGGATGGTTGCTGTGTGGTGTATGTACCTGTAAAGGAGGTTGCTGTGTGGTTGTACCTGTAAGGATGGTTGCTGTGTGGTGTATGTACCTGTAAAGGATGGTTGCTGTGTGGTGTATGTACCTGTAAAGGAGGGTTACTGTGTGGTGTACCTGTAAAGGAGGGTTGCTGTGTGGTGTACCTGTAAAGGATGGTTACTGTGTGGTGTATGTACCTGTAAAGGATGGTTGCTGTGTGGTGTACCTGTAAAGGATGGTTGCTGTGTGGTGTACCTGTAAAGAATGGTTGCTGTGTGGTGTACCTGTAAAGGATGGTTACTGTGTGGTGTATGTACCTGTAAAGGATGGTTGCTGTGTGGTGTACCTGTAAAGGAGGGTTGCTGTGTGGTGTATGTACCTGTAAAGGAGGGTTGCTGTGTGGTGTACCTGTAAAGGAGGGTTGCTGTGTGGTGTATGTACCTGTAAAGGATGGTTACTGTGTGGTGTATGTACCTGTAAAGGAGGGTTGCTGTGTGGTGTATGTACCTGTAAAGGATGGTTGCTGTGTGGTGTATGTACCTGTAAAGGAGGGTTGCTGTGTGGTGTACCTGTAAAGGATGGTTGCTGTGTGGTTGTACCTGTAAAGGATGGTTGCTGTGTGGTGTACCTGTAAAGGATGGTTGCTGTGTGTGTATGTACCTGTAAAGGATGGTTTGCCCGTGTGTGTGTGGGTATGTACCTGTAAAGGAGGGTTACTGTGTGGTGTATGTACCTGTAAAGGAGGGTTGCTGTGTGGTGTACCTGTAAAGGAGGGTTGCTGTGTGGTGTACCTGTAAAGGATGGTTACTGTGTGGTGTATGTACCTGTAAAGGAGGGTTGCTGTGTGGTGTATGTACCTGTAAAGGATGGTTGCTGTGTGGTGTATGTACCTGTAAAGGATGGTTGCTGTGTGGTGTACCTGTAAAGGATGGTTGCTGTGTGGTGTACCTGTAAAGGATGGTTGCTGTGTGGTGTACCTGTAAAGGATGGTTGCTGTGTGGTGTACCTGTAAAGGATGGTTGCTGTGTGGTGTACCTGTAAAAGATGGTTGCTGTGTGGTGTATGTACCTGTAAAGGATGGTTGCTGTGTGTGTTGATCCTGTGGGAAGGAGGAGGAATCAGCCCAGAAGTCAGGAGTCCCAGCATACTTACCTTCAGTGGTGCTTCAGGCTCAGCCTGTCAGGCGTGACTCCATCAGGATGATCAGCAGGAGCGATGAATAATTCATGAGCAGGACACATTTGGAGAGCTCTGTACAGCACACCATCTGCTGGCCTTCAGTCAGGTCGCACTCCACATATACATAGCTTTTGGGCCATAATTACCATGTGCTTGTTGTTGGTTTGTTTGGGTTTTTTTTTGGGGGGGGGGATTGACACTCATGCTATCATACTGCACATGCATATTGGTCAGAAGTAATAGGAGGCTGAGTTTATGATCCAGGAACGCGTGAATGGATGAACAAGGGAATGACTGAGTACATAGATTAATACTTTTAAACTTGTTGTCAGTGGGGGAAAGAAAATATACAGTCACACAATATGTACTTTTTGTGAGTCAGGACACACACACACACACACCACACACACACACACACAACACACACACACACACACACACACACACACACACACACACACACACGCACGCGCGCGCGCGCACACACACACACACCAATATTCTGAGTTGTGCTTTTTTGTGCTAAATGTCCAACAGGCAGTGACTGACCTATATCAAAGTAAATTATTGATGCCCTTGGCAGGATTGAAATGGAGAACTTCCTTCACACAGGCTCCAACACACGCCAATAGACGCTATAGCCGAGTGGTTAAAACCGTTCCACTTCAATCCCATGGGTCCATGACGCCGTGGGTTCGAATCGTGGTGGCGTCTGGTGAATTAAGGGTGGGAGATTTTTATGATCTCCCAGGTCAACTTCAAGCGCAGGTCTGCCAGTGCCTTAATACCCTTCGTGTATGTAATATACACATGCAGAAGATCAAATATGCACGTTAAAGAATAAAGAAAGCACGCCAAGCATTTGCCATCTTGAAATCCGTATGGAGAACAAATGCGATCTCCACAACCACCAAGCTCAGGATCTTCAACTCCAACGTGAAGTCTGTGCTTCTCTACGGGTCAGAAACTTGGCGGGTCATCAACACCAGCTCCTCAAAGATCCAGACCTTCATCAACGGATGTCTCCGGCAGATCCTTCATCTCAGATGGTTCGACAGAGTGCCAAGTACCGACCTGTGGATGAGGGCGAACCAACAGCCTATGGAAGTCCAAGTAAGGCGGCGAAAGTGGCGTTGGGTCGGCCACACCCTACGGAAGGAGCCTTGCAACATCACCAGACAAGCGCTCGAGTGGAACCCGCAGGGGAAAAGGAAGAGAGGGCGCCCCAAACAGACCTGGAGGAGAAGCCTGCATAGTGAGCTGAGAGACTCCAGCCTGACATGGGAAGAGGCCAAGACCCTTGCCAGAGACAGGAGAAGGTGGAGGGACGCTGTTGAGGCCCTATGCTCCGATAGGAGCTATAAGGAATAAGAAGAAGAAGAAGAATTCATGTCAGCGGTCGGTGGATTACGGGAACACGATGATATTCAACATGCATCCCCGACGTCGGAATGCGGCTACCTTCAATGTAGGCAAAAACGGTCGGATGCGCAAAATCGCACCATTGGTGACCCTCGGAACTCTAGCTGAGGAATGAACACACACACACACACACACACACACACACACACACACACACACACACACACACACACACACACACACACACACACACACACCTGGTGGTTAGTGTGATGTATTCGTGATCTGCTGACCCCGGTTCGAATCTCGTTCAATAGAATTTTTCCTCTGGAGTTAACATTAGTGCCAAGTCCATTCTCCCCAAAAGTCCGTCGGATGAGACTATAAACCGAGGTCCCGTGTGCGAACGCACGCAGAACATCTTGCGCACACGTTAAAACCCCTTCCGATTTTCGGAAGAGTAGGCTATTGTGTGCCGTTGGGAACGGATGACAAAATTGATAAAACTGCTTACACACGGGGACTGGATAAAAAAAAAAAGCACATGAATGGTTATTTCATTCTCCTCAAAATGAAATAAACAAACACATAAATAAATGAATAAATAAAAACACACACAGAGTTTAAGTTGAATATCACTTCTTGGAAGCAGAACGGACAAAGCTTTGACATCTACCATTGCTGATGTTACGGGTTCAAATCTCAACGATGGCTTCAGTTACATCCCACCCCCCACCCCCGGTCCTTGTCTGGAGCTCCGAGGCTAACCAACAGAGAGGTTTCGCGTATGCAACCGTTTACCCACCATTTAGGTAGCCGCATACTGACCTGCAACAGTGCAGACTGAGATCACACCTAGGTCTTACAGATCTCATCATGTACTATGTCAGCGTTGGGTGGGTTACAGTCACGACCATACACCCAGTGTGCACCATCACTAAACTATACGCATGACTATTATTAGAAAGTACGTCTGATCAGGAATATTGCTAGTCCTTTTTTTCCGGTTGGTTTGGCAGCTTGGTTGTATTATTGTCCCAGTGGAGCTATCCGATTTAGGGACTTAAGATGAGCCAACCATCACCAAAATGTAAAACTGACATTTTTCCTGTTTTGAATGTGCCTTAGAATCATCATCATCATCATAATCATCCAGGGTAAAAGGTTGTATGAGATACTGGAAACTGTTATTAGATCATTTGCGAAAAACAAAGCCACACCCCCCCCCCCCCACACACACACACTTAGACAAGGAGGGCGGCATACTTCACTAACAAAATGCTGCACTCATTGGAGCTGTTCCAATGTGGGCAGTATTCCCGCCCATGGAAGCTTTAGCACTGATGGATGCAGGTAAACACTCTACTTCCTTTCTAACCATCCACTTAGCTTCATTTAACGCCGAACAAAAAAAGGGGATGTCTTTCTTCGTAGCAAGAAATTAATGTTCGTAGATGTTCAGACAAACAAGCAGACAGAAAGACAAATAGCAGTCACAGACATAGTGACGTTAGGACAGGGCACTGACGTTAGGGCAGGAGAAAGACGTTAGGACAGGAGAAAGACGTTAGGGCAGGAGAAAGACGTTAGGGCAGGAGAAAGACGTTAGGACAGGAGAAAGACGTTAGGACAGGATAAAGACGTTAGGGCAGGAGAAAGACGTTAGGACAGGAGAAAGACGTTAGGACAGGAGAAAGACGTTAGGACAGGAGAAAAACGTAAGGGCAGGACACTGACGTTAGGACAGGAGAAAGACGTTAGGACAGGAGAAAGACGTTAGGACAGGAGAAAGACGTTAGGACAGGAGAAAGACGTCATAGACAGGAGGAAAGACGTTAGACAGGAAAACTGACGTTAGGACAGGAGAAAGACGTTAGGACAGGAGAAAGACGTTAGGACAGGAGAAAGACGTTAGGACAGGAGAAAGACGTTAGGACAGGAGCAAGACGTTAGGGCAGGAGAAAGACGTTAGGACAGGACACTGACGTAGGGACAGGACACTGACGTTCGGACAGGACACTGACGTTAGGACAGGACACTGACGTTAGGACAGGAGAAAGACGTTAGGACAGGAGAAAGACGTTAGGACAGGAGAAAGACGTTAGGACAGGACACTGACGTTAGGACAGGACACTGACGTTAGGACAGGAGAAAGACGTTAGGACAGGACACTGACGTTAGGACAGGACACTGACGTTAGGACAGGACACTGACGTTAGGACAGGAGAAAGACGTTAGGACAGGAGAAAGACGTTAGGACAGGAAGATACAGACAAGATTAGGACAGAATGACGTAGGAGCGAGGAGAAAGACGTTAGGACAGGAGAAAACGACGTTAGGACAGGATACTGACGTTAGGACAGGAGAAAGACGTTAGGACAGGAGAAAGACGTTAGGACAGGAGAAAGACGTTAGGACAGGACACTGACGTTAGGACAGGAGAAAGACGTTAGGACAGGAGAAAGACGTTAGGACAGGAGGAAGACGTTAGGACAGGAGAAAGACGTTAGGACAGGATACTGACGTTAGGACAGGAGAAAGACGTTAGGACAGGAGAAAGACGTTAGGACAGGAGAAAAACGTAAGGACAGGAGAAAGACGTTAGGACAGGACACTGACGTTAGGACAGGAGAAAGACGTTAGGACAGGAGAAAGACGTTAGGACAGGAGAAAGACGTTAGGACAGGAGAAAGACGTTAGGACAGGAGAAAGACGTAAGGACAGGAGAAAGACGTTAGGACAGGACACTGACGTTAGGACACTGACGTTAGGACAGGACAAAGACGTTAGGACAGGACACTGACGTTAGGACAGGAGAAAGACGTTAGGACAGGACACTGACGTTAGGACAGGAGCACTGACGTTAGGACAGGAGAAAGACGTTAGGACAGGAGAAAGACGTTAGGACAGGAGACTGACGTTAGGACAGGAGAAAGACGTTAGGACAGGACACTGACGTTAGGACAGGAGAAAGACGTTAGGACAGGACACTGACGTTAGGACAGGACACTGACGTTAGGACAGGAGAAAGACGTTAGGACAGGAGAAAGACGTTAGGACAGGAGACTGACGTTAGGACAGGAGAAAGACGTTAGGACAGGACACTGACGTTAGGACAGGAGAAAGACGTTAGGACAGGACACTGACGTTAGGACAGGACACTGACGTTAGGACAGGACACTGACGTTAGGACAGGAGAAAGACGTTAGGACAGGAGAAAGACGTTAGGACAGGAGACTGACGTTAGGACAGGAGAAAGACGTTAGGACAGGACACTGACGTTAGGACAGGAGAAAGACGTTAGGACAGGAGAAAGACGTTAGGACAGGACACTGACGTTAGGACAGGAGAAAGACGTTAGGACAGGACACTGACGTTAGGACAGGAGAAAGACGTTAGGACAGGAGAAAGACGTTAGGACAGGAACTGACGTTAGGACAGGAGAAAGACGTTAGGACAGGAGAAAGACGTTAGGACAGGAGAAAGACGTTAGGACAGGACACTGACGTTAGGACAGGAGAAAGACGTTAGGACAGGAGAAAGACGTTAGGACAGGAGAAAGACGTTAGGACAGGAGAAAGACGTTAGGACAGGAGAAAGACGTTAGGACAGGAGAAAGACGTTAGGACAGGACACTGACGTTAGGACAGAACGTTAGGACAGGAGAAAGACGTTAGGACAGGGAACAAAATGACGTTAGGACAGGAGAAGACGTAGGACAGGAGAAAGACGTTAGGACAGGACACGACGTTAGGAAAGAGAAGACGTTAGGACAGGAGAAAGACGTTAGGACAGGAGAAAGACGTTAGGACAGGAGAAAGACGTTAAAGGACAGGGAAAGACGTTAGGACAGGACACTGACGTTAGGACAGAGAAAACGTTAGGACAGGACAAGACGTTAGGACAGGAAAGACGTTAGGACAGGAGAAAGACGTTAGGACAGGAGAAGACGTTAGGACAGGACACTGACGTTAGGACAGGACACTGACGTTAGGACAGGAAAGACGTTAGGACAGGAGAAAGACGTTAGGACAGGACACTGACGTTAGGACAGGAGAAAGACGTTAGGACAGGACACTGACGTTAGGACAGGAGAAAGACGTTAGGACAGGAGAAAGACGTTAGGACAGGAGAAAGACGTTAGGACAGGAGAATGACGTTAGGACAGGAGAAAGACGTTAGGACAGGAGAAAGACGTTAGGACAGGACACTGACGTTAGGACAGGACACTGACGTTAGGACAGGAGAAAGACGTTAGGACAGGACACTGACGTTAGGACAGGAGAAAGACGTTAGGACAGGACACTGACGTTAGGACAGGAGAAAGACGTTAGGACAGGAGAAAGACGTTAGGACAGGACACTGACGTTAGGACAGGAAAGACGTTAGGACAGGAGAAAGACGTTAGGACAGGACACTGACGTTAGGACAGGAGAAAGACGTTAGGACAGGAGAAGACGTTAGGACAGGAGAAGAAACGTTAGGAGAAGACGTTAGGACAGGAACTGACGTTAGGACGGAGAAAACGTTAGGACAGGAACTGACGTTAGGACTAGGACAGAGAAAGACGTTAGGACAGGAGAAAGACGTTAGGACAGGACAGACGTTAGGACAGGAGAAAGACGTTAGGACAGGAGAAAGACGTTAGGACAGGAACGACGTTAGGACAGGAGAAAGACGTTAGGACAGGGAGAGAAGAACGTTAGGACAGGAGAAAACGTTAGGACAGGCACGAACGTTAGGACAGGAGAAAGACGTTAGACGGAAACTAGGAGAAAAGACGTTAGGACAGGAAGACAGACGTAGGACAGGAGAGAAGACGTTAGCGAACAGCGACAGGAAAGACGTTAGGACAGGAGAAAGACGTTAGGACAGAGACACTGACGTTTGGACAGGAGAAAGACGTTAGGACAGGAGAAAGACGTTAGGACAGGAGGACACTGACGTTAGGACAGGAGAAAGACGTTAAGGACAGAGAGACAGACGTTAGGACAGGAAACTAGAGCGTTAGGACAGGAGAAGACGTTAGGACAGGAGAAAGACGTTAAGGACAGGAGAAAGACGTTAGGACAGGACAAGACGTTAGGACAGGAACAAGACGTTAGGACAGGAGAAAGACGTTAGGACAGGACAACTGACGTTAGGACAGGAGAAAGACGTTAGGACAGAGAGAAAGACGTTAGGACAGGAAAAGACGTTAGGACAGGAAAGACAGACGTTAGGACAGGACACTGGAACGTTAGACAGGAACAGACGTTAGGACAGGAAAGACGTTAGGACAGGAGGAGAAGACGTTAGGACAGGAAAGACGTTAGGACAGGAGAAAGACGTTAGACAGGAACTGACGTTAGGACAGGACACTGACGTTAGGACAGGAGAAAGACGTTAGGACAGGACACTGACGTTAGGACAGGAAGACGTTAGGACAGAGAAAGACGTTAGGACAGGACACGACGTTAGGACAGGACAATGACGTTAGACAGGACACTGACGTTAGGACAGGACACTGACGTTAGGACAGGAAGACGTAGGACAGGAGAAAGACGTTAGGACAGGAGACTGACGTTAGGACAGGACACTGACGTTAGGACAGGAACTGACGTTAGGACAGGACAAGACGTTAGGACAGGGAAAGACGTTAGGACAGGAACTGACGTTAGGACAGGAGAAAGACGTTAGGACAGGAAAAGACGTTAGGACAGTGTAGAAAGACGTTAGGACAGGACAACTGACGTTAGGACAGGAAGACGTTAGGACAGGAGAAAGACGTTAGGACAGGAGAAGACGTTAGGACAGGAACAGACGTTAGGACAGGGAAACGACGTTAGGACAGGAGAACGACGTTAGGACAGGAGAACAGACGTTAGGACAGGAGAAGACGTTAGGAGACACATGAAACGTTAGGACAGGAGAAAGACGTTAGCAGACACGACGTTAGGAAAAGACGTTAGGACAGAGAAAGACGTTAGGACAGGAGAAAGACGTTAGGACAGGAGAAAGACGTAGGACAGGAAAAGACGTTAGGACAGGAAAGACGTTAGGACAGGGAAAGACGTTAGGACAGGAGAAACGTTAGGACAGAACAGACGTTAAGACAGGACACGACGTTAGGACAGGACACAGACGTTAGGACAGGAGAAAGACGTTAGGACAGGAGAAAGACGTTAGGACAGGAGAAAGACGTTAGGACAGGACACTGACGTTAGGACAGGAGAAGACGTTAGGACAGGAGAAACGTTAGGACAGGAGAGGAAGACGTTAGGACAGGAAAAGACGTTTAGGACAGGAAAAGACACTGACGTTAGGACAGAGCGTTACGGACGACGTTAGGACAGGAGAAAGACGTTAGTGACAAGAGTAGGAACTGACGTTAGGACAGGAAAAGACGTTAGGACAGGACACTGACGTTAGGACAGAGACTAACATGGAAACGTTAGGACAGAGAAGACGTTAGGACAGGAGAAAGACGTTAGACAGAGAGACGTAGGACAGGACACTGACGTTAGGACAGGAGAAAGACGTTAGGACAGGAGAAAGACGTTAGGACAGGAGAAGACGTTAGGACAGAGAAAGACGTTAGGACGAGACCGAGTAAAGGAAGACTTAGGACAGGAGAAAGACGTTAGGACAGGAGAAAGACGTTGGACAGGAGAAAAGACGTAAGGACAGGACACTGACGTTAGGACAGGACACTGACGTTAGGACAGGAGAAAGACCGATCGTTAGGACAGGAGGAAAGACGTTAGGACAGGAAGAAAGACGTTAGGACAGGACAGACGTTAGGACAGGACACTGACGTTAGGACAGAGAAAGACGTTAGGACACATGACGTTAGGACAGGACACTGACGTTAGGAAGCAGGACAGAAAGACGTTAGACAGGACACTGACGTTAGGCAGGAGAAAGACGTTAGGACAGGAGAAAGACGTTAGACAGGACACTGACGTTAGGACAGGACACTGACGTTAGGACAGAGAAAGACGTTAGGACAGGACACGACGTAGGCAGGACAGGACGTTAGGACAGGAGAAAGACGTTAGGACAGGACACTGACGTTAGGGACAGGACACTGAGTTAGACAGGAGAAAGACGTTAGGACAGGACACTGACGTTAAGGGCAGGAGAAGACGTTAGGACAGGACACTGACGTTAGGACAAGGAGAAAGTACGTTAGGACAGGACAATGACGTTAGGACAGGACACTGACGTTAGACAGGAAAAGACGTTAGGACAAGACGTTAGGACAGGACACTGACGTTAGGACAGGACAATGACGTTAGGACAGGAGAAAGACGTTAGGACAGGACACTGACGTTAGGCAGGACACAGACGTAGGACAGGAGAAAGACGTTAGACAGGAAAAGACGTTAGGACAGAGAAAGACGTTAGGACAGGAGAAAGACGTTAGGACAGGAAAAGACGTTAGGACAGGAAAGACGTTAGGACAGGAAGACGTTAGGACAGGAGAAAGACGTTAGACAGGACAAAGACGTTAGGACAGGACACTGACGTTAGACAGGAAACGACGTTAGGACAGGAAAGACGTTAGGACAGGACACTGACGTTAGGACAGAGAAAGACGTTAGGACAGGAGAAAGACGTTAGGACGGAGAAAGACGGTTAGGACAGAGACACAGACGTTAGGACAGGAGAACAGACGTTCAAGACAGGACACTGACGTTAACAGGACACTGACGTCATAACAGGACACATGACGTTAATACAGGCACAGACGTCAATACAGGACACGACTAATACAGACGAGTAATACAGGACACAGACGTCAAACAGGACACAGACGTAATTACAGGACACGACGTAATACAGGACACTGACGTTAATACAGGACACAGACGTTAATACAGGACACAGACGTCAATACAGGACACATGACGTTAATACAGGACACAGACGTCAATACAGGACACAGACGTCAATACAGGACACTGACGTTAATACAGGACACAGACGTCAATACAGGACACAGACGTAATACAGGACACAGACGTTAATACAGGACACAGACGTCAATACAGGACACAGACGTCAGGACAGGACACTGACGTTAATACAGGACACAGACGTCAATACAGGACACTGACGTTAATACAGGATTGTGATCTGCTGACCTGGGTTCGAATTTCGTTCAAGAGGATTTTTCCTCCTGAGTTAACATCAGTGCCGACTCTACTCCCCCCAAAAGCCTTTTGGATGAGACTATAAACCGCGGTCCCGTGAGTGAACGCACACAAGATGTGCGCACTCCTTAAAACCCGTTCAGCTTTTCGGAAGAGTAGGTCATTCTGTGGTGGTGGGAATGGATGGCAAAATTGACAAAACTGCATACACACGGGGACTGAATGTAAAAAAGCACATGAGTGCTTATTCCATTGTACTCGAAATTATTCCATTGTACTTGAAATAAAAGAACGAATAAAGAAAGACAAGGACACAGACAATTCGGACAGTATGTAAATCTTTTGTTTGTTTGTTTGTTTTTATTAACACAAGCAAAGAAAAACCCCATGCCCCACTTCCCTTTTATCCCCCAGTCCCATTCTTCAAAGCCTAGATGTCTTTCGTGGTCTCTCTGGTCTTTTTTCCGGGTTTGTAGACAGACACGAAATCCTCCGAATCCTTTCACAACAGTGTGCTACACCCTCATCAAAAGGTTTTGCTTTGTTTTGTTTTTGAAGACAGTTGAGTTTGCACAGAGAGGGACAGACAGAACAGACAGACAGACAGACAGCTGGGAACCACTAGGGAAGTGATTCAGAATAGAAAGCCTAGGGTCACTTTGTTGCGTCAAAAGATTAGTTCTCACAACAGACTACTCCACTTCTTTTTCCCCAGAAAGGTCGGGATAGCTTAGTGGTTAGAGCATCTTGCTCATGATCTGACCATGACTTAGAGTGCTGAGTTCGTGTCTCAGCTGAGGTGTCCATGCTAGGGGACGTTCCCCTGGAGTTCATCTTGGCACCATCTCCGTTCCTTTCATAGTTCTTTGGAGGAGACTGTAAACCAGGTTCTGTGTGCAAACTTTTACATGTGTGCTCTCATTAAACCTGAGTTGTGTAAAACAAGAAAATTATTATCATGTGTGTGGTTTTTAGTGGTTGAGTGTAAACTGTAGAGTTGGTTTTATACCATGTTTTAATCTGTATATAATGGCATAGTTTTCATCTGAGATTTAACATTTTACTAGGTGAGGGTACCACTATGGCCTGTGTGGTGAGTGGGTGGGGCTATAAACAACAAGATTGGTTGGATTCTTCTTCGTTTTCTCCATCTCCTCCTTCTCCTTGTGTTTACTAGTTTACAACTCCCCTCTCCTATCTTTCTCAGCCCCTAGGCCATTGCTGAAATAAAACTGGTTTCATAATGACTGAACTCCAGAGGTAAGGGTGGGGGTGTCAAGGTATAGAACATGGGTACATACCTGAGCTGCCTGAGTTCATTTTCTAATTCAGTTGTTGCAGGGATTAAGCATAAAAAATCTGTTGACACTATCAATTTCGGCCTGCCATTCACTACTGTACACTTCTCGCATTATGTTTCTCCCTTCATGTTGTTGGTCCCTCTCTTTCATGCTTAGCACCTGCGTCTGCTGTCTTCCAGGGTACCTCTTGTACCCATTCACCAAATCACAATTTTTTTTTCCAGATATCTGTTAAAAAAGATAAAGTCTTTGTTACCTATTCATTATCTGCCTTTTGATGCTAAAAGTATCTAAATGGTGAGTAAAAATGGTCATGTAAACAAAATCTCACCATTGGTGAACCTTGGAGCTTTAGAGGAGGAACAGGAAAAAGAAAACTGAGTAAAAACGAGAAACACACATAACTCTGTTTAAGTATCTATCAATTGCTATATTGACACTTTTTTGACACCACATGATCTCTATACATCAGATGTAAACAGTCCCATAAACAGATTTGAGAGTATCCATGTAAGGGAGCCCCATGCATTTTTCCCCTCCATGATTTAATCCCCTTACAACAGGGAAACAACTGTGGGTGATTAACACAGAGAGAGAGAGAACATAATGACAGGACAACTCTCTGTTCCTATCCAGGCCAAGTGTTGATAATTGTATTGCAGTGCTTACTGGTATGGCATGGCATAGCATAGCATAGCTGAGGTAAACACACATATCCCCCTAGTTAGTTAGGCCTAGTGGCCCCTTACCCTCCATCCACTGTTTGTTCAGGACAAACACACACCCCTACACGTGGCTAGCAGGCTGGTGTGATTGGCTGGCTGACTTTGCTGGCCATGAATTTCTGTTGGTGTCCCCATTCTGACAAAGCTTGAATAGGGGGCAGCTGGTTTAAACAAGCAGAGTGTTTGCTGCATGTTGATAAACTGTGAATCCCATGCAGTGTGGGATGTGTGGGTTTGGATCAGCAGTTGCATGATGCATGCAACCTCTCGACTATAAATAGACTTAAGAGTGTAAAACATGATCCATATTGTTTACAGAAGGCTTGGGAAGCTTTCCTTTAAAGTAAAATTGATTTCTTGTTGCAGAAGTAAAGGGGATAAATCAACTGAAAAAAACCCACCTTGCAAACCCTGTGAGAGGAAAACAACCCTGTTTCTGGGTACATATTGGCAATGGGATCAAATCAGCTGTGTGGAAAAAAAACAACAACAAAAACATCACACAAGCACTGTGACAGTGCAACAACCCTGATTTGTTTACATAATTCAAAAAACGAAAATGCTTTGGTCTAAACTTCGTATCCACCAAGGCGTTGTTATTTGTTTAATGTCCCATGAACATAACATTGCATGTGCAAGCATTTTAATCAGCAAATACTTTACCAAATGCATAACCCATAATACTGGTGGACTCTTTAGTGTGTGCTGGGTATCTAGTTCAGTTTGTGTTGACAAAGCTCACTAACAGTCAAATCAATTACATCCCCAAAGTCAGAATGCAGCTACCTAAATGGTAGAGGGAAAAACGGTCACATGCCCATAATCTCACATTTGGTCAATCTCGAGCTTTAGCCAAAGAGCAAACCAAAGAAATCCATTACAGGATCTGTTACATGCACATTTGGTCTTTTGTGGCATGGGAACAAACCCTGGTAGTGATGCATTGATAGAATGTGGGAGTTTGTTAAATACTAGCAAAACAAATCAAGCAAACAACAACAATCATGCTGAACAATCAAATGAAAACAAATACTATATGGGAAACCCACAAAACCAAACTCACACACACACACACACACACACACACAGAGGCAGGCACACACAGAGGCAGGCATGGAGTGCATATACATGCTCTTGGACATTATGCAATCAGGCTGGAACTGCTGTATGTCTGTCACTCTGTTTGTCTGTCTATCAGTCAGTCAGTCTGTCTGTCTGTCTCTCTCTGTCTCTGTCTGTCTGTCTGTCTGTCTCTCTCTCTCTCTCTCTCTCTGTGACAGAAGCCTAACCAAAACTCGACTCTTACCTGCCTGAGTGGTTTCATTTCTATTGTAGCCTACCTGGGTGGACAGCCTAGCCATCTACATTCCAACATGAAATCCCCAATCCCCTTCCACATCATACAACAATCCACTCTGCTGTCCTGGCCATTGTACTGCTGCCCTTGTCAAACATTGCTAGTGAGAGAGAGAGAGAGAGAGAGAGAGAGAGAGAGAAAGAGAGAGAGAGAGAGGCAGACAACAGACAAACAGACGACAATGACAGACAGACAAGACAGACACGCATCGACAGAGGCAGAGAGAAATAAGAGAGAGACAGGCAAGACAGACAGAGACAGACAGACAGACATACAGAGACAGAGAGACAGACAGTCAGAGAGAGACAGACAGACAGACAGAGATACAGACAAACAGAGACAAAGAGACAAAGAGAGATAAAGATACAGAGAAACAGAGACAAAGATATATACAAAGAATGACAGAGAGACAGAGAGGATGGGATGGGGAAAGAGACAGAAAAAGAGTCAGAGACAAAGAAAGAGACAGAGGGACGGAGAGATAAAGGAGAGAGAGAGAGAGAGAGAAGAGATAGAAGAGAAGAGAGAGAGAAGAGAAGAGAGAGGAAGAGAAGAAAGACATACATACAGAAGACAGAGAGACATAGACAGAGACAGAAACACAAAACAGACAAACAGACAGAGGCAAAGGAGTACAAAAAAAGAGGGAGGAGGGGAAAAACACAGAGAAAGAGAGAGAGGGGGGTGGGGAGAGAAACAGACAGACAGACAGACAAAGAAAAGGGAAAGAGATAAAAAGATCAAGAAGCAAACAGACTGACAAATAGTCCTACATGGAGGAGGGTTGTGGAAGATCATCAGTTGTGGCCCCATCCCATTATTTTGGTTTCTTTCACCAGTTCATCACCACCCTTGACTGCCCCCTTACACTACCTCTGTCTCTGTTGTTCTGTCTGTATGTCTCTCTGTCTGTCTGTGTCTCTGTCTGTCCGTGTGTGAGAGAGAGGGGGAGAGATACAGGGGGAGAGAGAGAGAGCGAGAGAGAGAGAGAGAGAGAGAGAGAGAGATACTAGGTATCTTTTTTGTTTTCTGGGCAAATCCTCGAAATAAAGAATAAATAAAACACACAACCACACACACACAACACACACCACACACCACACACACACACACACACACACACACACACACACACACACACACACACCACACACCACAAAGCAATAGACACATAGATGCCTTTTTTATTTTTTCTGGGTAAGAGCTCCAAGGTCTAGAAATGTGAATTTTTTTGTCTATGTCACCATTCTTGCATACCATTACAGTAGCCCTATTCTCACTTTGTGGGTGATGCCTAAACACAATACCAATGTGTATGTGAGTTTTGTTTTAGAGCTCCAAAGTCCACCAATGGTGAAATTTTGGCCTATGGGACTCTTTTTTGTTGTAGCCTACCATCAAGGTAGCCATATTCTAGCTTGTGAATGATGTCTAAACATAACACTTGTGAGTTCTTTACTTTTAAAAATTTGTCATGTGCTCTTACCAGCATGGAATGGCTTACACTTCCAAAAGGCAGAATGGGTTTTATTGTGTGCACAAGCAATTTTGTGTGCAATTGCACATGGGACTTCAGTTTATAGTCTCATCTAAAGGACTTTTGCAGGAGAGAAGTCAGAAGCCCTGTTAACTCCAACAGGGAAAATACCCCTGGTAAGGGTAAAGGTAAAGGAGTCCCATAACCTATAAGGTCGTAGGGGAGCGAGGCGTCAGAGACCTCACTTCTCTAGGGCCAGCATATTGAGGGTGGCGCCCATCTCCTCTCCCTCACTGCTTTACCTTCCCTGACCCTAAAGAGGGCAGGTACCCACTTACAGCTGGGTGAACTGAGGGAACTGTACTGAAGCCAAGGCGCGCAAACAGTCACCCATCCAAGTGGTAACCACGCTCAAAAATACAGGCCATCAGATCTCAGCTCAAGGCTCTAACCACAAAACCACCCCACACCTAACCTTCAATGTACCAGACTACCAAGCACCACAAACGACACAGACTAGTTTTCCTCATTGATTTGCTGCTCTACAATAATCGGCTTAGAAGGCGGAAACAACAGCAGGTGATTAACACACAGAGGGGTGTGTTAGTACTTGTACTCTCTGTCCCCAGCAGGCAAAGTGTTTGTAGTTGTATTGTGTAAAGCAGTGCTTACTGGCATAGTCGAGCTGTTGTAGACACAGGATAGTCCCCCCAGTTGGTGGCCGCTTACCTTCCTTCCACTGTTTGTTCAGGACAAACACACACTACACGTGGCTTGCAGGCTGGTGTGATTGGTTGGCTGGCTGCTGACTTTGCTTGCTAATGGTATGGTGGGTCAGCTTGCCACAAGCTTCTCTCTCTCTCTGTCTCTGTCTCTCTCTCTCTCCGTGTTTTGGATGGGCATTTGGTGTAAAGAAACTGTTTTGTTCTAAAGGGTTTTAAAAACAAACAAACAGGAAATAGTTTTGATGGTTTAAAACTTCTTGCATACATACAGGTCAATACTGTAGGTATTCATTTAAAAATATGCATTATTTTTGTTTCTATAAATTCAACCAACAATCAGCAAAGCAATAGTATATCTACCATGAATTTGAACCTCAGTTCTATTGATAAGCGAAGAGTAAAGACTCTTAGCTTGTTTGCAGGTTTTCCTTTGCTCATCTAGTTTGCAGACCACAAGAATGAAAAGAAAAGAAACTAAGGGAGAATGGTCTCTCTGCTCTTTCATTTGTGCTGTGGCTGGGAAAGGCTGCGAACATCAGGCCTAAGGTCACCCCAGTCCAGCCCTGTGCTGCTGACAAGAAAGTACAGACAGCATCACCACGAACAGAGAATGGAAACAGATTAGACTGTCAGTCAATGTCAGAGGAGAAGCCTGGCACAGCTGACAGCACAGGTGGATCGTTGGTTGTCTAGAGGTAAGCACCTGCCTAGAAAGCCAAAAGTCTGGGTTTGAACTGTGTTGTGGTTTGATCCCATTTGTGCCCAACCCCCACCCCCATCCCCCTCCATCCACTAAACCGTGAGTGGTGGTCTTGATGCTAGTCTTTTGTATAAGACAATAAACCAAGGTTCCCTTGTGCAAAGCGCATTTAGCGCTTGTAAAAGAACCCACTGCAACAAAAGAGTTATCCCTGACAAAATTCTGTATTAAAAAAACCACTCTGATAAGGAAACAAGTACATATAGACAGGAAAAGAATAACATAATGGGTGGCGCTGCTCTTGTGGCCACCCGCTCTCCCTGAAAAGAGCAGCTCGAATGTCACCCAGAGAAATCTACTGTGACTTAAAGTGGTGTACAAAACAGGGACAACAGAAAGGAGGCTATTCTTGCCACCAGCAGAACCAAGCCAAGCTGAGAAGGCAAAGAACATTCATGAATACAAGTCAAACCTGGAATGGACAGTGGCTGTTTTCCAAGCATTGTTTTTCTTTTTCCTCTATTGGCCACAGTGATAGGTATCTCAGTTGATTAGTGTCACCAAGCACAGCTAGATACAACATCAACCTGTTGTGAGATGGTATCACTGCCTTAAATCCTAGTCACACCAGTGTCAATTGTATGAGAGTCTTCTTTTTGTGGTTGTCGAACACTCAAACAGCTAGTTTTGTCTCTGGTTGTTGTTTTTGGGTTTTTTTTTGGGGGGGGGGCGTTTGGGGGGGGGGGGGTTTGGGGGGGGGGGTGGGGGGGGGTTGGCCTGCCCCTTAAGCGCCCGCAAGTCGGCCCCGAAAAGGGAACCGACTTTGGCATTTTTTCTTTTAAATCTTTAGGGGGGAAAAAAAGACAAGAAAGGGCCAGGAAGGGAGAAAAAGAGAAGAAGTTGGGAATAAAGAAAAACCCCCTTTTCCCACTCTTTTT
>CM054135.1:10850130-10857630 GCA_028751875.1 Rapana venosa
ATAGGTCAAGTTTGGGGCTCTAGCCCAGGAATGAACAAAAAAATCAAATATAGTAAAATAAACAACCCAAGCTGAATAATTATAAGAAAGCTACTTCTTGTCAGCGCCTATGTCAACACAAACGGAAACAGAAACTGTCTGTAAAAAAAACAACCTGTCTTTTCTGAGTGATAAGGAAACAAATATACAAGCAGAAAGGAAAAGAAAAAAATAATGGAAGGCGCTGCTCTTGTGGCTATGTGCTCTCTCCAGGGACAGCAGCCCGAATTTCACTGAGAGAACTCAGCTGTGACTTAAAGTGGTATACAATACCATACAATACAACACAATTCAATACAATACAATGCAATACAATGCAGTGCAGTACTCAAAACACATAGAACATGTTCCACTTTGTATTGGTAGATGGCCTTATGTGGTCAGTGTACAGTTTGCCATTTGGGTCCATAATGATTTTTTAGACCAGACATGAAATACATGTGTAGAGGCTGTTTTGCCATGGCTTGGTTTTGTTTTGTCTTCTTTTGCTTTGTTTCGTTTTGTTTTGTTTTGTTTTCTCCATACATGTTTCAAGACAAGTTGTTGTTGGTGGTGGTGGTGCTGTTGGTGTTGCTGCCACATTTTTTGATGGAGGATCTGTTATTGTTTTCTTGTGGGTTTTTTTTATTTTGGGGGAGGGGAGTTGGTGTGCATAGGGGTGGGGGTCGGGGCTAGGGGGAAATAGATAGAAAAATACATTTTTTTGTTTATTCTTTTTTCCTCCTTAAATTTGAGATTTTCCAGGAGGATCCACAACATATCAGATTTTGTGCATACCCTAACTTGCACAGTATACACCACGCCTGCCTGTGACAAATGACTCATTCATTCCCCACACCTAACATCACCATACATCAAAAGACACAGAAAGAACAATCAGATCAGCCGACAGTAAAGTGAACAGAACCTGCCATCTGTCTGAAAGTTCTGCCAGAGACTCGGGCAGGAAAGTTCTAAAATTTCCTGAACAGCAGCTATCATGACGAGGAAGGGAAGGGAAGGGGAGGGAGGGGAGGGGAGGAAAATAGGACACTGGCCTTCATCAAAGTTGAATGGTTCCGACATTACAGTTCCCACCTTGTTGGCAGAGCAGCATGGATTGCAGTGGGTTCCTGGTGGCTCTGTGTGTAGTGGAAGCAATCAATATTATAATTATGTATGCACTGGTAAGTAGAAAGTGCTAGGTGTGTGAATGCAGGCATACCATATGGCGCACTGACTTGATTTATTAAAAAAAAATTATTTAAAAAACCAGAAAAAATTCGTAGATGAGCAGGCCAGTTATAGCTGACCTTCACACTTTACCCTCACTTATTCCATAGTCTAGTAGACCGTTGGGGCACTGCCACTGAAGATTTTGCAACCAGGTTCCTCCACTCCTCGCGGTTGTCAGTTTTCTGTAGCAAGTTGTTTCAGTCCACTCTCTGATGTTGTCTTCCCATCGTTTACTCTGTCTGCCTCTTCTTCATCAACCTCCTTGTACTGTGTTCCCTGTAAAACAGTCTTGGCCAGTCCAGATGTTCGTGTGACTGATACAAACACGGGTGTCTTGCAAATCTGTGACTGGGAGAAGGATGAACTTGCCAGGTTTAGTTTCTTCTAGACATACAACCTGGGGGAAAAATCATTGAAGTATCCAAACGCCTTTTTCAAGGAGTTCATGAAAAATTCAGTAGTCAGTGAAGGAGATGAGAGACTTGTCGAGCGTTTAATTCCTCTTTTGGCTGTGTTTTACAGTTGCCTGCTCACTGGTCGGGTCAGTGGACTTTACCCTGGAGGTGGTCTTTCGTTTCAAAATCATTAGTCTTGCAAAATGAAGCTTTAGATGTCGAGAGCTGGCCAGCGTTTATAGACTTGTACTGGCAGCTTCTTTATGAACTCAAAACCCATCTCCCTTGAACCCGTGAAGAAAACAAAAAACTTAGATGCTTGGGTTATATGATGGGTTGGTTATTGATTTTCTTGCTTTATAGTTTACTAGTTCTTAATGCATGCGCGCGAGCAAGCCAAGAGTGACGCACGTGCAACCCCCCCCCCCCCCCCCCCCCCCCCCATACACACACACACACTTCAAGTCCCAAGTCTCCATCTGACAAAATAACCTGTTGTTCAAAACGACATCTGCAATGAAGACACACACTCTTTTGGCATTGGATTATCTCCCATGACTGAGCTATACTTAGAGGGCATCAAAGAAGATCGTTGAAGAGAGATATAATTTACGGCCCTATGGGAGACTTGACTGCTGTTCTTATCTCGTCCTTATTGACTTATGTCATTCTTCAGTGTGTGTGTGTGTGTGTGTGTGTGTGTGCGTGCGTGCGTGCGTGCGTGCGTACGTACGTACGTGCGTGCGTGCGTGCGTGTGTTGTGTGTGTGTGTGTGTGTGTGTGTGTGTGTGTGTGTGTGTGTGTGTGTGTGTGTGTGTGTGTGCGTGCGTGTGTGTATGTGTGTGTGTGTGGTGCGTGCGTGCGTGCGTGCGTGCGTGTGTGTGTGTGTGTGTGTGTGTGTGTGTGTGTGTGTGTGTGTGTGTGTGTGTGTGTGTGTGTGTGTAAAACTCAGATACTTGAAGTTTTTCCCAACATACTTGTGCTGCTTTCAGTTTCACTCTCAAAGAAGTAACCCTAGGTCCAGGATATTCCATACAGATATTTTCCCATACAAACGATGTGTTATATCTTGCATGTGTTGGGGTTGGTGTTGTTGCTTTTTCGTTCCTCCGCTAGAGCTCCGAGAGAGGGTTCACCAATTGTGAAATTTTGTGTATGCAACCGTTTTCAACCCCACCATTAAGGTAACCACATTCCGACTTCGGGAATGGATCTTGCATATGATTCTTTTTAAAACTAAATTTGAACTGACTTAAACATAGGCCAAGAGAATGTGATCAGTCATAGCTTCATGGGGCTATTGCATCCTCCTCCCCTTGTTAACTCTATCAGCCCTCAGTTCCAGGCTATCAAAGTATTCTGTGTTACTAAAACCATCTCAAATCATTTGGTCCACAATCTGTTCCCTCTCAAGTTCCTATTATGTAGAACGCTCTTTCATCCTCTATCAGAAATAATCAAACTCTATACTCACTTTTTAAATTAAGCGTTTTTTGTTTTTTTTCAAACAAGCTATGATTCTACTTTCTCAGTGTTAAAGTAGAATGCGCTAGATTGTTTATGTATATATTTATAAAGTTGCATGACTGATGTATGTGTGTGTGTGCACATGTGTTTGGGGTTGATGCGTTTTGAACCTATTTAGTGGGGTATTGTTCTACACAAAGGAGATTTCTTTAAAATCACCACCACCACCACCACCACCATCATCATCATCATCATCAGCAGCAGCAGCAGCAGCAGCAGCAGCAGCAGCAGCAGCAGCAGCAGGAGTAGTAGTAGGAGTAGTAGGAGTAGTAGTAGTAGTAGTAGTAGTAGTAGTAGTAGTAGTAGTAGTAGTAGTAGTAGTAGAAGCACCACCACCACCACCACCACCACCACCACCTCCACCACCATAACTGCCACCTCCACCACCACCACCACCACCATCATCATCCCTGTAGTGCTAACTGACTCCGATGTTGTCAAAAGATTCACAGCCTGCTAATGTCCTTGTGTTGAACACGAGTCCCACATGTCACAAAGGTGCACCTGTCTTAGATTCGGGTCACTGATTCCGACAGTGACTAAGACGCCAACACTACAGCATGCCGGCATTGGAGAAGGCCACTGATATTTGATATACACTATGATATTCAGGAAGCGTAGACAACCCCCCCCCCCCACCCACCCCCACCCAACCCCCACCCAACCCCTCAACCCCAAAAAGCACAACCCCCTTTCCTCAACAAAAGAAAACAATATTTTTTAAAAGCCTACTAAGCAGAACAGCCCCCCCCCCCCCTCTCTCTCTCTCTCTCTCTCTCCTCTCTCTCTCTCTCTCTCCTCTCTCTCTCTCTCTCCTCTCTCTCTCTCTCTCTCAAAGAATACAGATTGGAACCATACTTAGTAAACTATGAAAACAAAACTCGTAAGAAGACATATTGTAAATTTCGCACAAGCTGTCACAATTTAATGATAGAGAAAGGGAGACACCAAAATATATCCAGAGAGGACAGAAAATGTAGACACTGTAACAAAATTGAAGATGAATTTCATTTACTTGATGAATGCATTTTATATGATGAACTCAGAAATAATTTGTTATTAAAAATCAAAACGAAAGACAAAGAACGCAAAAACTGTGTACATAAATTAAGTGACATAATCACAGTTGATATATATCAAGCAGATATCATCAGATATGTGTATGAGTGTTTTGAAAAGAGAGAAAAAGAGAAGTAAAATACAACATGTTTTTAGTGTCCATCACTTTTAGCCAAAATAGATAATAATTATAGTTGATGTTTTTGTTGTGTCAAATAAGTCTACATGATTTAAATGGCAATAAAATATTCTGAATCTGAATCTGAATCTGAATTCTGAATCTTCTCTCTCTCTCTCTCTCTCTCTCTCTCTCTCTCTCTCTCCTCTCTCTCTCTCTCTCTCTCTCTCTCTCTCTCCTTAGTCACATTGGTTAAACACACACAAATAAACAAGACAAAGGCAACGGAAAAAAACAACACCAAAAAATTCACTGACAAATTAATTACTCCTTGCCGGCGCCTATGTCAACAACCCAAAAAAAACCAGGGAAACACATAGATACATTGTAACCAAAGGTGTACAGGAAGAATGTGACAGGGGGGGGGGGGGGGGGTACACGTGTTCGCCTTTTCCTTCTCCTGTCTTACTGTCAGCCACAACATTGTCTGTCAGCTACAATCTGTCCGTCTGTCTGTCTGTCTGTTGCTATCTGCCTCCCTGTCACATGAGCAGTCATTTATATCACATGCCACATGCATTTGCATTGTATTGTATTGTATACCACTGTAAGTCATGACAGATTTTTCTGCATAAATTTCGGGCTGCTCTCCCTGGGGAGAGCCTGTCTCCCTAAGACAAGGCCACTCATTTTGTTTTCTTTTCCTTTGTCTGCAGATGTATTTGGTTTCCTATCAGAGTAGCTTTTTTCCACAGAATTTTGCCAGAGACAAATCTCCTGTTGCCGTGGGTTCTTTTAACTACACTAAATGAGTATTGCACATGCGACCTCGGTTTATCATCTCACCCAAAAGACTAGCGCCCAGACCACCACTCACGATCTTGTAGATGGGGGTGGGGGTGGGGAGAAGTTTTGGGTGCAAACGGGGATCAAACCACCACACACTTGAAACCCGGACTTTTTGCTTTCTAGGCAGGTGCGTTACCTCTAGACCACCGATCCTGTCTGTCTCTGGCTATCTGCCTCTCTGTCATCTAAACGGTCATTTACATCACACTACACACGCATCTCCAACGTTCTGTCCTCACTGTCATCCAGTCTCTTTTTTTTTCTCTTCCTTCCTGAAAAAGAGCTCCAAGGTTCATCAATGATGAGATTTTGCTTATGTGAACCGCTTTTGAAGGTAGCCGCATTCCGACTTCAGGGACATATGCTGGGTATGTTCATAGTTCCGTAACTCACCGAACACTGATGTGAATTATAGAATCTTTAACGTGCTTGTTTGTTCTTTTGAACGTCAAGTCAGTCCTACTGTATGGAGCGGAGACACGGAGGACAACAAAGACCACCATCAAGAAAGTGCAGACCTTCATCAACAGCTGCCTGAGACGAATCCTCCAGATCCTCTGGCCCGACACCATCAGCAACGCAGACCTGTGGCAACGTACCAACCAGCTGCCAGCCGAGAATGAAATCCTGCGCAGGAGATGGGGATGGATCGGGCACACCCTGAGAAAGCCAGCCAGCAACATCACAAGGCAGGCACTATCATGGAACCCCCAGGGAAAACGAAAAAGAGGAAGGCCAAGAAACACCTGGCGACGCGACCTTGAGGCAGAAACCAGGAAGATGGGATATACCTGGAGACAGCTGGAGAGAATAGCCCAGGACAGAGGACTCTGGCGGACTGTTGTCGGTGGCCTATGCTCCAGGGGGAGTGATGGGCCTAAGTAAGTAAGTTTGTTCTTTTGCATGTGTGTGTGTATATATATATATATACAAAGGAAATGAAGGCAGTGATTGGTCTGCACTATAAGTTGACCAGGGAGATGGTAAACATCCCCACCCTTAATTCACCAGACGAACTCACAACTTCGTGGACCCTCGGAACTGAAGTCAAACGATCTATGCCATTGTTTGCTATATATAATCAAGTGTTTGAGTTTCATTTGTGCCATTCATATTTCCTGTAACAAGTCTGTCAGATCAGACTGGACATTCACAGTGCTGTTTGTAAATGGTTGTAAAACATCCTGACCAGTGAAAAGACGCAACTAAAGTTGTTCAGGCACGACACACGAACATGTGGACTGGTCAAGACTGTCCTACAGGGAACAGCGCGAGGAGGGAGACGAAGAAGAGGCAGACAGAGAACACGATGGGAAGACAACATCAGACAGTGAACTGGCCTTGAGTGGAACGATTTGCCACGGAGAGTAGAGGACCATGGGGAGTGGAGGAAGCTGGTTGCAAAATCTTCATTGGTGCCCCCACAGTTCATGGAACTATGGGATAGGTGAAGGTAAAACATCTTGTGTACACGTTCACAACCCACTCATCTGTTAGTGGAGGAGAAGGGCAGTTAGGGCCTGTGGTGTGGATGATGAACAATATTCAGCACACTCCCTGGTACATCGGGTTGTGCAGCGGGTGGGGCATTGGCCAAGTGCTTACAGCATGCAGTCATGAACACAGCATTCCCACAGCTTGCTGTGACATCTCATTGCGAAAACCCCAAACCCAACATGCTATCTATACTACATCTACAGAGATGTGCATTCAGCAAATGCTGGTCGAACACATAACTCTATCTATGCCCGACTTTTTGTGATACCACGACTCATCAAATGAGTTGAATTATGGAGTCTTAAATGTGTATAATTGATCTTAACATGAAGGGGGGGGGGGGGAGGGATTAAGGCACAAGCAGGTCTACATATTTGTTAATCTTGAAAATATTATACATTACGGGTGTGTGTATGTGTGGAGGGGGGAGTACAGGAGTGAGAGTCAGACATCTATAGACAGAGACACTTACATAGAAAGAGAAGAATACATAATCCATACAGGACATTTACATACAAGGTGGGCTTCTCTCTGTATCCTGCTAGTACATAGCTCTGAGTGCACATGACGCTCTATGCACACGCTTGTACAATAATTCATTCTCCACGCCTCCAATCAAGAGAGATGAAGTCGATGTGCTGGGCCTGACTTGACAGACGCTTGACGGCAGCGCATAGTTGCTGTCTGAGCGTTCCACGAAGAAGAAGAAGAAGAAGAAGAAGAATGAGAAGAAGAAGAAGAAGAAGAAGAAGAAGAAGAAAAGAAAGAAAGAAAGAAAGAAAGATATGAGGACACCACAAT
>CM054135.1:10862630-10867630 GCA_028751875.1 Rapana venosa
GAGTTAGAGAATGAAGTGGAATCTTCACTGAAAATTTATTAACAATAATCGAAAAAAGGATTAAGAAAAGAACAGATTTAATAATATCTAAGATTAAGAACAGAACAGATTTATTCATGTTTGTATGCACATGTGTGTGTATGCATTCAAGCGGGCGTACGTGTGTGCGTGTGTGTGCTTGGGTTGCGCGCGTCTGTGCATGCGTCTGTGCGTCGTGTGCATATGCGTGTTTATTTGTGTGTGTGTGGTGTGTGTGTGTGTGTGTGTGTGTGTGTGTGTGTTGTGTGTGTGTGTGTGTGTGTGTGTGTGTGTGTGTGTTCTTTCTTTCTTTCTTTCTTTCTTTCTTTCTTTAATTTAACGTCTGTTCACTCAAGGTGATATTAGACCAATAAGTGTAAGTGTGTGTGTGTGTGTAAGTGTGTGTGTGTGTGTGTGTGTGTGTGTGTGTGTGTGTGTGTGTGTGTGTGTGTGTGTGTGTGTGTGTGTGTGTGTGTGTGTGTGCAATGCAAAAGAGGAGTATCCAGGACACCATTCAAAATCTTACATAAAAGAACAGAGCATGAAAAGAAAGGCAGTTTACTTCTCAACCTGTTTCCAACCATAAACTTAATCGCTGCCAAAATGATAGCAAAAACTTCGGGGCCACAAGTTATTTCACACACTGCTGCTGCTTCTGCTACAGCTACTGCTACTGCTACTGGCTGCTGCTGCTGCTGCTGTGATGATGATGTTACTGCTGCTGCTTCTACTGCTGCTTAGCTTCTGCTGCTGTTGTTACCGCTGTTGCTGCTGCTGCTGCTACTGCTACTGCTCCTGCTGATACTACTACTACTACTGCTTCTACTGCTGCTATTGCTACTGCTTATCTTCTTCTGCTGCCACTGCTGCTGCTTCCACCGTTGCTGCAATTGTTACTACCGCTTCCTCCCTGTCTGCAAAAAAACAACAACCACACACACACAACGGAATCAATATGGTTTGTACCTGTGACAAGCCTAAGTCCTCTCTCTCTCTCTCTCTCTCTCTCTCTCTCTCTCTCTCTCTCTCTCTCTCTCTCTCTCTGGAGCTGCAGTCTCTAAGCCCCTAGCGAGAAGGAAACGAGGCATTGATTTTGGACAGACAGGGAAAGATGGAGGATGCTGCTGCAGCTGTTAAGAGGAGGGCTGGCTACTGTGGTCTGGCATTACACCACTGTCTGGTCCTGGCCACACTGAAAGATTAATCGTGTTGGATGGTGGTGATGGGGATGGGGATGTTGGTGATGGTGATGTTGGGGATGGTGATGGTGATGGTGTTGATGTTTGATGTTGATAGTGATGGTGATGATGGTGTTGATGTTTGATGTTGATAGTGATGGTGATGATGGTGTTGATGTTTGATGTTGACGGTGAGGGCGATGATGGTGATAGTGATGTTGATAGTGTTGGGGACGTTGATGTTGATGATGACGGTAATTAATAGTGATTTTGATGTTAATGGTGATGGTGATGTTTATGGTGATGGTGATGGTGATGATGGTGATGGTGATGTTGATGTTTGCCGCCCAGCCGATCTCGAACAGCCGTATCAGGAGTATCAATAGGCATTTAAGAATCCAGAACCAGAGACACAATCAATTTGTTCAAGCGTTAAAATTCATCGATTTGCAAGAGAGCATCCTTCATTCATGTCTGACTGACGCCATAGCCGAGTTGAGTGGTTGAGACCGTTCGACTTCAATACCATTAGTCCATGAAGTCGTGGGTTCAAATCCAGGCGGCGTCTGGTGAATTAAGGATGGGGATTTTTTTTTTTGGTGGGGGGGGGGGGGGGGGGGGCTGCTACGTCTTCTGTGACGTCCCCCGTCTTACTGCTTCCACGCCGCTCATCTCAACCTCCCCGCCACAGCCACACCAGATTCGTTATATCTCATCCCCAGGGTCGGAAGTCCACTGGGAGCCCATCAATATCAGGCCGCCGTGGGGCCACCAGCCAGAGGGGCCCTGCACTGCTGCTGGGTCACTTTGGTGGTGTTCAGTGGTGCCTGTTCTGAGCTAACATACGCAGGACACCACCTACTAAGTACCCCACTAAGGACAGTATTAGCTCAGTCGTGGAGCCAGACTGAGTGAGTTGCCCACCCGAGGTTGCAACCACCACAACGTCCTTCCAATGACCGCTCCCCGCGAACCTCCAACACCAAAGGCCCTGACACAAGCTCACCACAGGCACAGAAGTGTATGGGCAAACCAAATCTCAGGTCACCATGAGATCAGAGCAACTGGGACCACCGAATCAGGGGCTTTTTTATATTTTTTTTATTGCATGATGATCAATGACAATGAGGATGACGTAATGATGCTGCTGTGGAGGTGCATGTGCTTTGAGACTACGTGACAGGGTTGTGCTCTACGCTTACTATCATAATATATCCCGGCGTCAACTGGGCCCGAGAGATACAGACACTGTAGTGTTGGTCATGTAATTTGAGCAACACTCTCAAATTCGCATCCGTTAAGTGGATGAAGCACGACTGTGTGGTCCCAGTCTTCCCACTGAGCCCACAGCACACTTAATCTGGGTAGGAACCGGCCGGAGTCCGAAAAATCCCTATGGCTCTTATGGGAATCGAACCCGCGACCTTCTAGTCCGAAATCCAAGGCACTAACCACTGCGCCATGGCGGCTGGTAAAGGTGGGGGTGTTTTCTTAAGTTCAAATGCAGACCTACCAGTGTCTTCATTCCACTCACGCGTATACACATGCAGGAGATCAAAGATGCACAGTAAAGATTCCATCATTCATGCCAAGGTAAGGTCGGGTTGCGGAAACACGAACATACCCAGCATAAATCCCCGAAGTCGGAATGCGGCTACCTTCATGGTGTGCAAAAACGGTCGCGTACGCAAAATCTCACCATTGGTGAACCTCGGAGCTATAGCCGAGAAACAAAAGAAAAATATCATACTGCATACCTGTGTGAACCAATATTTGTTGTTCAGAGTGGGTGTTCCAACACTACCTTTGTTAGGGGATAATACAAGGTTGTAGTTCCGCTCTCTCCTTCATTGTCTAATGACAGCGAGTTTCAATGAAACAAAATTAAAAAAAGACGGTCAATTTAAGCGAGCCAGGTATTGCGACTGCTCTAAAATTACCAGAGGAAAAAAAACAACAAGGCATGTTTGGTGAGCTGGCCAGGAAAAAGTTTGTGTTAGGAAAGAGCGAGCACTTGGCCATGTTTCCGGTTGTCGTTGATGTTGTTGTTTGTTTGTTTGTTTGTTTTGATTTGTTTCTTTACTTTATTTTTAAAACAAGATTCTAACAGTGGACTTTTTAGCATGTCATAGGCTAGAATATTTGGGGGTGGCGGGGTCTCTTTTTTTCTTTGTGTCTTTTGTGTTTTTTTGTGGGTTTTTTTTTGTGGGGTATGTTTGTTTGTTTGTTGTTGTTGTTGTTTTTGGGGAGGGAGGGGGATGGTTACTGAAACATTTTTCCAGTTCCTATTTTTCATGATAGTGAAAGGAAATTAACGGGGACACTCTAAAAGGGAAATGAATTCAACTGATCAACACACATCTGCTTCACTGCTCTTGATTAGGAGTGTCTAAGGTTTCTTTCTTTGTTTCGTTCTTTTTCCTTTCAATTTTTATTTCCTTCCGTTTTATGTGTTTGTTTTTTTAACTTCATTTTATTGCATTTTAAAAAAAGAACTTTTATTTCTACTCAAAACTGACAGACACATGTTCAAACGAAACTGATTGTACAGACGCTAGTGGAAAAATAGCAGTACTTTTATTTAGTCCAGTAAAACCATTTTCTTTAAACTTGGCTTTTTACTTTATAATGGAGACGAGAAAAAAGCTAGAGATGTGAACTGTCTTCTCCTAGTGCTTTTTGGTGGGACTGAATGCCTAGACTCTCGAAAACTTTGCAACACTTCAGCTCTGTGTCTACTTTTCCTCATGATTGGCACTGCAGTGTAAGTCTTTACACTCTCAGTTTTCTGCGCCACCTCCCCCCCCCCCCCCTCTCTCTGTCTATCTGTCTCTGTCCTGTCTGTCTCTCTGTCTCTGTCGCTCCCCCCCCCCCCCCCCCCCCCCCACCCATTTCCGATATTTTTTTTTGATTCCGATATATATATATATTTATGTTGACGTATGTGTGTTTACAAGGACAGATTGTAAGACAAGACTTGGCCTAAAATCATCATCCTTGTTTTCATTCATTCATTCATTCATTCTCTCTCTCTCTCTCTCTCTCTCTCTCTCTCTCTCTCTCTGATTATCTGGGCTGAATATGTGTGTGTGCCTAATCCCCTCCTCGCTGCCCCTTGTGAATGGGCTTGAAAGCTTACCACAGTAAACCTCTCTCTCTCTCTCTCTCTCTCTCTCTCTCTCTCTCTCTCTCTCCTCGTTGTATGTGTGTTTCTCTTCTTTGATCATAAACATAGATAATTTATGTATGCCAACACACGTACGAGTTATATAGGCCTATATAATATGTATCTACGAGGGTGCTCAACACTCGTACTACCGCGTGTTTAATGAACGCCTCACCCCTATACAATCCAGCTCCTTTTTCCCTACCTACAAGCCAGCCCTGCTGTGTCCTCTGTAACTTGGCAATGCTGCCCATCATGTCATGTTGCCTTCAGCAACCAATGTGGCTTTACCAGTCAAGCCGGAACAAATAACATAGGTGAAGGGGGGGGGGGGGGGGGGGGGTGTTCATCCATTCCTGCCCCCCCCCCACCCCCCCTCCCCAGTGACTACTGGTGGTGGTGGTGGTGGTGGTGTCTTGTCTTGTCCTGGGCACCACACTTGTCATGATCCGTCTTTACAGCCTTCACAGGCCTGTTTGACAGGTTGGGACAGACTCTCTAGGCTAGGCCACATCCATCACCCTGCCTCTGTTCAGGCCTTTGGTCGTAATAGCCAGTTGCTGTGACGGGGAAAGGACAGGGGGCCCGGGGTCATCATGATACACCTAGGGTTTGGAGGTGTGAGAGACAAAGTGCAA
>CM054135.1:10877630-10917630 GCA_028751875.1 Rapana venosa
ATATAATATCGCAAAAAGTTGCATAATATCATTTTAGTAGTTTTACCACTTAGAACACTAGGCCTACATGAAGAAGGCAGGGAAGGGCGAAGGGAGACAACTTGCAAGAGTTATCTTTTCTTGTAACCCTGGGATTTCTGGTTGGCAGCGTATGTAGAAAAAAATAAAATAAAATACAGAATTCCAAAGTCAGGTTCATATTGACAATGATTATATCAATTAATTCTTTTTAGGGCAAAAAAAAAGTCTTTTCTTGTACGATTCTCTGCAGTATTTTAGCAAAGGACGATAACTCAGTATTGAAAGAGGCAAAAGTACTTCTAAGGGCACAGCAACATTTTGTTCTCTCACACACGTTGTTTGTAAGCTAGTTTGGATGTTTTCCACACACACACACAAAAGGCTTTGGCATACCGTCAATGAATACTTGACGAGTAGAAGAGTTGAAGAAGAGAAATGTCTTCTTCGTCCAAGGCTCAGGCAGCAACTTTGTCGTCTGTCATTTGAGCGACAGCGCAGCCGACTTTGGCGTGGGAGAGAATTATCTTGTAAATCTTCGGGGGAGGGGATGGAGGGCGGCAGGAGAATGGACCAAGATGGTAGAAAAAAAAAGACAAGGAGGATGTGACATGAAGACAAAAAGAATAAGGTAAAAATAAAGAGAGGGATTTAAAAAAAAAAGAGAGTGAATTCGTAGTGTGTACAGAATTTCCAGAAGGTGGGGATGCTTTTGATGCTGACAGGCCCCATGGGGAGACAATACAATGCACTAAACTAAAGAAGCCTGTTGCTGTTGTTGCTTCAAACAAACAAGTTGTATATTGTAGGACTAGGAGCCAGGGGAAAGCATCAAGGCACACCAACCGCCACACCTGTCTAGTCTATAATTATAGCCGAGGCCCAACAGCGTGAGACAATTAATTTTTGTTCATTTACCATCACCCAGTAGTGGCAGCAGTGGACCGAAGTGGTCACAGAGTAATCCTCAGAGCTTTGTATGGCAACGCCATCCGTCAATAGTCCAGAGTGATTTTACAGAACATTCAGGCACAGGCGCAGGACGGAAAGATGATTTTTCCTTGAGGAAAGAAGACCATACCATACTGGGGTTGTGTTGTCCCCTCCCGTTATCAGTTCTATTATAATTAAGAGGGGCTGGTCAACAAGATACATTATATTGATCTGTTATAATCATCATCACCATCGTCATCATCGTCGTCATCATCATCACCACCACCATCATCATCATCACCACCATCATCACCACCACCACCATCATCATCATCACCACCACCATCACCATCATCATCATCATCATCATCACCATAATCATCATTTGACATCTCGGAAGGATAACTTTCTTTTGATTCTAGTCAGTAAAGCGAGAAGGCTGCTCAAGACGGATTCACTCCCAGTCAGTCTATGCACACGTACACAAGTAAGACACTGAATTCAGAGGAGAGTGCACACTCTCTAAATAACAGTCAGGCCAATAGACATCCTCTGTAGAAATGCATATAGTATATATAACGTGTATTGATATATATATAATTATAGCTCAGTGGCCAGAACGCCATACAATGGCTGACGACTGTCTCTCCTACACATAGAGCTAGCAGCCAGCCCATAAGGTAAAAAGGTAAAGGAGTCCCATAACCTATAAGGTCGTAGGGGAGCGAGGCGTCAGAGACCTCACTTCTCTAGGGCCAGCATATTGAGGGCGGCGCCCATCTCCTCTCCCTCGCTGCTTGAAAATAAAAGTTTGACTTTGACTTTGACTTTACCTTCCCTGACCCTAAAGAGGGCAGATACCCATTTACAGCTGGGTGAACTGGGGGAACTGTACTGAAGCCAAGGCGTGCAAACTGGTCACCCATCCAACTGGTAACCACACTCAACACTGCTTAACTTGGCTGGGGGGGAAAGCTGAGTGCTCCGACCACTGAGCTATCCCGTGCCCGTTACACTACAGTACACTACAGTACAACGCCCTTCTGTAGACAGACAGATCTACTATCTTTTATAGGCCAGCAGAGACGGGTGGCGGCGGTGTACTTGCGGGTGGCAGTGGCAGTGTCAGCCTACCCCGGTCACTTGGGTGCATGACCTTTGGTTAGCTTTTGCTCTCAGCAACCGACACATGTATTCCATTTCCAACCTCCCTGCCCAAGCGCTTTGTGTGTGTGTGTGTGTGTGTGTGTGTGTGTGTGTGTGTGTGTGTGTGTGTGTGTGTGTGGTGTGTGTGTTGTGTGTTGTGATGTGTGTGTTGTGTGTGATGTGTGTGTGATGTGTGTGTGTGTGATGTGTGTGTGTGTGTGAGTGTGTGTAATTATCATACGAAAAGAGTGTATTACTCAGTATGGCTCCGGAAAATTCATAGAATTTTAATAAACATTTCCCATTTACAGCTTTTTGGAAACTAAGATAGTTTTGTTTTAATGTTATCAAAACTCTGTGTGTGTGTGTGTGTGTGTGTGTGTGTGGTGTGTGTGTGTGTGTGTGTGTGTGTTGTGTGTGTTGATTTTGAGCTATAACTGATTCGAATGTTGCACGTTTGAATGTATTCGGATAGGGGTACTAATTGGATCTCGCCAATCTACCGTCAACGTTGCAAAGTTATCCATTTGCATGCATAGGGCAATGTAAAAAAGCAGCAATACAGCTACTCTTTCATGTGCAACTGAATAAATATTGGCTGTGGGAGGGGGGGGGGGGGGGGGATTTTTTTCCTTTCTTTTTCGTTTCTTGTCTAGAACTCCGAGGTGAGATTTTAGCGTACGCGGCCATTTTTACCCACCATGGAGGTAACCGCATTAGGGCTTCAGGATTGTGAGTATGTTCGTCTTTCCGTCTCCCACCGAAGGGTTACAACACGAATTCCGGGATCTTTAACGTGCATACTTGATATTCTGCATGTGTATTGAACACACACACACACACACACACACACACACACACACACACACACACACACACACACACAGCATTAAGGCACTAGCAGGTCCGCACTTGAAGTGGACCTGGGGAATCGCAAAAAAAAAACCACAACAAAAATCCCCACCTTTAATTCACCAGACGCTGCCGAGATTGGAACCCACGACTTCATCAGTTCATAGACCCACGGGATTGGAGTCCAACAATCTTAACCACTCGGCTTTATAGCGTCCATGGATCAGGAATATTGTGTGTTACTAGTGAACTGCTCGCATCCTGCATGGGGGGAAAATGACACAGGAGAGAGAAGTTGACACAAGTTGTCACTGTAAGGGGACATCCCCATGCAGCGTACCCATGAGTAAACAGATATTAAGTAAAGTAAGCCTACATGAAAGGGCCTGAAGAAGAAGACTTGAGGGAGGGGGGAAGTTCACCCACCAGCATAGTCCATTGTATTATGTACACTGTGCGTTTCAGATGCTGATGGGTACGGCCTATGAATCATATAGACAGATCTGCGTTGGTATTTCCGCTGTAAATTTTTCGCATCTTCCTTCTTTTTCGTCTTTTTTTTTCCCTGTTGATCTTCTTTGTCTTCGTCTTTTTTCCCCCAGGAGCATGTAGATGATGTAGATGAACAGAATGGTGGCTATATTTGGAGTATAAGGTGCAGGGGTCAGAACGAACCTCAGCTCATTGTCAGACACCGACTGATAACTTACAAAATTAGAAACTGTGTAGTGTGTGTGTGTGTGTGTGTGTGTGGTGTGTGTGTGTGTGTGTGTGTGTGTGTTCTCTACAGTGCTCAGCTTTGGCAGGATTATCCATGAGAAATTTATCTCAAGTTTCCCACATTAAAAACTGTGGCCAGCTCTGAAAAAGAATATTAAAATATATATATATTCAGGGAGATGAGGTTTGTATAGTGAAAAAACAAAAATCACCTCCCCTTCAAAATATGTATGCTGTGACTGACACTGGTGACCTATATGTATTATGTATATAGATATAGATAGATGTAGATATATATCTGTGTGTGTGGGATATCATCATATCTTTGATGTTCATCTTTGGAACATTTTGTACAAGTTACAATTTCGGCAGTATGTTACATATTTCCTCTGTTGTTTTATCTTCTTCAGAACAGGAACATGAGGACCAAAGGTGAGCTTTTCCCCCTTTTCCCCCTATGATACACACACACAGAGTACCCTTCCTTCTCTTTCTGCTTGCCACCTCACTTGCCTTTGGCTGGATCATGCATGATTTGATTGCTCACAAAACGCTGTGTTTGAATTGGCTTTTGGCATGCCCCTGCATGACTACAGCATCTTGTTCTGCTTCTCTGGGTTTCTGTTCCAGCTCCTTTTTGGTTGTTTGTTTGGTGTGGATTTTTGCTGTGCAGCTAGTTTTAGTGACAATACTGTCGGTGTTACTGTTATGGACTTTTATACATAGAATATAATAATTATTGCTTTGGTCAGAGAATGTTCTAACACTAACGGGCAAAGTCTGCACTCTTGTGATAAACTAAATACACTTGTACCCTCCAATGTTTCGATAACACCTAGGAAGGGGGGGGGGGGATGTTCTTCTTTTCTGTCGTCCTACTATTGTCTGTCACATGAGCGAGCATGCCTTGTACTCCTGTTCAGTCCCTGACAAGTCAGGCCACCAGCGCATCCGACTTCGACATGGGAAAGAACTCTGCATTATCTGTTAGGTCCTTCTGGGGTGAAAAGAAAGGCAGGAGAGTAGACCAAGAAGGCAGAAAATAAGACAAGAAGGAGGCATCGACAGGAAGAAAAGGAACAAGGCAGAAACAAAGAGAGTGAGAGAAAAGGGAGAATTCCTAGCACAGAATTTCCACAAGGTGGGGATGCTGCTTGTGCTTACAGGCTCTCCCAGGGGAAGAGAATTTTTTAAGTCATTAAAAAACAATTAAACGGGACTTATTTAAAAGCAAACATTGTATGTGGTTGAACTGTGGCATCAAATCTAAGAAAAACAAATATAGGATTATGTGGAGAGACTTTAGAAAATGGATGGGGGCTAGCTACTGCGCTGTACCATACAGTGTGTGGGGGGGGGTGGGGGGGGGGGGGGGGGGGGGGCAGGCACATTCATTGAAGCCAGGCTTCCTAAGATGTAGCTTAGCAACCTGGACTGTTTATAACATAGCCAAGCCCCTCCAGCCAGTAAATAGCTCTCTCTGTGCATAGTTGATGTTTTACTGTCAGCTGTACAGTGCTGGTTTCTGCAGACCTGCTGTTGCCTAGCAAGAAAAACAAGTGAAGTGATACTGTATGTATGTCTGTGTTATGACTACACATATTTTAGGGGGTTTCCTGTTGTCGTTACAGTTTCGGCCAATGTTTAGTTGGTTTGTTGTTGTTGTTTTTTTTTTTTGTTTTTGTTTTTGTTTTTTTTTTTGGGGGGGGGGGGGGGGGGAGAAAAGCGTGCAATATGAATTGACTCTGTTGCCTTGTGAAAAAGACTTTAGACGTTTGAGTGGCCCCTTTTTTTTTCCTTTCCTCTTTTTTCTTTTCTTTTTTTCCCTTTCTTTTTGTTGTTGTTGTTGTTGTCTCAAGTGTTTTTCTTTTTTCTGTCAGTTTCTTTTTTTCTCGCTTTATTTCCTTGCTTTTTTTCTTTCTTTCTTTCTGTTTCTTGAACTTTCCTTTTTGTTTGTTTTGTTTCTTTGTTTAGGAATCTCTCTCTCTCTCTCTCTCTCTCTCTCTCTCTCTCTCTCTCTCTCTCTCTCTCTCTCTCTCTCTCTCTCTCTGGCTCTCTGTGCTCTGCTCTGCTCTTTTACACTTTAAATTTCTTTGACAAAAAAAAAAAAAGATGAAATACTTTCTTACTTGGGGTATGACAAACGACATAGACCTTTAAAACTTAAGACTTAGTGAATTATTACAGCAGCATTGATTTCAGTTGTATATCAGGGGACTGGAAGAGTGTGATACTAATTAGTACACTCTAGAAAATTTAGCTTTACGCATGTGATATATATGTGATTGATAGATCTGTCTATGTCCGTGCTTGCAGCCCAGTGTGTTGTGTGCACACACACATACACACAGGAGAGCATGCTTAAGGTGTTATGCTTCAATGATGTATAGATCTGCTTGTGAATGCAATATATATTGCATGTCTATATACGTCTTTCTTTCTTTCCGGTTTTTGTTTGTTTGTTTAGCGGGTGGAGGTTGGTTGTTTTGTTGTTGTTTTTTTGTTTCTGCACGGCATCATTTTGCATCTATTTTCCCCCCGCATGAGTTTATATAGTATTATTTTATCCAGTGTACTCGCTGCATTCTTTTTCTTCTTTTTTTTTCCTTTTTTCTTTCGTTTCTGGGCTAATTCAATTCAATTTGTAGAGCTCCGAGGTTCACCAATGGTGAGATTTTTTTGGCGTATGCGACCGGTTTTTTTGGCCCACAGTGAAGGTAGACGCATTCCGACTTCCGGGATGTATGGTGGGTATGTTCGTGTTTCCTTAACCTACCAAACGCTGATACGAATTATGGGATCTTTAACGTGCATATCTTATCTTCTGCATGTTGTGTATAATAATATTATACATGAAAAGAATTAAGACACTGGCAGGTCTGCACTTGAAGTTGACGTGGGAGGTAGTGGTGTGGTGGAAGTGGTGGTAGTGGAGGTGGTGTGGTGGAGGTGGTGTGGGGGGTGGTGGTAGTGGATGGAGGTTGGTGTGGGTGGTTGGTGTGGTGGAGTGTGGTGTGGGGGGGTGGTGGAGGTGGTTGGTGTGGAGGTGGTGTGGTGGTGGTGAGGTGATGGTGGTTGGTGGGTGGTGGTGTATGAGGTGGGTGGGTGTGTGGTGTGGTGGTGTGTGTGGAGGTGGGTGGGTGGTGTGGTGGTGGGGTGGTGTGGTGGTGGTGGTGGTGTGATGGAGTGGTGTGGTGGGTGGTAGGTGGTGATGGTGGTGGTAGGTGTGTGGTGGTGGTGGAGGTGGGTGTGTGTGGAGGTGGGTGGTGGTGGTGGGTGGTGGTGGTGGATGGGGTGGTGGTGTGGTGGGGTGGTGTGGTGGTGAGAGGTGGTGTGTGGTGGTGTGTGGTGGATGGTGGTGGTGGTGGTGGGTGTGTGTGGTGGTGTGGAGTGGTGTGTGGTGGAGGTGGGTGGTGGGTGGAGGTGGTGTGGTGGAGGTGGTGTGGTGGTGGTGGTAGTGGTAGGTGGTGTGGTGGAGGGTGGTGTGGGTGGAGGTGGTGTGGTGGTGGTGGAGGTGGTGGTAGTGGAGTGGTGTGGTTGTGTGGGTGTGTTGGTGGTGGTGGAGGTGGTGTATGGTGTGTGGGGTGTGATGGAGGTGGTGTGGGGTGGTGTGTGGAGGTGGTGTGGTGGTGGGGTGGGTAGAAGTGTGGGTGTGGTGTGGTGGTGTGGCGGAGGTGATGTGGTGGAGGTGGTGGTGTGGTGGTGGTGGTGGAGATGGAGGTGGTGTGGCGGAGGTGATGTGGTGGAGGTGGTGTGGTGGTGGATGGTGGTGTGGTGGTGGAGGTGGTGTGGTGGAGGTGGTGGTTTTGATGATGACAGTTATCATTATTGGTGATGATGATGGTGGTAGTGGAGGCGGTAACGATGGTGGTGATGGTAATGTTGGAGGTGATAGTGGTGGTGGTGGTGGGGTATTGGTATTGGTGGTGATAATGGTGGTGGTGGTGGTGGTGGTGATAATGGTAGAGGTAATAATGATGGCGGTAATAATTGTGGTGGTGATGGTGGTGGTGCTGAAATAATAGTGTTGACAGTGTTGAGCTATCAGAGACTGGAGAATCTGGCAATGAGCATTGCTATATATATCAGAGAAAGTTGTTGTTCACTTGCTGTGCGTTCTCCAGCTTAACACTCTGGGGGTCACCCAGAATGTGCACTCTTGGTCACCCATCTTACCTGGGAATCACTGTGAGATTGACATCGCACACTGAATGAGAAGTTTGCGTGTATGACTGTTTTGAAGTAGCTCGCCATATAGGCAGCCATATTCCGACTTCAGGGGATTTTTTTCTCCTTAAAAGGAGAGTTCGGTTGTTATGTTAAGAGCTTGTCATGGCCGAAGCCTTGGCAATTAGCCGACATCAATAACTGACACATCTTTTGGCCTGGGCCGAAACATAGAAAGTGAAAATTGACCTCAGGATTCTTCATTCAGGACACTGTCAATGCCACATTCTCTGATTCTGAAAGATCGTTGTCATCGATTTATTCCAGAAGAGAAAGTACACACACACATGTATGTGCACGCACGCACACACGCGCATACACACACACACACAAATATGTATGAGCACACTCGCGCGTGCACGCACGCACACACGCGCACGCACGCACACACACACGCATGCATGTAAACACACATTTGTTATAGTTATTAGCTATATATTCCTCGTGTATTTAATTGGTATTAATGTTTAGCCCTTTTCTGTGTAAAAAGTTATTAAGGAATAGGTCTTCATTTCATTGCACACACCATCAACTTAAGCCTCCTCTCCCCCCCCCCCCCCCCCCCCCCCCCCCCCCCCCCCCCCCCCCCCCCCCCTCCCACTTCCAATCGTCTAATATCTTTTTAAGTTAACAGACGTAAAATCGAAGCAACAACAACAACAACAACAACACACACACACACACACACACACACACACCACGCACACACACACACACTTCTCTCTCTCTTCTCTCTCTCTCTCTCTCTCTCTCTCCTCTCTCTCTCTTCTCTCTCTCTCTCTCTCTCTCTCTCTCACCCCTTCTAACGAAAAAAAACACGGTTCAAGCTCGCTCATTTCTCATCTGTCCTTAATGGAAACATGATAACGTTACAGGCCGAACACCGTGGCGTGCATAGCATATCATGTTGTGAGTAAACGCTCGCTGTTGACTTCTTGACTTAGTGAATTATCACAGCAGCATTGATTTCAGTTGTAAACCTGCTTTTAACCCGACAATATGTTGAAGTCAAAGTTTTTACCATTTTGAAGGAATAAGGTGAAGGTTTTCTTTGTTGTTGCTGTTGCTGCTGCTGTTTCTGCTGCTGCTGTGCTGCTGCTGCTGCTGCAGTTAGCTATCACCGTGTTAAGGCTGCATAAAGGTCTTTCTTGTGAAGACTTCTGACAAACATGCAGCCAACTGTTCAGGTAAAATTGACATAATGTTAAA
The DNA here is from genome assembly GCA_028751875.1 of Rapana venosa. Taxonomy (NCBI): domain Eukaryota; kingdom Metazoa; phylum Mollusca; class Gastropoda; order Neogastropoda; family Muricidae; genus Rapana; species Rapana venosa. The sequence goes on from CM054135.1 coordinate 10,886,736, forward strand.
CGAGTGTTTATGCGCGCGTGCACACACACACACCGACACATACGTACACATACATGCCCACATGCACGCATACACATGCACGCCCGCGCGCGCCCGCGCACGCACGCACACACACGCACACACACACACACACGCGCGCGCGCGCTCGCCTGCACGCACGCACAAACATGGGATGGCATGCATGGATGTTGCCCACACAAACAAACTGATATCCATGCAGAGTGAATGGACAAGAAAGAGATACAACCTCGAGTGTTGAATATCGTAATTATATAATTATATGGTACTACTGTTTTCTGGCGTGAGCATGTCACAGCCTGTCTTGCGATGGTGGTGGTGTTCAAGTTAACGTCTATTCACATTAAGTGATATTAGACACAACAAGGCAAAACAATTCAGAAAAAAAGGTTAAGAAACTGTCTAACTACTATAACCATACTACAATGAAAGAAATTAATTTACCTTATGAATAACTGTATTTATACTTTTAAAAAATATATTTCTAACTACAACAGATCAAAAGATACACATGTATTCCACGCCAAAAGAACACTGGGGAAAAAAGTTAACAATTTTGACAACTGTACCATGGTGGGTAAGAATGCCTCGGCTTCAAATCAATAAATGACATATTTACTTGCCCTATAAGCAAATTATTAACACAACTCTCTTTCAACAGCAAAGCATTTTCACAGAGCAATGTGCAGTTATTCAAAACCTTCTGCAAAGATCTCTCACGAATGGTGGGAAGGTGCTTTTTTAGCACTTGATATTCGAAAGAATATGAATGTTTGAGATTGCCCCACCACACACACAATGCACATTTCTAGATTATTTTCTAATAAGTGGGCTGATCGGGCTGCGAAGAAAGGTGCGCGTAATATATATATTTTTAATTTTAAAAAAAAGGGGGGGGGGAGGGGGGGGGGGGGGGGGGGTCTATAGTACTGCATGTCCATCTATCCATTGCAGAGAGTTATCAGTTGTTGGAAGAAGCTTCCTTAAACAAATTCATAGAAAAGCATCAGCAAATCGAGCGGCTTTCACATTTAACTTTGAGTGGGAAGAGCGTCATTGAATACATTGATCACTTAGAGATTCATACAAATGTTGTCAAAGAAAGACAACTCAATGCATTATTTTTCAGGATAAGACTAAATGCATTCACAACAAAATTCGGCAAGGATGTTAAATGCTTATGTGGTGAATATATTTCAAATGCCCATATCATACCTGAATGTGAGAATTTAAAACCTTAAATCTCCCTGCCTTTTCTGAGAATACCATTGACGAAGTTTTGAACAATGTAAACCTAATGTTTGACATTGCTAAAGGTTTATTGTTAAGTCCTATAGGGCACTTATTGTAGCTGTAGTTCTCTTTGAATTTATTTTTAATGTTCTTGATCTGTTTATGTTAAGAATACTATTTGTGTATTTCCCTTGTTATTACTCTTTATTTCACACACACACACGCACGCACGCACGCACGCACGCACCACACAGAGTAGATCTATCTATCTATTATCTATCTCTTTTATTCAGTCTCCTCTTTTAGGGCCGTCTGGTATCACTTAAAGTGGAACTTAGACGTTAAAATTGAAGACTGACTGACTAGAAAATTGTGTATAGAAAGCATTTAACTTCAGTCTATTGATGACTTATGACTGGCCTTTGGCCTTGCGATAGTGTTGCCTTGCATTGTCGTGACACATCTACCGCTTCCTTATCCTTATTTGTTGTTTCTTTTCTCACATTTTCACAATCTTTACATATGGACAGTTATGTTATCTTATACTTAATCTATTTCAGTATTTGAAGAAATTTGTTCAGCTGCAGCCCATTCTTGCATATGTAAAGAACGTCATCTTGCCGACACGTTAAAACCTGTGCCACCTTTTGGAAGAGTAGGCCATATGTGCTGGTGGGAGCGGAGACAACGTTTATAAAAACCACATGCACAGGGGACTGGATTTAAAATATTAAAAAAGCACATGAGCGCTTATTCCATTTTTGATTGTCTTCGAAAATTTTTTTTAAAAAAGCTTAAATAGAGTGACATTAATTTGATTAAACCGAAAAACCGTGCGCGAAAGCATTATGTACAATCTTTTGCCTGCGTGTAAACTTTTATTCTACCTGAAGAAGAGTGTGTAATGCCTGGAATGGTTGACAACATAAAAAGCACGCCATTTTCTTACATCATCACTGAAGTCGGAATATGGCGACCTAAATCATGGTAGGGTCACGGTTACATACGCAAAAACCTCATACTTGAATGAGCAGGGACTACTACTACTACCACTGCTGCTGCTGCTGCTAGATCTACTACAACTTCTTCCACTACTGAATAGCACTGCGTGTAACTAACAGCATCATAGATATGTCAATATACTGATTCACGGTCTGGTGTGATACTAGCAGTGCTGTTAGCTAAATTAGAATGGAATGATTCACTGGTCGCCCATGGTGTGTGTGTGTGTGTGTGTGTGTGCGTGCGAGCGAGTGTGTGTGTGTGTCATGGGCTTACAAGAGCGTGGTTTCTGCGACTGGCCCCGGCCCACAAAGAATTGTCTAGGAAAAAGATCGACACAGTCATTGTGAATCGATCAGCGGCAGAGTGCGGTCCAATCAGAGCCCGGCAGTAACGGGGCAGGTGTAGCGGCGATGACTACAGCAGCATATCGCTTTGTCTCCCATACTTTCGTTTTTTTCCAATCTCAACATCCGGGCATTGTTTTTTGTCGTTCCTGTCACTGAAGCAGAAGTGTGCTACAAATGAAAGTGGACGTCGTGAAAACAAGCCCAGCATTGCTAGAGGACCCGATGCAGTTGTGTGGAAACAGTAGCGGACTAAAAGCTCATAAACGAAGTTGTGTGACGAGTTCAATGTTCCTCTCTCGGCAGTGGGAGTGAGAGCGGAACGGCTGCTCGCTCTTGTGCGGCGATTTTTCCTCCCTTCTTTTTTTCTTTCTCATTCTTAACGGCCCTTCCAAAAAAAAAAAAAGTGATTGATTCTGTCAACATGGCGGAAACTATGACACATGTGGTTGGAACCAAATCATTTATAAAGATTCACGATAAAATGTATAAAATTTATCACTGTGGTGAAGGATTAAAAAAGGACTTGGCGGTGAAAAAGGATTGTTCAGTGATACAAACTCCGTTGCAGATAAACGGGAAAAGAGTTGCTAGCCCCGATGATGTTGAGAACAAAGAAAATAGAACCAACGGCGAGGTAAGTTTTCTTTTTTTCGGATATAGAATAGATTTTCACACACACCCCTCCCCTGAAAAAAAGCAAAACAAAAATAAACAAAACAAAAAACAAACAGGCACAACCAGCAGGATAACTTGTAGGGGCCTATCATCAAAGGTCATAAGCAAAGATAATAGATCTGCTGGTGGTTCTAGATCTAGATGTGTGTTCTAGGTAGGCTGTAGGCCTATCGTGAAGAATTCGGATGGGGCCCTTGTGCGCCACGGATCTCTCTCTCTCTCTCTCTCTCTCTCTCCACACACACACACATAAAATTAATGCAGCTGACTTTTCTGTTTACTGGAAATTAGTTCAAACACTAGACTTGTGCTTGAATGCAGTTCGTCATGTAAGTACAAAAGTAGACCCCTAAAGTCTTTTTTTCCCCTATGCTAAAATTTTACTTCTATTTTTGCGGGCAAACTTAAAATAAAAAATTATTGAATTTAACTCGGCACTGAAGTGAATCGAGCTCCTCGCGAAGTAATCAGGTTTACTACATGGGGTGAGATGGAAGGAAACCAGACGTGTTAATCAGAACGACTTGCAGACGATAATCGCAGTAGAGCGTGGTGGTATTTTGACTTTCTCTAGATTGATTTAGGAACAGCACGCGACTTACAGGCGGCGGCTTGTTAAAAGTCGCGGAAAAAACATCGTAAGCCTATTAGGCTCTTAGTGCATACTGAGCTAGCTGTATTGCGTCGCTCCGAGAAACTGAGCCGTGATAGAACAAGACATACATGTATGTTTACGTCCCACAGGCATCGGGTTAGGCCATGTATATTATTTTCTGTCTCACTGCCTCTAGTGCTAGTCTATTACAGTATTAGTCCTTGATTTGTATACGTCGATTGTTTTGACTCAATACTTGGTTAGGAATTCGATCCCCGCTCGGCTCGGGTGTTGTGTCCTTGGGAAAGACACTTTACTCCTTTTTTCCTCACTCCACCCAGGTGTACAAGTGGGTACCAGCTCTGCTGGGGAAGTATCTGGCGACAGACTAGCGTCCTGTCACAGGGGTGGTGAAAAACCATCAGTTCGCTTAACGCTACAGAAACCGGGATAAGCTCCGGCTCTATGGGCCTTCTGGCTCGAAAGAACATACTTGGTTAGGAATGGGCGTTCTGTGCTTACTGGCATTTGCCTGTGCTTACTGGCATTTTCCTGTAATTTTATCAGAAGCTAGCCCCTTAGCCCTTTATTAACGATGTTGTCACATTAAGAGTGTGCTAAATAAGGGGGCAGCTGCTGGTTATACAGATTCATACTACAAGTGAGACATTGTCTATTTCTGATGAAATGATAAATTTGCTATTCAAGTGTGTTTTCAGCTAGTGCATTATCAAGCTTTTGATTACAGTAAAGTATCAAGGAATCATTTTAAAACCAGTTTTTGCTTTTTTCTGCTTTGGGAGAGAGAGAGAGAGAGAGAGAGAGAGAGAGAGAGAGAGAGAGAGAGAGAGAGCACATGCATGATGATGCACATGTGTGTGAATGCTGGCATACATATATGATAATGTGAATATTCAGTTCATAGTGTAGGACCAGTTTTACAAACAAAAAAAGCAGGGTTTAAAAAAATATATTTTGCTGTTTAATTTTGGCCATAAGTTGGGCATAAGTCAGAGAATTATGTCAAAGAAATGCCCGGGATGAATGTCAGTTCTGGTTGGAAAAATTGCTTTATTGCTGTGAAATAGACAGTTGACACAGAATAATAGATAAGATCTCCAGTTTGAAAAAGCATTAGTTCCCAATGATCTTGCTCATGTGAAAGGAGAAAATGGCAAAAAGGTTTTACCTTCAGTTAAAACCCACTCTATTTTTAGTCTTGGTTCAAGTGACTAAATAATTACACTCGGAGTAGAGGAGAACCATGCTTGTAAGTCACCAATATTGACTTTGGTTATTCAAGGCAACGTGATTCTTACATTTCTATAGTTTCACTCAACTTTTTGGACAGAAAATGTGCAACATCAGACTTAAAACTGCTTTTAAAAAAATTATTTCCAACTAAAAGTTTTTCCCTTTTAAAATTCTTTTTTCCTGAATCGTTTCTTCTTAATGCAATGCTTAAGTAATTTTATTGGATCTGCAAAGACACTGTAATTAGTTGAAATTATCAAGTCAGATAATAATAATAATAATTAATGGAATTGATATAGCGCTGTATCTTGCACAGACAAATCAAAGCGCTTGCACTCAACTCATTCTTACACAGTCATGCAACCAATAGCAAGTAATAGTTCTAACAAGTCCAAATGCACATGCACACACACACACACACACCCGCGCGTTATACACTTTGGCAGGGTGATGGAATTTTTGGCTGTTGAAAAGCAGGGATAGCTATGAAATGAAACAGGAGAGATAACACTGATAGTTGAGTGTGCTGCAAGTTTGTGCTGCTATTTTCTGTATTCACTTGCATGGCCAGGAAATTAAAGAACATTTGTATGGTTTGGCTCCTGTTTTAATCCTTTGATGGGCTATTTCCAGATTTGGAATCAATTCACTTCATGTTTGATAATGGCCTAGCTGCTTCAGTGCTTGATTCTATTCTGTTTCTGTTTCCTTTGTAGTAACAAGTGACTGTGATGAATAATTTTCCTCTTTGCATTAATCACAGCAAATTGATCTATTGTCTGCTCTTTTTCAACCTTGAATAGGCTGAAATGTCAACATGCAGGTATTCTATTGTTAAATGCATTGGTATTTTTGTAGGCTTTAAGATAAAAAGCATACACAATAACCAATCTGGTTACATTTTTCACCAAAAATATGTTGAGTCTTTAGGCTGCTGGTTCAAATCTCAGTGGTATAAGGGGTGACTGTATAAACTACGGTGTTTATGATTTTCAAGGTCAAGAACAGTGCAGATCTGGGATTGCTTTGGTTCTCTGAGCCACATGTCAATATATAGCATAAAGTAGCTATTTTAAGATTTTACAAATGTATTCATGTTCTATGGATTAAGAAACTTCAACATGTATAACAAGGAAGCAAGAGTCATGACAGAAGTCTGGAGTCAGTTGATGTTTCAATGTGTTTGTCATCTTTTCATGGCAGAAGATAAACATAGCTTAACTAGTTATGTACTCTTTTCTCTGGATTGACACAGAATGCAAACACAAGTACAACTGTGCATACATGCATATGTGCATACACATACCAGCACATGATTATGGACCCATATGTGTGCACTCATATACATACGCACATATACAGCCACATCCATGCGCATACACATGTGCACTCGCTCTCATGTAAATGCATGCACACAGTTATATATATATGTACATGTACATGATATAAACACAGTGATACTAACAGAATTGCATGCACAAATAGCCTTACACTAGTGCATGTGGACTCGCACACACACAAACACTCACATGTGGACTGGGTATAAAAAGCACATTAGTGCTTATTCCTTATCCTCTCTATATAAAAAAAAAAGTGCATGCGTGCACTCGCATGCGCGCACACACACACACACACTTCCATGGTTCTCTTTCTTAAATTGCTTTGTACAGGCTTTTTTTTCTATATCAGCTGAGCATTCATATGCAGGAAGGCAGCACTCCATACACACTATACACAGACTTCAAATTGCAGTCTCTACCATGATCACATACAGCAGCTCTGGGGAGGGGGGGAGGGGTGGAGAAAGCAGAATGTCAGACATATGATATTACACATTATGTGTACATTGTTTCAGTTCATACATATTACACTGTTATGCTAGGTGCCAGCAACACCCCCCCCCCCCCCTCACCTCACCCCACCCCCAAGGCAGAGAGAGCTCAGTGGCATTGTGAAGGGAAAGCTGTAGGCCAAACCATTGAAGAGGCAATAAAAGGTGAAGAGAAGACAGAGCAGGCTGGCTAGAACCTAGGCCTATTGTGTGTTTGTAGTCAGCAGCACACTAAGAGGATTGTGTCAGGCAGCTCCACATTCCTTCCCCTACTACTACTATAGGCCTAGTGGTGTGGCCCACCACTGTCTCCCTCTCTCTCTCTCTCTCTCTGCTCAGCAGTCATAGGCAAAGTAGCACAAATAGGGCTTAAGTAGAATACATAATGGCATGTATCTGTAGCTTTGATTGAGGTAGCTTTGTTTTCGGCAGAAAGGGGTAGTGGTGTAGTTGTTTTTTTCCCCCCTGGTGACAAATTAAATAGAGGCCTGCTTGACCCCCTTCTCCCATTTCATTCACCCCCACCCCCACCCCACCCCTCACCCCTACAAGCACAACCGCAGCCACCTTTATACTGTAGGTAATAGTGAAGTGTCACTAAGCATCATGATATTGTGACTTTATGCCCAGGCAGTTCTCTGTGCGTGACCTCGCATTTTCAATTCCACCTACCTGGCCCAAAGCCTTGTAATAGTCTTATTTAGCTTGGTTGGGCGTTGTGCTTCACTCATTTTGTGTTGTCTTTTTTCCTTCATTCTTATGTATTGTTTTTAACCCTCATTCGGCCAGGCTTACACTTTAGTCTTGCCAAACATTTCATATCGTTTCATGCAAATACTGACAACTGCTTGGTTACAGAAGAAACTGTTCACTTTTTCCCTCAGCTTATTGTAAAACTCCAATTTTCCTCACCTGCCTCCTCTCTCTCTCTCTCTCTCTCTCCTCTCTCTCCTCTCTCTCTCTCTCTCTCTCTCTCCTCTCTCTCTCTCTCCTCTCTCTCTCTCTCTCACTTTATTTTATTTTATTATCATATATATCCTTAAGGGCGGGGACTGGATGTAAAAAAGCACATGGGTGCTTATTCATTATCCTCGAAATAAAAGAATTTATCATTCTCTCTCTCTCTCTCTCTCTCTCTCTCTCTCTCTCTCTCTCTCTCTCTCTCTCTCTCTCTCTCTCTCTCTCTCTCTCTCTCTCTCAAGGGGGGGGGGGGGATTTTTGTAGGGGTTTTTTCCTGTAACTTGATAATAGGTTGCACCTCTTCTTCTGTTAGTGCTCCCCACACACATCAGCAATCCCCGTTCTTAGTGTCATGTCTCATCATCGCAAAATTATATATCAGTAGTGTGTTCTGATTTATGTAGCGGGTTGGTCAAGTGTCAACTGATCCCGATATTCTTTTTGTTTGTTTATTATTTTTCTCATAAGAATATATATACATATTAATTAAAATGTGCTGGAAATTAAGTAGGCCTATGGGGATATTATTGAACTCGCCCAGTAGCTGAATATTCAGCTGGGACGCATTTGACATTAACACATTTAAGAGATAGTAGATAGGTTTTCTAAGGGAAAGTGCGCTAGAACTTGTCTCTTGTAGATCTGTTATGAATGAATCCCTCAACCCTGATAGCCTAGTGCTGACACTAGGAAAAAATGAGTTGTGTGTGGAGGCCGGGAGATGGGATAGCCAGGGAGATGGGATAGCCAAGACGGGATGAAAACCTCCACCACTGACAAAGTATTTGCTTGTAGAGCTCGCAACACATCTTATCGCCGTTGACCCCAAGGACACTAAACACCACCTGTCTCGCGCCCACACTCAACTACTGGCTGGGGAAGGGAAGAGAAGAGAAGAGAGAGAGAACTGTGTAGGCCTAGGCCTAGGCTAGTTGCTGTTGACACACGCAGGTGAAATTGTAGGCTTGAGCTGTAGAGAAGGAGGCAAGCACGCAGAAGAGAAGGAAAGAAAGAAAGAAAAAAAAATCGGACGGAGGAGTAAGTCAGTGAGAGAGAAAATTGGAGGGAAGTGTTTCCTGTGTAGTGGTTAGATGTGGTAGATACATGTCTGCCCAAGTCAGTGAAAGTACTCACAGAGTTGCAACAATGGCAGAGAAGCCTCCGCCACCTGTTCAGTGAAACTTGTGTCAACAGTGGCCGTGTCAGCTTCCCAGGCTTTTGTTTACCTCCCGACATCTTCCTCGGGATCGGAGATATCTTGAAGATTGGGAGACTCTGCAGTCTTTTCCTGTATCCATATCTGACCCACATTGGGTTACCGTGGTTGAGTAAAAGTGGGGGGACAAGAGTGAGAGAAAGACTAGAGAGAGAAAGAGTTGACAGTGATCGTGTCGCATAATACTGGCTAGTAAACAAACGCGGGCTTTTGCTGTGACTAGCCTAGCCCTAGGGATAACGAATGCCAAGGAATGAAAGTCGCTACACAGGGGTTTGACTTGCGATCATCATGCTTTTAACGGCGGCTCCAATCTATGCACAGGTCTGTGGGTAATTTACTGTTTTAATGTGTGTGTGAATGTTTAGTAAAAGACAGATCGATGCGAACGTTATTGTTACTATCATTGACAGTGAGTTAACTTAAGGTAGTCTAGTGCTTTAGTTTTCCTTGTTTCGGGGACTCTCTCCCTCTCTCTCTCTCTCTCTCTCTCTCTCTCTCTTCTCTCTCTCTCTCTCTCTCTCTCTCTCTCTCTCTCTCTCTCTCTCATTCACTCACCCCCCCCCCCCTCTCAGTTTGAAGAAGGGGAGAGGGAGAGAGAGAGGAGGGGATTTTTGTTTTCGTTGTTGTTTTTACCTGTAACTTGATTTTAAGTTGCACCTCCTCTGCCATTTTCTTTTAGTGTTGGCACACACATCAACTGTCATCGACCTTGGCTTAGTGTCAAAGTTGTGTCTCATCATCACATTATAATTATGTTTGTGTGCCAGTGCATGCAGACAAGTTGTGTGTGTGTGTGTGTGTGTGTGTGTGTGTGTGTGTGTGTGTGTGTGTGTGTGTGTGTGACTGTGTGTCAGACAGACAGACATCCACATTAGTTTAGCAACACCATCACTGTGTGTATCTGAACCCTTTGACTTTTACCAAGTCAGAAGTGCACCAGTGAGTTTTGAACGATGAACGAGTTTGAATTTCACTTTAAAACGAGTTTGAATTTAACTTTAAAACCATGTGTGTCGGTGGGTTTCATCAAGTGCAGTGTATGTATTGAACTTGAAGGAATCGAACCTTGGTTTGTTTAGCACTATACAACATCTGTTATTCACTGCTGGATTTAGTTACACTGCCGAACTCAAAGGCACATTGTATTATAGATCTATAGCCTAGAACTGTGTGTCATCAGTATTTGTACAGTTTGCCAATGTACCCCAGGGCTTAGCCTAGCCTACCCATTTCAAATAAGAAATGTACCTCCTTCCCTTTCCCTCCTGTCCCCTACTGTGTGTTTGATGGTGTGGGAATAGTTCAAGCGAAGTGTGCTGTGTGACTCAATCCAAACTTGCCGTGTGTAGTCAGTTCCCCTGTGATGTTAACTAGTACACTCTCCAACAACAGGCTCCAGTTTCAGCCTGGTGATCGGCATAGTAACTAATACTGTAATAGTATTATGTAGTAATTATACTTTAACCATTATTGTTTTCGTGTGGGAAAAATGTTAGCATAAAAATGGGGGGGGGGGGGGGGGCTGTTTTTTTTCTTCTTCCAAAATTGTGAAATAGTTTTGGAAAGAAATCAGATTGCATTATATAGTCTGATGGCAGGTATGGAGGAAATATCTTTCCTCCTATCAGTTTAAAATTACATTCAGTAGATCTCTGTCTTTACACTCCCGCAGAACGCAAAGACTCAAACTGTACACATTTTACACACATACACAAGCATATACATGCATGTGTAGAGAGACCTCTGCACGCGCGCGCGCTCACACACACAGACGCACGCTCGCATGCACACTGGCATACATGTATAGACACACACACATACACATACACGAGTGCAGACACCCAATTCTATCTCTTTTGGGACATGTAAACATGTAGACCTAACTGAGTAACTCAACTGTAAATGAAATATTAACAAACTCAAAGTCCCAGAAAACTGATGTTGCTATATTTATGTTGCACGCGTGCGCGCGCGCACGCACGCACGCACGCACGCACGCACGCACGCACGCACACACACACACACACACACACACACACACACACACACACACACTATAGACTGTGAGTGTGAGATTTTGCGGTCGTAGCCTAGTCAGTAGGCTAGTGGTTAGAGCATCGAAGTTTTAAACTCTAGATCTGATGAACAAGAGGATGCGGATTCTTATCACCTGTGACTGTTCCCAGCAAATCCTTTGGATTAGACATTATTAATGTAAGCTGAACGCACAGAGTGGGAATGCAAGTACGACACCTTTCTCATTCATTAAAAACATTCGTTTTGATGTTATAGAATAGGCGAGCTGTATCTAGGCAAATGGCACTGATTATGGATTAATACAAACACACGCAGCATGCAGTCCACTGCCTGAAGAGGGATTGGCTCTGCCAGGTTCGACTTGCCCCAGACACACTGCCTGAAAGGTCAGTGCAGTGCCCCATGACTTCTCGAGGAGAGGAGGAAAAGGTCAAGTCAAGGCTGCATCAGGCAGTGAATAGGGCACGGGGACCACACAGTCAAGTATCGCCCTCTATTTATGGAACCTTCTTCTTCTTTGTTCCCTGGCCATGCTAAACTTTTCAATTCGGTTCTTTGGAAGCATATTTCGGGGAAATGATCAAATACAGAAATAGCAAAGAAATGACTTGGCCAAGGCTGCGGGTCTTGATGATCTCAGGTTGTCGTTATGAAAGGAAGCATGAATAGTACATATATACTAATATAGTCACGGTTGACGAATGAATATCAACTCAATCGGCAATTTCTTCTTCCAGTCTAACTGTATAGTCTTCTTCCATCATCGCCGTCACCATGGCAACCAACTTATCCCATTTCTTGGAGTTTTGCATTAAAATTCCCTCTGTTGTCTTTAGTGCTTGACTGGCCACTAGCGAAATGCTTTACCCTTGTGAACACAAAGTTCTGCTTTCGAAGGAGTGAAGTTTGTCCAAATGCTGTAAGTTCCGCAAGCATACTGGATGCATTCTTACCAAGTGCCACACGTACCTTGATGTAGCTGCTGTAATTTCAAGTCGAAAACGTCATTTTCTTAGCCATTCTTCTCTTCAGTGTCTGACGGTGCTTTGCCAAAATGTGTCAGAACAGGAAGACGGATCAAAGGAGACCGACATAATTTGGCACAAAAATACACCACAGTCTGATTTTTTTGTGTGTGGGGGGACGTTATTCGCCATTTTCTGTAAACGTGTTTTTATATGTCATTCAAAGCTGGTCTCAGTTTACTGGAAAGTGTCCTCGTATTAATTCCAGTAACATACATGTCTCTAGATAATCATGTTTCAGATATCTGCCGCTCCCCCTACAGAAAACTCTGTTGTATTTGTTCCGTTCGCAAATATTGAATTTGAAACTTCTTGAATCGGCTAAAACCCCAGTTTGTGCTTTGGTTTTATCAAAACTTGACTACTGTCATTCTCTCCTTACTAATTGTCCACAGTACATCCTGTCAAACCTGCCACCAAAAAACTTTTAAAAATCCAAACTCAGCTGCCAGTGTTGTTCTCCAGCAAAAAGACGCCATCGTGTTGAACCGCTCCTGGAAAAACTTAACTGGCTTTCTGTGTAAGCACGTACTAAATATAAGATTGCTACATTATGATTATGACATGTTTCAACCTGTTCACAATATCTTCTTCCTCTGCCTTACGCCCTTAGTAAATGCATGAGCTTCTAATTGTCTACAAATTACAACCCCTGTAACATATTTTGGTGATACTGATAGGGTCTTTTGCCGTAGTGCACCTTAGTTATATATAAATATGGAATTCTCTTCCTTCTGAGATTCGCCATATTAAACCTTACACCACTTTAAAAAAAAACAACCCACTCTAAACAACAAAATTACTAACCTTTTTCAATCACTCTGGGGTTTTGTATGGGTTTTAATTTTTTGGTTGTTGGTTTTGGGGTTTTATTTTGGTTTTTGTTGTTATTGGGGGGTGGGGTGGGGGTGGCATCTTCTCACTAGTCTCTTCACAATCCTCAGCTGTCACCTGTATCTTTTACAGTTCTCGCAGTCAATAATGAATGTATAACCTGATAAATCTCTCAGTTTATCAATGAAGCTGTAATTTTATAACACTATAAATAGGGCTATAGATACTAAGATAGTTACTTCTAACAACGTCGTGTCTTTAAGTAGTACCTTATAATGAAAGATGTGTAGGTACAGTGGATGTGCAAAAGAGAGAGAGAGAGAGAGGGGGGGGGGGGGGGGGGGGAGCGGAAAGACGTGGAGTGAGGATGCAAGGGAGGCGGTAATATATAATTATGCAGGCATACATGCACAACATATGCACACACACCACACACGCACGCACACACACACACACACACACACACACACACACAACCACACACACACACACACACACACGGGGATACTGAGTATTGAGAGCCGGCTTGATAGAGGGTTTTGGGTGCGTAGATAGAGGGTTGGGGGGGGGGGGGGGGGGGGGGGGTCGAATGTAATGTCCATCCTGATAAGTGTACTTACTAGGTATCTGTTTGATTGTGAACTGGCGACGTGTGAGTGATGATGGCGTGGAACAGTGATGATGTTAGTGTAATTTTAGTTTTGTCTCTTTTTGTTTGGTGTACATGAATATTTTGTGACGGATGTTGTATTGCGAGATGAGGAATGTGAAAATCATTCTTAATGTTGTTGTTTTTATATGTAATGCTCTTCGAGCGTGAACGATTTCAATGAAAGGCGCAAAACAAAGTGCTGTCATCATCATTATTCTAGTAGAGTTATGAATGAACTGAAGAACAAACACCAAAAAAATGAAAACTCAGCCTGTGCAGACAGATTTCTGCTCCCACTATGCTATGAAGAAAACGCTTTTTGCCCTCTTATGAACAATACCTGACGGAGCTGTTCATACCCAGATCTCGCGGTGACCTTGGTTTCAATTTCTCCCCTGCCGTGAGGTAGTGAGTGTGTAGGGTGGACAGACTCGTGTATCTCATGACTATGACTGAGCGACAGTGGTAGGTAAAGTGTAGTGAGAGTCACAGGAGGGTTTTGTGCTTGACTAGCTCTGTCTGTGCTCCGTAGCCGCTGACGTCGTGTCTGCATGTGGTGATGCGGATAAGTGGCGGCAGCCCTGGGGGAGGGGGGTGTCGTCAGATCACAAAAGATGGTAGGCATCAACATTAAGTGTCAAAAAGTATTTGTGCCGGTGAAATGATGTCTGAGTAGTGCTGTTGGCAATCGTTTCCATATTCTGTAACACCTCCCCCCAAAATGTATGAAAAGGGCAATGAATTCTGCGTGTAGCCTGCTGTGTAAGCATCGAGCATCAGTTAAGTACTTCATTGTTGGGATGTAATTTTGGCACAATAAAAAGCATTTCACAGCACGCAGGTTTCATACACTTAATTTAATGATTTCCCTTTGTCGTTTTATGATTTCCTATTCACTGATTTTGTATCTTTGATTTCTAAAAAAAAAAAAAAAAAAATCCTAAAAAAAGAAAGAAAAAAGATCTTTCTTTTCCAAAAGTTACTCTCATTTTTTGTAAAGATCCTGATACGATTGTTACATCCATTTCGAGGAACATGTTTGTAAGAATGAATGGTTCGCCATTGTTTGGAAATTTTGATTCGCAAGTGAAGTAGATCCATTTCTTATTTATTTATTTATTTATCTATTTATTTATTCATTGATTTCATTTCCATTATTTAAAGGTGGAAACAGCTATGCATGGCATGGCCTTACTGTCGTCAGGTTAGCTGTTGAGCTAAGGGAAGGAATGAATGGGCGAATGAGTACGTGTGTATAGTATCGCTTTGCAGTTAAAGTAATGTATTCCACATGCAAAAACGACACATTATTTTGGAATCAACTTGCCAGATTTAATATGAAATCATAAACGATAGTCACACAGAACAGGTCACAGACAGACAGACAGACAGATAGACACTGAGACGGACGGACGGACACAGACAGGACAAAGAATCCAGTAAACAAGAGTTCGGTAAACATTCGGGTGTTGTTGTTTTTTTAAAGGTTTATAGGTTATTTACCGCTCGAAATAGTTTTATAGCGTTTTTCCATCACGTACTGTTGTTCTCAAATTTCGGATCTTGCAAAACTTTCTTAACCAACCAACCTGTAACGGTATGGATTGAAGAAATATGCGGGTTTGTTTGGTTGTTTTAGCTGTTGTTGCTGCAGCTGCTGCTGTTTTGTCTTTCTTTCCTCTTCAGCTCGGGTACAAATTATGGACGTAATTATGTCAAATCGTCAGGTGCATAATTTGAATAGTGTAGTATCCCAAACTATATTTTAAAAAGTCATCTTGACAAGGCGAAACCGAGATTCCTACCCTTAAATAATGGCTATTTAAATCTGTTTTAAAACAGTATTTTCCCATTATACATATTGTCTTAACAATGGCAGCGCAATAGGGAAAATGTCATGCTTAACAATGTTATATAATGCGGGACTCTTGTAGGCAGAAGTGAAAACGAAAATCTATCCTCATCGTTTGGTTCTTAGTGGCCTTGGCTATTCACAGTATTCAGCGTGTAACGGAATATTTCCTGGTGAGCATGTCAAGCCACGGCTTTAGTTCACGATTCGCCTGAAGTGTGTGTGTGTGGTGAGAGAGAGAGAGAGAGAGAGAGAGAGAGAGAGAGGAGAGCATGTAGATCTATACACACATGACGCACATTTCCGGTAGGACTAAAAGCTAGAGAGTAATAAATATGACGCATTAATAGGCTGCCCGTCGAAAAAAAGAAAAGAAGATAGATGGTGGTCGTCTTTCCTTAACGAGACAGTTATTACTCCCCAAAGAGAGTCGTCTATTCTCTCAGACAAGCTGTTTTTGTTGTTTTCCAGGGATGTTTGCTGGAGCTTATGGAAGGGGCTCACAAGGTCTCCCCTATTAGAAAGGTGCTGCAGTTCTTTTTCCGAAACTCTTGATCCCTCCTTTTCTGTCTTCTGTCTTGTCTTCTCTGCCTCTGTCTGTCTGGCTTGCTGGCGCTCTCTCTCTCTCTCTCTCTCTCTCTCTCTCTGCTGTCCAGGATGTTAGGCAGAACTACATTCCTGTTAAATATAGTAGACAGCCTAATTTATTTAGACTCTGTTTACTCCTGGCATCAAGTCACCCTGAGGTTGTGCGCAGCCTCACTTTATATTTGTGTAAAGCTTTCAGAATAAGAGAGATAATGTTATCCTAAGTGATATTTTTTGTAGCTGACCTTTTATACAGTAACATGTGTGTGTGTTTGGGGTTTTTTGGTTTTTGTTGTTTTTTTTAACCAAAATACTAAGCAGTTCGGCAACCCCCCTTCATGTATGGGCCAATGGCCTTTTTGTGAATAAATCATTCGAGTTCTCTCTCTCTCTCTCTCTCTCTCTCTCTCTCTCTCTCTCTCTCTCTCTCTCTCTCTCTCTCTCTCTCTGCCGGTTCAGTCCCCGCCTCCCCTTCAGCAGTTTTGTTTCGTCTTTTCTGTTTGATTTCATCCCCCCCCCCCCCCCCCCTCCCCCACCCCACCCCACCCCCCATAAAATGTAAGAAACCATTCCAATCATTTCAATTGGCCAGTGCTCATTGACTTTTGGCATTCATTTTACCGGATTTTTGCATTCAGCGTCCAACCCCTAAATCGGAAATAGCCGGTGGGATATACATATAGATCACATCACAACAATTGTCAGCATTGATGATGACGAAGGAAACCCCAAACACAAGAATGTTCAAACGAAAGCTGGTGGATAACATGAGAAAACTACACCTCAGTATTCAGTTCAGAAATGGTATACACGTATACTACAATCGAGGACTCGTTTCGGTTTGATGACTTGCGGGGCTGCCAGACTTGCACAAGTTTTTACTTTGACCTCCAAGAGGATCACGTTCTCGTGTGTTTGATCAATTGATGCTATTGACTACGTGATAAATTATACAGGCAAAAGGAAAAAAAGGAACAGACCCTATCGTATAATTCACAATTATGGTTCAGTTTGTTAAGACACAGTATCTGCGATATGATTGCCGTCGTGTGTATTATGTTTACGTCCCGAGTGGAGATAAACTTTCTGATTTATGAACGGGGAGTTGACAGACTAATGTAACCCGAAATTGGCCGCCTGGTGGTGTTCATAATAATAGCTGATCAGCCTTGGCCCAGCCGAAAATCGAACTCGCGATCCTCTCTACTAAATCAATGCAGGACTCTTGAGTGCGAGTCGGTGCGGCAGTTTCATTATTAGCTGCGCTACCGTATGTGTGTGCTTTCGGGTGCATTTTGCTTCCCTGCACTGCACAGAGTGGAAGGTCGTTTTTTCGAAGTGAACATGTGATCGAACTACGCTCTTTTGAAATGTCTCTTGTGCACGATTTGCGATTTATCAGATCTATCTGAAGCCTAGCCACTTACGACTTTGGCAATGAATTAAAGCGCTTTGATTTGTTTTTTGCAAGATGTAGCGCTATATAAATTCCATGTATTATTATTATTATTATTAATTTAATTAATTATTATGTAGTCCGACATGGTCATAGGTCTACGTTGTAATATGAATCTCAGGAACTGTCTTCTGTCAAATCTTTCTCTCAGTAAGTCACTGTGTCTGCCTGCCTGCCTGTCTGCCTGCCTGCCTGCCTGCCTGCCTGCCTCTCTCTCTCTGTCATTTAGCTGAAGCCTTCTTCATTAATACTAGTCCGGATTTTCTTTCTTTCCTTGTGTGAACGTTTGAATAGAGTGTAGTTTACAACGTTACGATAAAGCCGGATTACAGTGTCCACACAATTGCCTGGTAATCTGATTTCAAAGGATTGCTAATTTGCCTTTGTGACTGTGAAAAGAAGCATTCGTTGTTTGTTGTGCTTCATGGAGGCTTACTGTAGTATCGGCAACGTGGGTCTGTTCAGTCGTTTTTTGTTTTTTACCTTGCAAAGTATCCACAGCACTTGCATTCATGAATATAATCATCTTTCGCAAAGTGTTTCTCAGTTTAGAAAGTATGCAATCATATAAACTGATCATCTTCACAATATCGTGGACGTGTGAAATGCTTAGTTTGAGATTGAATATGAAGTGAACATTTCGGTACAAGTATTTTAACAGTGAATGCGTTTTTCAGCAGTTGCAAATGCGCAAAACATGATATATTTAATCTATATAAAAGAAACGAAGCGTCCTCGACTCACACCAGTGCAGATGATACATAGATAGGCCTATGTCAGATCGCACTAGTATCAGGGATGACAATTGACATGAGGTATGACTTCATCTACAGAAAAATCGATGTAGAAGATATCTGTCAGGACCAGATCAACCCCCTTGCCTAAACCAGCATGTGCAAGGTCGATGTCTCGGCTAGCTGGGACATGTGAGGCTGTCCCACATCAAATCTCGTCAATCCAGCATGAACATGAAATGGATTCATGCAAGTTAAAGACAGAGGGGGAGGTATAGTAAGCTGAACCAACAGCAGACAACTTAACTGCGGGGGGAACGGATGAAAAAATTTACAAAAGTGCATACACACGGGGACTGGATGTAAAAAAAACAAACCAACAACACGCGAGTGCTTATTCCATTATCCTCGAAATAAAAGAATGAAGAAAGAATAGAAAGGTGGAACGTTATTCAGGCTTAGCCCACCAAGGGTGGGTGTGTGTGTGTGTGTGTGTGTGTGTGTGTGTGTGTGTGTGTGTGTGTGTGTGTGTGTGCGCGCGCGCGCGCGCGCGTTTGCCAGTTGAGTTGGTGACAACAACAACAAATAGATTAAGAGGGGATAGCTCAGTTAGCTAGAAATAAATGTTGAATTCGTGATCTGAAGTAGTGGAGTGAAGCTGCAGGTTCCATTCTTCAGACAGGGTAGAGAGGGAGAGAAAGACAGGGTTGGGGGTTTGGGGGGTACAGAGACAGACAGAGTGAGAGAGAAAGAGACGGGGGGGGGGGGGGGGGGGGGGGGGGGGGGGGGGGGGGGGGGGGGGGGGGGGGGGGGGGGGGCTATGATGGTCTGTTGATGTTGTACTGAAGTCCCAGCGGAGACCTCCTCTGCTTTACTTTAGGGCCTGTAGTCTATAGCTCAAAGGCAAGGAAATCTCATCTTCCCGGGCTGCTAGGCCAAGCAGCAACCTTCAGCGTGTTTACTGTTCTGTAAGCATGTGTACACGAGGAGGGCTCGCAGTGATTGCGTGCCTAATGCAGCCAACCATCTGGTAGCAGGAAAGGTCAAAGGTCGGCTGGGTGACAGGCTTAGGAAGGCTACAGTATTAGGCACGTGAGGGGGAGAGAGAGAGACAATGACAATGACAAATTCTTTTATTTCGAGGATAATGAATAAGCACACATGTGCTTTTTTACATCCAGTCCCCGCCCGTTAGGGATACATCTTAATAATAATAACCCAATACTTATACAGTCTCACAATAAAAACAAGGGGAAATAACCCTTTTTAAAAACCTCCCCCCAAAAAACCCTCCCCCCCCCCCCCCCCCCAAACAAGCAATTAAAAAGAAAATCCTAAATACCCCACCCCTACCCCGCCCCCCAGAAAACCCTAACCAAAACAAACAAACAAAAGAGAAGAAAACCAACCAAAAAAAAGATGATAAAAAGAGAAAAACAGACAACAACAAGAACAGAGCAACAACAAAGCCAAAAAATAACACAACCAAACTTAATAGTCATAAGATAAACATCTACACATTGTCAAATGGTACACATACTTGTTTACACATAATTAAAAAATTGAAATAGGGCACTCATTAAAACCCTTTTGTACAAAGGGAAGTCCAAATGAAGTAATTGAAAATATAAAAATAGAATCCTTCATCAGGATAACTATGACAAAAAGCAGACATAAAAGGTGAGAGAGAGACAGAAAAGTGGTGTGTGTGATTTCATAATAATTGTAATGTGTAGAGAGAGAGAGAGAGAGAGAGAGAGAGAGAGAGAGAGAGAGAGACTTAAATCATCCCATGAAGGACAATTACAAGTTTGTGTGTGCGCGCGCGCGTGTGTGTGTGTTATTCATTTAATTTTTTTATTTATTTCATTCTATTCTTTTATTTTGAAGATAATGGAACAAGCACTCATGTGCTTTACTTTTTGAAATCCACTTCCCGTGTGTATGCAGTTTTCAACTGTTTTGTAAATGTTGTCATCCGTTCCCACCGGCGCACGATGGCCTACTATTCCGAAAAGCGGAGCGGGTTTACTTTTAACGTGTGCGCAAGATGTTCTGCGGGCGTTCGCACACGGGACCTCGGTTTATAGTCTGTAGTGTGTGTGTGTGTGGAACGGAGAAAGTGTGTGTGTGTGTGTGTGTGTGTGTGTGTGAACGGAGAAAGTGTGTGTGTGTGAAACGGAGAAAGTGTGTGTGTGTGTGTACGTGCGTGCGTGCGTGCCATCCATCCGTCCGTTCAGGCAGAATGGGGTGCATTGTTCCCAGAGCGATTCTCCGACAAAGGATTGCTAACATTACAAAGCGCATGTCAAACTGAAGATCACCCATCCGCGATCTGCTAGCAGCGCTCACCGTCGGAAAGTGCCTGTTGAATGTCTTTCTCTCTTGTGTTTTGTGCTTTGTCGCAAAGAGAAGGGGTTGGGGGACACTTGAGCGAGTTTGTGGAGACCCTCGGCACATTGTACTTGAAATACCCGTGTCAAATTAATGGGAAACACTAGTTCTGTCTGTCTGTCTGTCTGTCTGTCTGTCTGTCTGTCTGTCTGTCTGTCTCTCTCTCTCTCTCTCTCTCTCTCTCTCTCTCTCTCTCTCTCTCTCTCTCTCTCTCTCCCCCCCCCCTCTCTCTCCCCCTCTCTCTCCCCTCTCTCTCCCTCTCTCTCTCTCTCTCTCTTTCTCCCTCCTTCCTCCCTGTCTCTCACGCGCGCGCCGCGCACACACACACTCTCTCTCTCTCTCTCTCTCTCTCCTCTCTCTCATCTCTCTCTCTCCTCTCTCTCTCGTACACACACACACACACACACACACACACACACACACACACACACACACACGGACGACAAAAACTTACAAAAACTGCAAACACACGGGGACAGGATGAAAAACAACCACACACACGAGTGCTTATTCCATTATCCTCGAAATAATATAATAAATTAATAACACACCGGTGAATGGGATTCATATTGTACAGGACCATGATATTTGTTCGCTCTCTCCCATCATGTCCCCCCCCCCCACACACACGCACGCACGCACTCGCACATACACGCACCTACAACACACACACACACACACACAACACACACACACACCACACACACACACACACAACGCACCTACACACACACACACACACACACACACACACACACAACGCACCTACACACACACACACACCACTCACACACTTACACACACCACACACACACACACACAACACACACACACATTACACACACACACACACACACACACACACACACACCACACACACACACCACGCGCGGACACACACCACATACATGTATACATACACACACGCACACACACAACACACACTTACACACACACACAACACAACACACCACACACACACACCACACGTACTTACACACACACCACGCACTTACACACACACCACGCACTTACACACACACCACGCACTTACACACACACAACACACACACCACCACGCACTTGCACACACACCACGCACTTACACCACACAACACACACAACACACACACACACACACACACACACCACGCACTTACACACACACACACACACACACACAACACACCCACACACGAGCAATCCGATGAATGGGATTCATACTGTGCAGACAGGATCGTGATATTTTCGTATTCAGTTGTTGGCCAGTCAATGGCCTTCGTAATCTCTCTCTCTCTCTCTCTCTCTCTCTCTCTCTCTCTCTCTCTCTCTCTCTTCTCCTTTCTCTCTCTCTCTCTCTCTCTCTCCCCCCTCCCTCCCTCTCTCTCTCTCTCTTCTCTCTCTCTCTCTCTCTCTCTCTCTCTCTCTCTTCTCTCTCTCTCTCCCCCTCTCCCTCCCTCCCTCATCCCCCCCCTCCCTCCCTCTCTCCCTTCATGTCTCTCGGTGACTGCCCCCCCCCCCCCACATACACACACATACACACTTCGTTTTTTCTCATGTAGGCTACTGATGTAGGCACGCATTGATGCTGTCACTCACCAGCGACATAGGAGTCGCAGAGGATGGCTATGAATCATTCATGCTTAAGGTCGAGTGCGTGACGTCCAGCCGACTCTTGTCTCCTCCAGTCGCGCGCGCGCGCGCGCGCACACACACACACACAGACACACACACACACACACGCATGCGCGTGCACGCGTACATACACACACACTTAATCCTGGGAATGTATGCTCGCTCTCTCTCTCTCTCTCTCTCTCTCTCTCTCTCTCTCTCTCTCTCTCTCTCTCTCCCTCTCTCTCTCTCTCTCTCTCTCTCTCTCTCACAAAAGATGGTTTCAACCTGAGACGTCCACACAGTTCCCATGCCCTATGTGTGGTCATATTCTTGATGATGAAGTGCATTTCCTGTTTCATTGTCAATCATATGTTTCCATACGTGAAAACTGTGGTGTTCTCAATCTAGAAGCTTTCCGAAGGCAAGATATTTTTTCTATCTTATCGTCCGATGATGATATTGTGATCAAATCGGTTGCAAAGTTTATTGCTGAAGCACTGAAATTAAGACAATTACAGCTAAGTTCCAATTAGCTTAACATTTGTGACTAAACTAAAGTAACATTTATATTATGTAAACTCCAGCATTTTGTGAAACACATAAAGAAACATTTATAATTACGCTGTAGTCTCCAGCAAGAATATTTTTTGAAAATTTCACATACAATGTCAATGGATGGTCTAATATAGCATTCTAGAATGTTCTTTTCATTATTTTAGTTATTGCTTATTGGTTCTTATTGTTCATCCTTGTTATTACTTTGTGTTCATTTTGAAACTGAGTTTACGTCACAGCTTAAAGTCGTATCCGTTCATAAGAGCTCATTTTTGGTTTTTTGGTTTTCGTTACGTTAAATGCATCATGTGATTTTTCTTGTATTTATTTGTATTTACAAAAGAAAGTCGTGTATAACCCCCCTTGTCAATAGGCCACTTTGGGCAATGACAATAAATTGGTCAAAGCGTCAAAGCGTCTCTCTCTCACTCACATCTGAATAAAAAGGTTTGTTTTTTAATTTAAAAACCTGCACACAGCGACTTTGTCATAGTTTTAGCTTCGTACGAGAGACAGAAATTTAGTATGACGTGCATTCAGTAAATAACATCGTATTTTGTGTACATTATACAACATGTGCATTATCTAAAACAAAAGAAAACCCATAAAAATCATGCGTTTAAACATATGTCATGATCAACCAAGGCAGAGGATTCTGCGAACACAAGGCTGCGGAAGTACTGGAACTCCTCTCAAGCTGAAGTTGTTACTGTCGGTGGATGGGAAGAGTTGCTTCCCTTACACTGCCCGCTAGTCTTATTTGGCACTCTATATCCACGAGTGCGCGCGCTCATGTGTGTGTGTGTGTGTGTGTGTGAGAGAGAGAGAGAGAGAGAGAGAGAGAGAGAGAGAGAGAGAGAGAGAGAGAGAGAGAGAGAGTAAACAAATAAATATCACTTAAAAGAGGAGTTTGAAAACGGTTGCATATGTTTGATTCAACAAGGGAAACGTTTTGTTTTTTTAAACTGTCTTCTCAAGTCTAAATCTAGCAAAGTTAGTGCGGCAGTGCCTTGATACTACATGCTAGGCTAGGCCTATAGCATAACATTTTCATCATTATGTGACTGCACACGTTTCAGTTTCATGGAGTGAGTCTGTTGACCTAATCAATTTTTAAGTCCTACTAGTACTGAGTATACTCGAAAAAAAAATTGGGGGGAGGTCTGATACACTTATATAACAATTGAATTATGCAACAGACCAAATTTGTTTTCGTAAGGGAATGGAAGTCAGGTCATTTGGTTACGAAGCCTCAAGAGGACAGTCATCGCGAACAGAAATAACTACACCCCGACACTCCCAGTACATTGAAGGACGCTGATGAAAAATTAACCATCACCACCTTTTAACTGGTACAGTTGTTCGACAGAAGTTTCGACTCCTGGCTCCTCCGTCACTTAGGCCTATATTCCATCCCCCACCCCCCCCACCCCCCCCCTTTTTTTTTTTTTAAAGTTATCTGTAGGCCTATCAACTGCACTTCTATTCGTCCAAACCAAGTACGAAGTAGGCCACGTACCCGCCACCAGTTCTCGGTTCCACCTTCCAAGATTCTCTCTCTCTCTCTCTCTGTCTCTGTCTCTCTCTGTCTGTCTGTCTCCTTAACAATTTAAATAGAAAATTAAGAAAACTCAATATCAATATAAATTACTTGAACGTTATAGTATAGTTTAGAATGAATGAATTCTACTGTTACACCGGCCAGAAATGCTTCGTACTATATATCATGAACCTGACTTGCACCCCCTCTTCTCTAGCCTGCCTGTAGGCCTACTGTGTGCAACAAGTTTTACTTTAGGGGCCTGAGCACAACAACATTATCTTGGGCGGTGGAGATTTTCTTGGGGAGTGAGCGAGGATCTGTAGATGAACTGATCAAAGCATCTTCCAGGCTGAACTGACAGGCCTCCCGCTGTGAAGGGAATGGCGTGGTAGAAAGCAGGCAGCGCCCTTCTCGGATTTCCACAGTAGACTAGATATCTGGGAAAGGGGTTTCAAGGCTCACCCCAAACTTGGCATCTGCCAACCAGAACCCTGCGAGCTGGGGCCCCCACTTCGGCACTCCCCATCTTCCGTTAGCCAACCAGATTCCAGAGTTCCTACCTCCCCCCCCTCCCTTCTCTCTTTCTCCCTCTCAGACCCTTGTTCCTCTCAGAAGCCTTTGCACCCAGTAGCATAGTGTTACTTACCAGCAGCTAACACGATTTGATTCGGCCATTTTGCAACCGTGTGTGAAAAAGTTTTTTTTGAAAGTGTGTGTATGTATGAGTGTGCTTGTGTGGGGACTAGCCTAACCTAGCTTTACCCAAGGGGAGACTTATTCATCACTGAACGTTGTCATCTACCCGGGATGATGTGGCCAGCTCCTATCGCTGCTAAACCTCTGGTAGGACATTTTGGTCTTTGTTTGTTTGACCTGTTTGTTCGACCCATGGATTTTAGGCCTATAACATGTTGCTTTTCTCTGTCACTTTTTGCAGCCGATTATGACTCGACTTGTAGCCTAGGCCTACGTACGTTTCCCGGGCCAGCGTATTGCTGCTGATGCTGTGAAGTGGGCCTAGGCCTAGTCTAGTGTGCCGAGCGAGTCAGTTGTACAAAATTGCTCTCTCATCAGGCCAGGAGGGGGGAGGGGAGGGGTGGGGGCAGTGGGGGTCGTTTTGATCGTGTCTGTCCAGCCTAGCTCTGCTGTGACACACTGGAGAGATAACTGCCCTTTTTTTTTATATATGCGCAACATGTGGCCCCGAACACTTGCCACCGCCATCACCACCACCACCATCCCTACCACTGGAGGCTCTACTACTAATTGGCTTCCATTGTACTCGGGTCATGATGCGTGCCAAACCTCGTGTTAGGCTAAGCTAGGCTAGCAGGGATGGCTACAGACAGACTTGCGTGGATAGAGAGAGTGGACACTAAGTTTTGTTGGGGTTTTATCTTTTGGTAAGCCCCTGAGGGGCTTTTGTTCTTTGTTGTTTGCTGTGTTGGAAGACAACGTGTTGTTGTTTATATGAACTTGTTAGTGGCGGAGGGTGGGAAGGTGGACCCCCCGAAAAGGCTTAGCCTACCTGCAGTGTGCATGTTGAATGGTCAGGCAGTGTGGTGCCATATTATTGGGGAGGAGGACTGCTGCTGATCGTGGTTGATGTGGATGCCTGTGGGAATGGCGCCACCTGCTCCCCGGCCCATGATAAGGATGGTCGGTAATATATGAAATAGCGGCTAATTCTATCTGGTGTGTCTCAGTGTGTGTGTGTGTGCGCGCGCGTGCGTGCGTGTGTATGTGTGTGTGTGTGTGCATGCGTGTGTGTGTATCCTAGGTGGGAACTTGCAATGTAAGATTGTCCAGACTGACAGTGGATTACAGGGAAAGGGAAATAAGATGAGGTGGGCATTTAAAATGTGTTTTCCCTCAGTAAGCTTTATAAAAAAAAATTCGCTGGATTTCTACTTAAATACTTGAGGGATTACTTGAGTTCAGTGTAAGTGCAACATTTCTGTCTGTACATGTTTCATTGTTTGAATTTTTTTTTTAATCTCTCTCTCTCTCTCTCTCTCTCTCTCTCTCCCTCCCTCCCTCCCTGTCTTAGTCAGGACTCTTGTCTTGTGCTACCATGCCCCTCCCCCCCCCCCCCAAAGTAAGTATATTGATTGTAAAAATCCTTTAGCAGACAGTATTCTAAAAGACATCTGATCCAGTGGATTGGGCTGGGCGAGACACATGCACAGAGGGATCTATAGGGGACTGTGTTTCAAAAATAGCGGGAGCACACAGTTAGGCTGTGGTTCAGATTCTCCACATCCCTTTCCTGGGTGTTGTCTCCTTCCCCCACACATGCTGCTGCCCAACTCTGGCATCTATTGCAGGGGAGTATACCACAGGGCTTAAGCTTAGTTCTGTGTACACATGTATGTATACATGTACATTGGGGGGGGGGGGGAGGCAGTGATAATGCAAAACTGATTTCCAATTGTTTAGATTTTCAATTGATGTGTAGTTCCAAAAACAGCATTTATAGATTTGTATTGATGTGGGAAAGGTTTTCTTTTTTTGGTTGGTTTGTGAGGGTTTGTTGGTGGTTGTTGTTGTTGTGTTTTTTTGGGGGGAAGGGAGGTGGGGGGGGTTCTTTGGGGAAGGGGGATATAGTGTGTGTTTTAGATTGCTTTGAGATGTGTAGTGCTGTGTGCATGGGGAAAAGGACAAATAAGTGGATGAAAAATGAGTCAGTTACCGTGTGTGAGGTGGGTTTTTTGTTGGGGTTTTTTGTTTGTTTCTTGTATGTGTGGGGGTTTTTTCAGTGTGTGAAGTGTTGTGCTGTGCTGGTAGTAGGCAGCTGAGTAAATAGCCAGTTTGATGAGTAATCTGCCAGTATGAAAGACCTGGCATAGTGACAACCAGTCAGCACACAAACATGTTTAGAACTCGGCCTATTGTCCCCACCCCCTCTCCATAATGATATATATAGTGCACAGCTGTCATAGCAGAAAACCGCAGCTTTCCAGCAACATCCCTGTTGTCATTCTGCCCCACTGTCAAGACCATCACACACAGAGACATTGCAGCCAGCTGGAATCAGGGAGGCCATTTATCAGTTCAGACAGATAAAAATACTGTGATAGAGTGTAGACTGTCTAGTGTCTGGCTATGGGTGTGAACATTGCAAGTGTTTTTGTCTCTGTCTTGTTTTTCGTGCTTGGAAGAATTCTAGCTGGCTTTTTAAAAACATGGGGTTGATTGTTCAGGGTGAGAATGACTGTAGTGTAGGGCACTTCACTGGTTCAGACAAATACATTTTTCTGATTTTCAAGTGTGAAATGTGTGTTTACGGTTCTGTAAGTGAAGCTGAAAGACATGCACGCATGCATGTGCACACACATGCACATTTTCCTTCTGTTCTTTAATTGAAAGTAAACGAGTCAAACACGCATGCTGCATGCATGTACACACACCACACACACACTCACACACACACACACACACACACACACATTCACCCCCCACCCCCACCCCCCCCACCCCCCCCCACACACACAGTGACACATGCTCACACACACATTCACACACACACATATGCTCGCACACCCTTTTCATTCCCTTTCTTCCTGTATCTCTTGTCTAGAGCTCTCAGTCTCCCTCTGTCTGTCTGTTTCTCTGTCTCTGTCTGTCTGTCC
The DNA here is from genome assembly GCA_028751875.1 of Rapana venosa. Classification (NCBI taxonomy): domain Eukaryota; kingdom Metazoa; phylum Mollusca; class Gastropoda; order Neogastropoda; family Muricidae; genus Rapana; species Rapana venosa. The sequence goes on from CM054135.1 coordinate 10,914,792, forward strand.
TCTCTCTCTCTCTCTTTCTACCCCCTCCCTCCCTCCCCCCCTCCCTCCTCTCTCTCTCTCTCTCTCTCTCTCTCTCTCTCTCTCTCTCTCTCTCTCTCTCTCTCTCTCTCCTCTCTCTCTCTTCTCTCTCTGCGTTTTGTGTGACTGTGTGTGCACATGTTTGTGCATGACACAATAATGGCATATTTGTTTTTTTCTGCTGGCAGTCTGACCCTTATGAACTTGAGGAAGAGGAAAACACTTAACATCTAAGTGCAAAGAGTATTTGTGTGTATGACAGTATCGTGAGTATGGGGAAGATAGAGAGGTGTCCCCCCCCCCCCCCCCATGCGGAAGAGAGAGAGAGATTTTTTTGTAAAGTTCTTTAGTGAGAGATCTGTTTTCTTATTCTCTTGATTCTATGTAGAGTCTCCCTATTTTTTGTGGGGGGGGGGGGGGGGGTTTGTGTTGTTTGTTTTTTTTTGGGGGGGTTGGTTTTATTTATAATCTTGTTTGTCTAGTTTTTATCATCTATGATTCTCTTTCTGTTTCATATTTTTCTCTCGTCTTTCTTTCTCTGCTTCCATGTACAGGTCTATGTGTCTTTCTGTTGTTGTTTTTTCATAAGTGTGAATGTGCAGTGCACTGATATGTATTCAGTGTGTGTGTAGTGTAAAACCCTCTCAATTTTTTGTTATAACACAGAAAAAAGAAAATGAGATGAAGAGGAGCATACAATACACCTTTTATAGGACTTTTTATTTATTGACAGTGATTGATAGATAAAAATTGGTACATGCACTCACACAAATACACTCACTCACACACACACACGTGCACACACACACACACGTGCACACACACACACGTGCACAACACACACACACTCTAACACACTAACACACACACTCTAACACACACACACACACACACACACTCACTCACTCACTCACTCACTCACTCACTCACTCACTCACACACACACACACACACATACTCACACACACACACACACATCCACTTCCACTCTTCCATTCTCGGAAGTTTTTGTTTCCAGTTGTTTCATTTCGTGTGGAGGAGTTGGCGCCCGCTCGAGCAGGCCAGTTTGATTCGGCCATCCATTGATATTTTTCACCGTCTCAAACACATTCACAGAAACGGCAGACAAAATTGGCAACGTGGCATCACCGAGTCGGCGAGTGCTCTCTCTATGACTAGGCTAGTTCACATCACGCTGCCCGTGCCTTCAACTCTCCCTCCATCTCTAGCCTACAAGTACAACCAACTGACAGAGGAAAAGAAACGGGTGGGGGATGGAAAGTGAGAGAGAGACTCAGAGAGAGAACTCGGGGGGGGGGGGGGGGGGGAGAGAGAGAGAGAGAGAGAGGGGAGGAGAGGGAAGGGGGTGCTGTATGCTTAGGCGGAAAGAGATAAACATTCGCCGAAAATATACCCTCCACTTGGCTGGCCTTTGCTGATAGTGCTGCCGTCCCACTGGCATCGAATTGCCAAACGAGTGACTCATCCCATCCACCCTGGCACTCACCTCCTCCTCTCCCCCCCCCCCCCCCCCCCCCCCCCAACCGCCCCCTTCCCTCCTTCACCCCTCCGCCTTTTCCTTTCGCCCTTCCCCGTTTGCACATCTCTTGTCAGTGACTAGAAATTCCGTTCTCTCCTCCCCCTTCCTTACCCTCCCACCCCCTTCCTCTTCCAAACTCCCTCTGGGCTGCTTCTCCCATCCTTCCTTCCTTCACGTCACATGTGCACTATCATCAGGCGCAAAACCTGCTACTGCCAGTTTGGGCCCCATTTTCCAGAAATTGATAATGATAATATGGCTTTTAGCGTGTGCTCCTCTGTGTGTGTGTGTGTGTTGTATGTGTGTTGTGTGAGTGAGTGTGTGTGTGTGAGTGAGTGAGTGTGTGTTGTGTGTGTGAGTGTGTGTGTGTGTGCGTGTGTGTGTTGTGGTGTATGTCTGTCTGTGTCTTTGTGTGCACGCGTGTACACTTATGTACATGTGTATAAAAGTAAAATCAGCCCGGTTTCTATGAGGCCTTTCCCACCCCATCTCGTTTTTTACTCTCTTGGGAGAGAAAAGGATGGGTGGGTGGGAATTTTTTTATTGATTTTTTTTTCATGGTAGTGTAGGCCTACTGGGCAGACAGAGGACAAAATCCCAAGCAAATACAAAACAACAATAGCTAATTAATGAAAATCCGATAAAGATGGATAATAAGACGAGAGAAAAAAAACAACCTCTTGAATTGAGTTATGCTTGGTGGGAAAAATCAAATTCAGAAAGGAGGTATTATTTCAGAGTCAGAGAAATTAACGCGGTTTAGTTTTATAGTTTTGTTTAGATCAAGTAGGTTTGATTTTTCTTGGGGGGGGGGGGGGGGGGGGGGGGGGCAGGGCAGTGACAAAGAGAAGATGACATTACACTCACACAGTCACACACACACTCACTTAACACACACACATGCACGCACTCACATTATTGTTGAATCATTGAAACTCAGCAACAAAACTACCCCTTCTTGATAGCAAAGCCATCATTTTCAGAAAAAAACGTGAATTTATTAATTATAATGATTGTGTGTTTATACCATCCAAAATGTCGTATGTCATGCAGCCATGTTTGCTCTTATGTTCAACACATAAAATTTTTCTTGTTCATATGGGCCAGTTGGTTTACAAGAACTGAATAATCCATTGTACACACACACACACACACACATACATACACATACACACACACACACACGCACACACGCACGCATGCGGGCACACACACATTTTCGTGCCCTCATGTTTGCAATGTATACAAGTTTGAATATACATGCCTATGTTGCAAGTTTTT
>CM054135.1:10922630-11132630 GCA_028751875.1 Rapana venosa
TTTCATGTTAAAGAAGCTCAAATCTAGATGGGGAAATATTATATATATATATGCTAAGTTTATCATGATTGAACTTTGTTTAATTCTTTTTTTTTTCTATGAATTTTTGCTCCTGTGTGGCATTTCCATTGTCAATGAGACAACTGTGGTGAGCTGGGTTGTTGAGAGGCCTGTGAAGACCATTGCACTATAAATATGTGTACGTAAGCTTTTAGCCCAGCACACTATAAACTTATCGCTTGTTGATGCTCTTTTAGTTGTTATATATACATGTATACATGCATGTGAATAAGCATGACTTTCTGAATAGAATCTAGTTTAAACCAAGAGCAGCAGACAGGAGTTTTATTTTAAGGTGATAATATCAGAACATTACACTAGATGAGATGTTTGCAGTCTACAGGTCTACACTCGTGTGAAGTCTGTGGTTTGAACAGTCCAAGTGAACAAGCTGACAGTGATAATTGCTCTGAAGAAAAGTCGTGAAAGGATTCAAGCAGCCCCTTGACTGTCTCCCTTCTGATTAAACCTTTGTGTTGTCTCAAAGTGTCATTCATGAAACCAAATGGAGTTGGCCAATCTTGTAGCCTGAGGAAGGTTTTACAATAACTAAAAATTTGCTCTGCCAAACGCTTGGGTGTTGTGTTTTTACTTGTCTGCTTTTTTAAAGTTTCATTCATGGTGGTGAATAGTGATGGTTGAACCAGTCGTGCTTGTGAATGAAGATTTCTCTGTTGCTAAAAAGAAAAAGAAAAACAATTAAAACAAACAAAAGAGGACACAGCTGATAAACATTCTGCATAATTTAATTAGAGGAGATCCAAGTTATGTTAAATTTAGAAATGCAACTCTCTGTGAATGGTTTTGTTTCTTTTATTGATCTTTAATTAATGACTACAGGTATTAAATATCCTTTTTATGTCCATCTCTCTTTCGCACTGTACCTCTAGGGATAAAGATTTTAAAGAAATTTGCTATCTTTTAACAGTTTAAGTTGCTTCTTTTTGTGCCCTTTACTTTCAGAGGGGAAAATAAATCTTCTAAACAACAAGCATACAAAATGAAAACCCCAAAGAAGAAATGAAAACAAACAAATCCCTCAAAGAACAAAGGTTTAATTTAATTTTTTAAAAACAACCAACCAACCAAACACCACACACACCCACACCACACCCCTACTACCACACTCACACACTACACTACACAACACACACACACACAACACACACACACACAACACAACACACACACACACTCTCACACAGACACACACACACACTCTCTCTCTCTCTCTCTCTCTCTCTCTCTCTCTCTCTCTCTCTCTCTCTCTCTCTTCTCTCTCTCTCTCTCTCTTTCACATAGAGAGAAAGAGAGAGAGAGAATAACCCAAGTATTGAACTCTGATCTATCTATTTTGAAAAAGGAATGAAGTTCTTCAGCATCTCAAAACCAAACAAACAAATAATGTCCCCAAAAACATAATTGTGTGGGCCAGACAAAGCTATTGCCAAATGTTGCTGGAACAGTTAGTCATACAAGTTTGTCAGTGTCATACATTCGTTGGTTAACACTTGATGGTGGTCATTACTCGCTAATTGCTCCCCCAGATAGTAGTAGCAGCAGCAGAAGCACAGGAAATAATGGGTGCCATTTGACAGCTACACCCTTCACAGTTTCACTGGCTAATTTGGTCTGATAACGCTTGTGACATTTACAGCATAAAGGGGCATAATGACAGGGTTGAACACCACAAATGGGACCACGAGGACCGTGATTAGAAATAAACTGGTGGGCTCCAGCAGAAAGGTTTGGCTGTATGTATTCATGAGCGGGGATGGCGATTACAGTGGTAATTAAGTGCTGTTTGTCGCCTTCTGTGCATTGTACTTGTAGTGTTATTTGTGACCTGCGCTGTGGGCCCCAATGTGTTTCCACGTGTACGCTGGCCCTGAAGTTCCACGTCCCTGTTCCCCACAGCTTCCCGGGTTGCGGTAATTAAGCAGTGCTCAGCTCTTGGATCTGGCAATCAGTGAGCAAGGCATGGCATTAACATCAGCACGACATTTTCTGACTAGTCTCAGACAGTGGAGTGGACTGGACGTCCAGTGACTGGATTCATTCCTCATTGTGAGACAGGCTGAGACACACACGCTTTGGTGTCTCTCCCTCTCCTGCCTTGTAGAGTTTGGACTGGAATAATTGTAAATCCTTGTGGTAAATTCCAGAATACTGCCAATATGAATAATTCCATGGAGATGTGGGTGAGTGATCGAGTGCTCAAGAGCTGTTTTTGAATCTATAGTATGGAACTTTTTTCTTCATTTAAACTGATTATGATGTGTTTCGGGGGGGAGGGGGGGGGGGGGGGGTTCCATGAAAGTTGTCTGCAGGTAGAGAGGAGAGGGTGCTTTATGCATATTCCACAATGAAATATGGATAGCATATACTTAGTACATAATCTCTCATGTTATCTATAGATTCAGATAGTGGCGTTCATTGGATGGCAACCAACATTTAAAGCACTTTCGATACATTTACAATCTAGGCAACAATTGCCTAGACTCAAGATTCAGACGGTGGTTAGTCAGTTAGCTAACCAGCGGTTGTTTGTGTTGTTTCAGCATGTCGTGCCAAACCAGGTGGCCCCCACATACACATATGCTCAGCCAGGGCTGGAGGACTACCACCAGGTGGTCAGCCCTGTGTCGGCGGGTACCGGCATGGGGGTGGTGGTCTCCAGCGTCTCGTCTGAACCCAGCGCCTCCGCCATCTACACCACGCCTGCTGCTGTCACCGTCACAGCCAATGGGACTGTGGAGCAGCAGACGGTAAGAACTCGTCCGTTCAACGTACGTTCCGTTTTCTTTATTGCATGTGTAGATCAGACTGCTGCGTGGTGATTCCCTGCCAGCCTCACTCAGTGGTAGGCGCGAGATGATCAGGTAGTTCTGTCCTAAGCTGTGCTGTCTGTGACTGTTTAGCTGAACTGTTTTGCTTGGCGAACTTGCTATTTAAATTTTTTTTTATTCAATGCGAAAGTGCAGTTTTATGAGTTATGTTGGGTGTAGTTTGGATTTTGTTGGGGGGGTTGTTGGTGTTTTTTTTCTCAATTTTCTTTCTTTTCCTTCTCACCGTTAATTACTTCAAAGAAGAAAATTGGCTGATGTATTGACCACTTTTGTTGTAAATTTACCCAAGGTGTCATAGCTTCTTTTTTTTCTCTTTCAGCACAATATTTTTCAATACTTTACTGAAAGCATTTTTTTTCTCCTCCATTCTTTTGTGGGGATTCCTGGGGCGCCATATTCAATGCATCCTGCTTTAAGTTTTAACTGAAGCGAGAAGAATGGACAGATGTGTGGACAGATGTGTAGCCTAACAAAAGTAATATCGCTTGTCGTAGCACTAATGTTCAGAGTGATCACGAAAGCTACTAATAGTCAGAACAAAAAATGATCACAGATCTGTGTTACAATGTTTATCGCCCTGATGGTGTGTGTGTGTGTGTGTGCACGCAAGCGCACTATTTTCATTGACCTCCCTAACTGGGATTTTTCAGTTTTGTGTTTGTTATAGAGGGTTAGCTCTTTATTCTGTGACAGTGTGTTTGTGTTTGTTTAGTTGGTTGTTTTTAACAGAGCAGTTGTGGTGACATGGGATCTATCTGTAGATATTTTCAATCAAGCTTGAGAAAAGGGGAGGAAGAACACATGTCAAAACCAGCACCTTTTTTGTTTTGTTTTTGTTACTGATTGATTTAGGCACAGAAGTAAAAGCTGTATTAATAGTTTGTTTTGCTTGTTATAGTATATTTGTCTAAAGTCAATGTCAGATAAACAGCAATGAGAGTTTGTAAGAATGTAAAACGTTGATGAAAATAGAACTGAAGGTGTTCCAAAAAGGGGCCTTTCTGTCCACCGTCAGAGCCAATAATAGCCGCATGGTTGCAAAGTGATAAGCCTATGAGTGGTCTTTATTATATATATGGTTTCTTTGGGCAGAGAAGGTGGTTTATTTTGGTACATGAAGCAAGTTAAAACCTCTCAAAACTGATGGGTTATTTTTGCATCATCATGAAATAGAGCATTTTGGGGCTGGGAGTGAAATCCCTCCATTTAAAGATATCCAAGTATTTTTACCTCAAGTGTGTGCGAACCTTTCCCCCAGGCCCTTATTTCTTTGAACTCATGAAAGTGGAATGCAGTTGAACAAAGTACCCGTTTAATGATGATTCATCTTGTTTTAGTTGTGTGTGTGTTAGCGTGTGTGTATATGTGTTTGTGTGTGTCACTGCGTGTTTGCGCATGTGTGGATGTGCGTGCCTGTGTGTGCACATGACTGTGTGAGTGTGCATGAGCACTTCTGCATGTGGGTCTATGGTTAAACTTTTAACAGAACTTGCAGTTTTAACAGTTCCTTCTTCATCGAGCTGTGATAGGGATTGTGTTGAGCATCTTTTTAAATTCTGGAGACTCTGTGAGTCCCATTTTATTTACTTTGCATGGACTGAATTTATGTAAATTTGAAACGACCTTTGATCTCTTCCTGGAAAGCTTGCTTTCCCAGTGTGTATTTGTTGTATAGATCTTGCTCTACAGTTGTGACTTATGGGAACCTGTTTCAGAATTCATTACTTTTTTGGTCAAAAGACCCTCTCAGGAGTCTCTGTGTATTTGTGTGTATCTGAGTCTCTCTCTCTATCTCTCCCCCCCCCCCCCCCTCCCCTCCCCCTCTCCCTCCTTTCTCCCCACTTTCTCACTGTTTTTTACTTTTACTGATCATAAGCATCATAAAAAAATTTGAGTCATGTTATCATTCCTACCAATGTAGAACTGTATTGTCAGTCTTGGACGTTGATTTGGTTGATCTTCCCCCCCCCCCCCCCATTTTTTTTATTTGGGGGGGGGGTATTAAAACTTCAAGTCCATGCCAGTACAACAGGCTTCCTTATGCTGAATGTACAGATGCCAAACAGGCTCAGAAGACCCTATACAGACACCGTCAGTATTGTTGAAGAAATTTAGGTAGCGCTGTCACCTTTTTTCTTTCTTTTTTTTTTTCAATCTTTAGTAGTGATGGACTGTGCAGTTCCAGTCTACCGTTTGAGTTTTGGGTAAGATCAGTTTGAACCTGAAAAGCCCATAAGTAGATAATTAATCCACTCCACGATTCACAATTCAGTAACCTACTCTGCAATATTTTATTTGATGCCTGTCAATAACCTATATCAGCCATTTTACCTTTTGTCTTTAGAATTTTAAAACAAAAGCATTTCATATGGAATGTGAAATTTGAATTTTATATATGATGTATATTTGTCCTTGAATGTTCAAAGACATTTACTTTATTTTTGCTGCTTTTATTTTGATGACATTATTGTATTACACTTTACAGGTATATTTGGAACAGGTATGGCATAGCATGATTGTATTACTCAGAATTTATATGTAGCATTTGTGGTTTGGGGTTGTCTAACCAATAACCAGGCATCGGCTTGCAATGTAATCTGACAGAGACATAAAATATCTCATCAGTTCATGCTGAAAACTAAAGTCTGTTCTGTTACATTTTCCTCACACTCGTTCAGTAATGTGTTCCACATTTATCCTTTGTGGCTACCTCCCTTATAATTTTTGAATGTGTTACTTATTCTCAATCCAGCTTGCATATTATTATTGGTCATGGTCTATTCATAAAGTCTATGAATTGTATAGATCTGCCAGTAAATGCTTGCCTGAAACACCATAATTTGTGTACCTGTGCCCTGTTTAACTCTAAACCTAGATCTGGCTAGTCTTCATCAACTGTTGGCTGTTTATTCTGACCTTGTAGAGATGGCTACTACAGTACAGTAGTAGTCAGTGTTGTCATTTTCAATGATGGGGACCATAGCATGAAGACACAAAAAGCAAAGAATCGTGAAGAAAACTACCAATTTTGTTGAGCAGCATAGAAAAGATGTTTTCAAACTTGTGCTTCGTTTTTCTCTAAGTCTCCTGAAGAACATTGAACAATTTCATACTAGCTTACCACAGCCAAAAATGAACAGCAGGAAAGGGGATAGGTGTTCCACAAGATATCCTTCTTCAGTTTGGGGGAAAGGGTGGGGCGGTTTAGTTCCCTAAAGTGTTACTTTTCTTGCAAGTCAGAGAACTTAAAATGTTGAATGAAAATGTTCCCTGTTCATGAACTTGTCTCAAATAAAGACCCTGTTCTCTTGTAGTTGTATGTTATGCCCAAAGATTTCATCCATCTGTTGGATTAATCAATTGATTGGTTCATGTATGGGGGGAGTGGGGGGGGTGTCAGACCTGTAAGTTTGCATTCTGAGAGTGAGAAACACTTGGCATACAGTTGGAGCTTCTTCATGCATGGGTACTGTGATGTATGTGAGTGCATGCAGCCCGAAATACCCTTTTTTTAAATTTTAATTTTAGGATATTCCTTTGTCATCTTTTTGTGCTCACTTGCGATTTGTATAAATTGTAGTTGGGGTTGTTTTTTGTTTGATTGGTTTTTTGTTCTGTTTTTTTAAAGATAATATCCAAAGCACTGATATCTGAACAAATTATTGGTCAGGCATATGTATGATGGAAGACTTTTGGCCTGATATCTAATTGATTTAATTGATTCAAAGGGTTAGTTCTCTTCTTCTCCCTCTGTTTCTTTCCATCTTTTCTTTTATCTGGATTTGTTCTTCTTTCTAAGAGAGAGATAGAGAGGGTAGGATGGGTAGAAGTTTTTGATGAAGGTGTCATTTTTTGGGGAAATACAGCAGTGTAGTGGTAGTAGTATCAAATACTGTAATGATGATACTTGATAGACCAGTACATAGAATAGTGTGTGTGTGTCTGTGTGTGTGTGTTTAAAAGCGATGCTTGTTGAAAAGGGGGGGAAAAGCAATAACTGTTACCATGTTCAGCCTGGTCTTTGGAAAGATCTGGTGATTGTGTTACAGTATATTTGATGAAAAATGCAAGCATTTATAGTGCAGTCACAAAGGTCAGTCACATGTTCATCAAATGGAAAAATTGCAGAAACACAAATGTCCTGGCATGTTGTGATAGGTGCTAACTACCACCCTCTGCAGCTGCACTAGAGCCCTACACTACAGGGGGAATGGTGGTGTGAGCAGAAAAATTGGGGGTGGTTGGTTTTTTTTAGAACGTGTGTGTGGGGGGCATGTCTCTCTCTCTCTCCTCTCTCTCTCTCTCTCTCTCTCTCTCTCTCTCTCTCTCTCTCTCTTTCTCTCTCTCTCTCTCTCTCTCTCTCTCTCTCTCGCTCTCTCGCTGTCTTAGAGAAAGCAGAGTTAATGTTAATTGAGAGCCCATAATGATTGAAAAATAGTTTATACTGGCTGTCATGTTAATCTCCAAAAGCATTGACCTCAGCTTAATTGTCTTACAAGTTCATTATCCTGTTTCCTTCTTTCGGTCACAGATAAGAAAAATATTACTTAACGTGTATTTTCATACAGTCAGTTCTTTGTCAAGTGACAAATGGCCAAGATGAAAATCAAGTCATTCCTCAGATAGATCTCCAAGGTTTATTGATGGTAACATTTTGCATACAAATACGTGACCATTTTTGCCCACCATGAAGGTAGCCACATTCTGACTTAGGGGAGCGGGATCCGAATTGAAGCAAAATGTTTAATTTGTGTAATTCATCACAATGAACTACGGTAATGAGCATTGGAAATAGTGATTATTTTACTGTATTCGTGCATATACAATGTAGATGTTGGTTTTCCAAGGCGTTGTTGACGGCTGTCTTACAGCATTACCTGTCTTTGTGGATTCTTGACGTGTTTAGCAATATTTGATGTGTAGGCATGGAGCTGGAATGGGTGTTGATCACTGTGTGCATGGTGGAGGTTTCTATTTCAAATTGGTAATCTTCAGTTTAACAGCACCCACCCATCCTTCCTGGTCACACTACCAGACTGCAAATGTTATGCAGACATCCTGTGTTGTATTTATCATTTATGATAATGATATAATGATGGGTTATGCAGATGTTTATACAGTTGCTGGCAATGCTACTGTTGCCCAGATTTTCATGTACAGTAGTTGTTGTTTTTTTAAATAAAAAATAAAAATATTAAAAAGATTTGTTGTTAAAATCCTATATTTTAAAAATCATGGTTTTGTTGCATTACTACATGATGACAGCGTTTTTAGAGTTTTGATTTTGTTGTGTTTTTGTAATAAAATTTGATTACTTATGTCATAGTTTTTCAAGTGGTGAAAATAGATTTGCACAAACTAATATACAATTAGAAGTGAGGTATGCATATGTACAATACTCCCATCAATAGACAGCTTGACAGTAATGTCCTAGGAGTTTGATTAATTATTGTTTGTTTTAATGGTTTACTGTCATATCATTAGTGTCTTGATTTATTGTGTATTAGGTTTTCAGAGTATGTAGTGCATACCATTAAAATTAGTGCAACTTGACTCTTCTTTGAACAGTTTTTAAGGGGTCTTTGAGACACTACCTTGAGTTTTTCAGGCAGCATGTTCTATGCAAGTTGAACCTGGTGGAGCTCATCTTTCTCCCTATTGCAGATTGCATGCTGGGTCATCCATGCCATCGGCCATAGCTAGCCTACTCATGAGTTTGAACCTGTATACAGGGGCACAAGGTGTTCTGTGTTTGGACTCAAATGTTCTAAAGGATTATAACAGGAATGGAGTCAGTTGTAATTTTTTACAATACTGTGGAAGATGAAATTGGCTTGAATGGACCCCTCAGCAGAGTGTGGAACCTCTTCTCTCACAGTTTAAAGTTTGATGCTCTAACTCCAGGGCTCTCCCATCCCCAGTGACAAAGCCTGCCTGTGTAGAAGTTGTGTTATTCTCTATGATGTAGACATGTGGTAAAACAGTGGCCAGCTATATAATCTGGATGTGTTGAATATTGGGTGCTGAAGTCCAGGCAAAAGTTATGCATGTACAGTAAATTGTCTCGTTTTAAGATTGAAAAGGAAAAAAAGACAGGAAAGGTCACTGAAAGTTCTCTAAAAATGCCAGAGAGGAGGATGCTCTTTTGCTCTGAATGGTACTAGTATGTATTGTATTGTTTTGAAGCACACCCCCCCCCCCCCCCCTCCCTTCCCAAATCCTTAGACTCAACAAACACTTGCCAGCATTTGTTTTCCTTCTTCATCACACCTGAGTGGTGATCTATTTATTACTTAACAATAGTGTTTTTGATGAGATAAACAGTCTGAATATGGAATGAGCTGGGTGAACAACAACAAATCCTACAAAGAGTCCATTCCACAGGGTGAAAAGGACATTGAGACAAGAAATAACTGAATAGTAGGGTTTGTTTGTTGTTGTTTTTTTTTAAATATAATATGTGTTCTAATTTGTAAATAACTGTACCATTTTAACAGTTTTATCCTTGACAAAGACTGTTGTGATATGGCCTGTCTGGTGGGGTGGGGTGTGGTGGCGGTGTGGTGGAGGCTGTAGCTTGACCCCAGTGTGTGTTGCAGCAGGACGTGGGGTCAGGGGATGGAGAGGTGCAGGCAGGGCAGGCTCCGCCAGCAGCAGCCATATCGCCGGGGACAGGACCCAAGCGACTCCACGTGTCCAACATACCCTTCAGGTTCAGGGAAGCCGATCTCCGACAACTGCTGGGGGTAAGTAAGACAGTCATGCTCCAGAACTTTGTCTTTTTTTTTCTGTCTTTTTTCCCCGTTTTGTTCCTGGCTACAGCTCTGAAGTTTACCCGTGGTGAGATTTTGCATATGTGACTTTTTTTTTTTTTTTACCTATTACTGAAATTGCTGCGTTCAAACTATGGGGACTTTTTAACATTCTAATTTGGGCGAGAATGGTTTTGTTACCAATAGCTACCGGGGGGAAGACAATTGTGTTCCTTTAAGTGTTTTTTAAAAGACAATTTGGGAGAGAATGGTTTTTCTTACAAACAACTACTGGGGGTGAAATAGTACATTCTCTAGTTGTTTTTTTCTTTCTCTTATTTGGGAGAGTATGTAATGTTAGATGAATATCAGTAACTGGGGTACAACACTTCTTACAAAACTTTTTTTGGTTTATAAAAATATTTGAAAGAGTATGGTTTTGCCTAGGTGAATAACAACTGCGGGGGGTGAGGCACATGACATCTGATTTTCTTTGAAGTTTGGAAGAGTATAGCTTCACTTTTGGATAACATGCTGGAGGTGGGACACGATGTTCCCTGCTTCTTTTTATTTTACTCGCAAGTTTGGAAAGTATGGATTTGCTCATACATTTTATGAAAGCTAGACTTGATTAGCATTAGATGAAAACGCTTTGGGTACTCTTCCCCAACGATCGCTACCTGTTATTATCACCCTGACAACCCTCTCCCCCCACCAACAAAAAAGAAAAAGAAAAAAATAGATTTTTTGTTTGTTTTAATTTAATCAAAAAGATTTCTTTTCTATGAAACTGTTTCAAATACATTGCAAATTTGTCCTCTTGACAAGCATTTTTTGTTCTAATTTTGACGCTGTCAGCAAAAAAGGGAGAGTAAATTGAGGAAGTCGGGTTAGGATTGACACAGCAAGCAATCAATATTTCAGTGTTTTTAAAGAAAGTGGGACCAAAATTTTATTATCATAATCAATTTTGATCTTGTCAGGCAGTAGTTGCCCCACCCCCTTCTAGCTGAAGAATGTAGAATGCCCAAAAATAGCTGTGTATGTATGTATATTGTGTGTGTGTGCATGCATGCAGGTGCACACGCGTGTGCGCTCACAAATAATTAAGGTGTGTAAAATATTCAGCATAACTTGACGGCCTGTGTCTTTCTTTTGCATTTCAGCAATTTGGCCCAATTTTAGACGTGGAAATAATTTTCAATGAGAGAGGCTCCAAGGTAAGTATTGTTTTCAATAAGTATCCCATTAACTCCAGACGCATTTCAAGAAGAATAAATTTCATGAAGCAGAATTAAATGAAAGTTTGCCTGAGACGGATACATGTAGTAAAGTTTGAAAACAAGTATCATCATCAACCACATGTTCATGCATCAAAAGCAGTGTTGAGAACATTTCCATGGAGAAAGCTTTCCAGATCTGCCAATCCTTTGCTTTGCGGAATTCATTCCCTCAATTTATACTGCATTCCTTCTTTCGCTCTGCTAACATTTATTCAGTTCAAACAGTAGCTTGGGGAAGCAAAAGAAGATAGAGAAAAACCAAGCAAAAAACCCTACCGGTTTTTGCATCGTTTGTCACAGCCCTTTAATTGCTGCTTCCATATTGCTGTTGCCAACCTATTTTATGTTTAGCCAGTCAGCATTTTATGTTACAACAGTGTGAGGAAAAAGCCACTACAAATCAAGTCTTGTGTTTATTTTCTGTCCAGTCGTCATCATGTCAGAACGAAATGGATAAGTAGTAGTATTATTGCATGAGAAAGAAAAGAAAAGGCCAATCTACCAGAAGTTTCATGAAGTATGCACACCCAAAAAAAGTGAGTGTGTCATGAAATAAGTTGTCAATAAGTCTCATACTCACTATCTCTGGATTTTTAAATTTTGCTCACAGACATTTTTATCATCACATGAACTTTGTGGCAAAGACTATATACACACAATCCACTTGTGTGGCATCTATCATGACTCAGATTAATTTTTAAATATGCCCACACTAAAATGTGGAATGCCTATATATGTATATTCCACCAAAGTTAGTGTTGTGTAAGGGTTGGCAGGTCTGGATATAATCTCACAGGACATTCAGACAGGTGTTTCACTGTGTGACACAGCTTGAATTCTGTGAGATGTTAGTCTTTCATTAGTCTTTTTGTAAACTGAAACATTTGAAATGATTTCCTGTAGACAGAACCTAGGAGCTTGTGTGCTTAAAATTCTGAAAGAAATTCTAAATAGTGGGAAACATCATCTTATCTTCTTTTCTCCCCCCTTGCGTGCACCCACTGTGGCACCCAGCTGCCGCTGTCTCTGTAGCACTTAAATCAGCTATGCCAGTCGTCCATTGCAATACCAGAGTCAGCAACACATGTGGAGCCTTTAGTTTGGGGCTACCTTGAGGTCACCAGCCAGTAGAAGCCCTGCACTACTGGAGCGTAGTGATCAGCATTGTCTGTTTTGACCCAGCATGTGGAGCACACCACAGGTCTGCTAATCCTCCTTTCTGATGACAGTATGTGGTTAGGCATGGGTCTGGACCATGTGCTCACCACTTCTTTCAGGTGGTTTGACTGTTCCCAGTCTCCATGATACATCTTGTCAATGTGGTCCGCTAAGTTTGTCACAGTCTGGACTGTACTGAATGTGCTATTTCACCGTACAATCTGTGATCACTCAACCAGAGATACAGGTACCTGCAGTGGGTGAGGTTGGAATAAATGCCATGGACAGATAATGTGAGTGAAAACAGCAGCACTGGTCAAATACAGACACACTTGTAAAGCGGATGATTCTTGAAATATCATCTTGGAAGCTCACTCTGAGGGCTTGGTAGTATGGGTACATCTGCAGCTTGGCGTAAGCAGGTTGCTGTGTGTCCTTTTCTTTTCCAGTTTTTCTCATTTTTTTGGCCCATAGCTGTTACTGGTTGTGGTTTAAACGTTTTAAATAGTAAAGGGAGTAAAAAGGGTCATGTTTGTCAGCTTGCAAATGACTTGTGCTAAACATATTACTGTTATGCATATCTTTTTGCTGTCATCAAACTTTCCAAAGTAAATTTGGTGCAGAAATCACAAGCTCCTAGGTTTGTTTATCAGTGATGGCTACTGTAAGATTAGAAGTGTGTCATTGAAATAGGTAAGTTTACATGCGGTTTACTTTGAAAACTTATGTCTGACGATGTCTTCTTTTTGATGATCACCATCCATCTATTTGAAAAATGATAACAGTAACAGTATTGTATGAGATTTAACATATTTCTGACATAACAATTTTAGCCAAACTCCTTGCCTAGACCCAGGCAGTTTTTTAATTGGTGATCAGAGAAGGCTGTTCCATGCCGTCTTTAGCCTGTGATTAATTTTAGAAAAGGGTTTTTCTAAAGAAGTTCTTATAATAATATACTTTTGTAGACTGTGCTTGTGTAACAGAAAAGCAACCCTCAACTGAATTTTCCTAAAGGATTTCATTTGTGCAATCATTATATTTTCAACAAGTTGGCTGTCAGAAATGTGTTAAACTCTTGGCTAAATAATTTTACATATTGCGTTATTTTGTGATTAAAAAAAAAAAAAAAAGCTATAAAATGTGAGTAATGGCAGTAACTTATTAGAGAGAGAAATGTGTGTATGTTTTTGTTGAGGCAGGCTGTTTCAGAACACTTTGTATGAAACAAATAATTAGACAATGATTGTTCTCTCTATAGTTTAGTTATTGAAAATATTATATCTGTAATAATTGGTAATGTTGATGAATAAGCAGAATGTCAAGTCAGCTTGTTAATTGTTAAAACTAAGAGCCTGGCAGCTTGCTTCATTTTCAGAAAATGTATGATGTATGGTTATAATGTATGTTTGTATCCCTATGAACATATACTAAAGAAGAATGCAATTGAAGGTTTCCTGTCTGAAGAGAATGACCGTGTTGTGTCTTTCTTCTGAGTATACTGTATTTATACATGTGACTGTGGTTCAGTTGGTATCCATGGAAGGTACTTGTGTCTCCTTGGCTCTGTGTCTGTGGAGAGGGACACTAGAGAAGTGTGTGTGTGGTTACTTTTCTGCCCCCCTCCCCCCTCCCTCCCTTCCTCCCGAAGTGGTAATGTACCTCACCCTTTCCTCATTGTGTCCTCAATTTGTCATTGGTTTCTGAAGAAAAAAAAAAGAGAAAAAAAAAGGTGGAGTGAGCTGAATGTGGCTTGGCCTTTTCTGTTGTTTGAACTCTTGCTGCTCCTGATACGTTTTGGTTGCCTTGCGTATAGCACCATACTGTTTTTTGCTGTCTCTGTATCTCCAGATGAGGGTGAATGCATCGTCAGATGAGCCATGATGACCCGAGTGTATCATGTCCGCATGCATTGAGCGTACCTGTATTGTGTCTGCCGTAGTCTTGCCTCCCCTCCCCCCCCCCCCCCCCCCCCCCTCCCTGGGAAGAAGCTGAGGACCCCCAGCTTTCAATCGTGGTGTCAGTGCGTACTGCCGCTGTCTGGCTAATGCCACTACTACTGCAGGTCTCTGGCTCTTCCCCACTTTTGCCTGCCCCCGCCTGGCAGGATGGCTTGTTGCATTTCACCGGCTGTCACTGTCACTTGTGCCACCCTGACTGATTACGTTCTTCTACTGCAAAGTGTAGATCATGCCTGTATGCAACAGAGGATCATGGCCGTTGTCACTGGTTCTGTTTCACAGCTTATTTCTTCTCTCTTCCCACCTCCCCTCCCTTTCCCTCCTCCCTTTTCCTCCTCGCCCCCCCACCCTCAGTTGGTCCAAACTTGTTTAACCTGGCACAGTACTAACTCACATGTAATGACCTCACTGCAGCTGATCGAGCACAGGGCCGAGTAAGCCCTATATCTGGACAAACCGGTCTGTGGTAGGTAGATGAGCTGTTAGAAACTGTACAGTAGGGGCCTTCCGTGGGTAGAACTAGCTTTGTATGGCTGTAATGTGGGTCGAGGCTAAAGGGGAGACATCTCCAGGTGGTGATGACCCTTGTACATTCCCATGCTTCAAATTTTCCTCCCCTTGTCCTTGCCTAATCCATCACTTCCCCAGTTGCTTTTTTTTTTCTTCTTTGCTTTTTTTTTCTTTAAAAGAATCCCCGGTGATTTCTTTCGTTTCTTCATCAATCAGATACCGCTTTATCCCAACAGATAAGACAAATCCTGGTTTATTTTATTTTTCCCCTGACCTCTGGCCAGTTTTGATCAGGATGTGCATGTGGTACATTTTATTAACAGCCCTCAGGACCTGCTCTGTGTAGAATATCCCCAAGGTGGCGTACTACTTTAGGGAGGGAAACCAGCAACAGTAGGATGAATGGAATATGTAGTTACTGTGATTGGGAGTTGTTGGCCATTGCATGATCTGACCAAATCAATGCCATAAAAAAAAAAAAATGACATGATCTCAAATTTGCCAAAAATGATTTATGTTGATCTGCACGGTTTAATGCATGCTCCTTTATTTTTTTTGTCCTTGTGCATGCAGGGATTCGGTTTCGTAACTTTCGCAAATAGTGTGGATGCTGACCGAGCACGAGACAAATTGAACGGCACGGTGGTTGAGGGACGAAAAATTGAGGTGCCTGCATGACGATTTTACTTTTATGTGGTAGCACTATCATGTAACTGTAAAAGTATGGTATGACTTGTGGTTTTTGTGCAGTATGAAGAAATGCCTGCTCATGGTCTGTGTGGTTGGTGTATTTCAGTGTTTTCTTTTCGTTGACTTTGTTAGGATGTGGATGGGGAAAAAAAGAAATGTACTTTTGTTGCCGTCACCTAATTGGATTTTTTTGTTTTTTTCTAATTTTTAACGCTGTCAGGAAAAAAGGAGAGTAAAGGAAAAGTAATTTCACCCGTCTAGATTCCAGTGTGTTACACGGGTATGCTGTTTTTTGACAGTCCTTGTTAAAAATGCACGCAGTGAGCTGTATGGTACTGTTGCCTTGTGTGTGTGTGTGTGCATTCGCTATGAATGGTTGGCATTTCTTGATGCTGTCAGTCTGGGGGGTTTTTTTTTGTTTTTGTTTTTAATAATAGTGATACTAAATCTTAAATTAGTATCTAAAAGTTAAGGATAAAAAAGGAAATGTTGTTAAAGGTATATGAGAAATGGTAGAAGTATTCTCGAATAGTTTAACAAAATCAGTAACTCCTATGTGCTAGAATATTTGTACTAAGTTATAAAGTGTTGTTATCCAGTAGCACAGATTCACCATTCAAAAAAACATGTTCATATTGACATAATTGAAACTTTCATCCAACACTTTTTTTCCCCAAAAAATTTTAAAATGCTGATGCAGTGCCATCTTGCATTACTGTTAGATCTATATATGAAACTACAAGCTGTTGCTTGTATGCTTGTTTGAAAACAATAGTTCAAAAGGGGGAAAATATTGACCCAATCTTACAGTATAGTTTGATAGTTGGTCGTAAGCTGCATTTTAATACATGCTAGAGCAATTACATTCCTATGTCTGTCCCCTCCAAAAGACATTGATTTCTGTTTCTTTTCTTTTTTGTTTGTTTGTTTAAATCTGTAAATCCCCCACCGTGAAATTTTTAAATCCATAAATCCCCACCTTAAAATATCTCTCAAGATCATTGTTTATTTGTATAAACTTATTTTAAAATCAGTTTTGTCCACCCATCCTTGTTTTCATCTGAGTTGGCTTTGCACAGTTGTTAAATATCACTTTAACATTTAAAAAAAAGGAAAATTAAATCAGTTCTTAATTTTCATGTCCTTTTATCAGCATTTAGGTATGAATTCATTGTTCAGTTTTTCGTCACATATATACTTGATCATTTTTGTTACCTTAAAGAACTTGTTTTCTCAAGATATGTTTAGAAATAATTGTTGTCAGTTTTGATTTGTGATGAAACAGACAGAACTGTTAGTACCAGGGATGGAGACACACGAAAAGCTGGCTGCTACTTTGATAGCAGTTCAGTTCAGTTCATTGTTTTGTCAATATTCTGGAGAGAGTAATGTTGGTTTGAATTCAAAATGACGAAAACTCAACACTGTAAACTGTACCCCCACCCCACCCCCCCAAAAAGGAAAATATCCAGTATAAATAAATAAGAGAAAAGAACTTGGAACATACCCAAAAGTTTTTTAGGCAGAAGAATATAAAAGGATAAGTAGTTAGGATTTTATTTAATTTATAAGTCATGGTCAGATGATTAATGATGTGAAATACTTCTTCAATAAGCAGGACTGAGGACTGACTTTTAATCAGCTCTGAGAAAGAAAGAAAAAGGTAGTAAGTGGGGTTGTGTTTATTTTTCATGGGCGTGGGAGGTTGTACTGAGGTGAATTTGGTGTAGGTGTAGTTTAAGTATGGTTAGGTAATGATAATTCATATGTATAATAAAGATGCTTCTTTGTGTAGATTTATTTGGCAAATAGTTTTAACATTATTTTGTTTGTGATTTTACGTGTATGTATGTGTAGTTTGGGTTGTTTTGGGTGGTTTTTTTTAAGTGTGTCTACATGCAAATATTAATCTATCTATAGTTTAATATGTCATTATGTTGGGGTAATCAGTTGCAAATGCCATGTCTCATGTTGCATGACAGTTGGCAGTGAAAAATTGAAAAACAAAAAAAAAGGAGACTTTCCAAATTTGATTGAAAACAAAAGATTCCCCTCCCCCCCATCCAAAAAAAAAAACCCAAAAAAACCAACAAAAAAAGAAAAGGCTATTTTTTACTCTGATTTTTGCCTCATAACTGAAAGAAAAGACAGAAAAAAGGTGAAGTTGCATTTTGGAGAAACCCCATCATAATAACACAAGTGTGAAATCAGACTGCCCTGTTCTCAGTGTTCAATAAGAAATATATTGACATATTAAAAATGTAAAACAGTATTTAGTCACTGTGAAGGATCATTATTGTGTAAAGTACATTCTGATCAGATTTTGTTCATTTTTTATGTCGGTATTCAAACACCAGTGCATGCATCAGCCTGGTATTCCCTGGCACTCTTACCCACACTCACACACACGCACGCACCACGCACACACACACACACACAGGCGCGCATACACACACACTCACTGCACATCTTATTACACAGGCACACATACACATGCATGCGCGCACTTGCACGCACAGAATCTTCCAGTTATTTGTTGCTTGTCATATCATTTATTAGGATTATATTATGAACTACATGTAAACAGACTTTCAGTGAGGAGAACTTGGCAGGTGATTTTGTTGAAGTAAACAAAACAAAGCTGAATTTGTTCTGCATACAAGAAGATATATTGACAAAGCTTCCCAGGGTGGTTTTTTTGTGCAGCAGAAATGTCATGATTCACAAACCTTTCCCCCACCATGTCCTGTACATTTGTCAAGTTGTCATAGGTTGGCCCCTAACATTTTAAGTGTAACGTTATATGGTTTAAAAGAAAAGTCTGGCATATGTCACATTTTTGCAAAAGATTAGAAAATATCATCAGCATTTAACTTTGATCTACAGTCAGTCGTTTTGATCTGAACTTATTCAGCTGCATGTTTTGTTTACTTCTGCTGCTTATGATGTGTTTGGCAAGGGGACCACATACCTCGCTCTTTCTAGTTCGTGTGTGTGTGTGTAGTGTCAGGCGTAAGTTTTGTCCAGTTCTGAAATGAAATATTGGAAATGGCCTTTCACAGCATTTGAGTGCTCTGCCACAGTCTCTCTCTCTGTCTCTCTTTCTCTGTCTCTCGCTCTCTCTCTGTCTCTTTGATTTCTTCCACCTCTTCCCCCCCCCCCCCCCTTCCCTTTTTTTTTTTAAAATATATTTTCTCTAGTTTGTGGAGTGTATGTGTTGTGTGTTTGTGTGCACGCATGTGGCTGGTGTGCATGCGTCAGTGTAATAGCGGAAATGCTTACTTTAAAACATCACAATAAAGCCCATTTTGGTCAGTTTCATTACAAACACAAAAGAAAGTAAAGAAAACTTCTTACAGAGTAGAAGTAGTTCAGGCCAATGGATTTCTATGTCTCAGTAGGCTTGTTAAAAAAAGGACAGGGAGGTATGTGGTCTGCTTGCAGGGTTGGCATGCATTTTAGAGATGTCCATGTGTATATGTGTGAGTGTGTGTGTGAGCTGTTTGACCTGACTTCCTTACTGAAATGCCAACTGGTGGTTCTAGGTTAACAATGCCACTGCACGTGTTATGACCAAAAAAGTGGCTGCACCCACTATCCCGAATGGTAAGCTGACCTGTTCATGCTGCTCTCTGATAGATCATGTCATACAGCTGCTCTCTTGAATTCCTTCAAAACTGACACAAAAACAATCCAAAAAAAGAGAGAATCCATCCTTTTGAACAGTTTTGAGAGATTTTGCTTCTCTATGTGGTGTCCTGTGCATGAGTTGGGCAAGATGACAAATTAATAATCATGTTAAACAATCTCTCTGACTTGCCATTGGATGATGACAGAGTCACTGCTTGGTCATGTTGCATTTATTCAAGATTTGCATGCTGTATTTCATGAGCCTATCGACAAGCGTTTAGTAACGTCACAGATGTATTTTGTTTTGCTTTTTTTTTTTTTTTCCAATATTTATATATGTAAAAGAGATTGTACATTGCGTATGTTTTATCATTTCTTTCTTTTCCTTTTCTTTTTCTGCGATTTAAAAAATTTTTTTAACTGCCATCTTAATTTCCTTTTACATGTATATTTATAGCATTTTCAGTCTCATTTTCACTCTCTCTTCTCTTGTCTTCTGTCTTTCTCTCTCTATAGCTCTGTTTGCTCTTTCCTCTTTCTCTGTCTCCCTTTCTGCCTGCCTGCCTGTCTGTCTGTCTGTCGCTCTCTCTTTCTGCCTCTCTTTCTCCCATGTGGTGTACAGCAACATTATTTCCTGATTGTATTCATGTTTATGCATGTGACAAAAGAGCCGTGTATGAGAACTTGGAGGTGTGTGAACTGTGATTGAGTGCATTGTCCATGCCAAGTGTGCCAAGTCACACACGTGTCTGAATCTCCTAGCGCTATTATTAACCAGGTTTTCTTGCCATGGAATCTGTGTCCTTGGAATGGTTGGTCTGGCATGGGCTTCATGACTGATAGGGACCACTTTGCCCCCCTCCCTCCCACTGCCAGCTTAGATTTTGCCATTGTGCATATTGCATTATTGCCGGTATGCAGAGGATGAAGATTGTCCTGGACTGTATGTATGTACCAGCTAAAGAAAGGCCGGGTCAGCAAGGGACCTGATGGAAGTGTCTGCATAAAGCTCCCCATCCCCCCTGGGTTTTTTGGAACAGTGAACTAAATGCACTAATGATTTTCTCTTTCTCCATGTGGGTCCCATTTTTGGAGTGAGCTTGTTGACCGTTTGGAATTAACGACTTGTGTAGATCTAGAAGCATTGAGCGGTTGTGAAAGAGACTTCTCCCCCCCTCTCCATGGTTGTTGTGGAATGTGGTCCCTGGTTTGGAATGTGGTTGAATGACAAAAATGACCACCCCCCCTCAAAACATGTGCACAGTAGAGTTGTAATCCATAAAGCAAGTAGGGGGGGGGGGTGGAACTGTCCTGTCATGACTAATCTATAACGAAAGTTTACTCCTGAAGAGGGGATACAAGAAGCTGACATGTGGGTGTGGTGGTTCTTTTTTTCTGCTACTCAGCGGCTGCGCTGCGAGGGGTGGCGCTGACTCGGGGCCGAGCGGGGGCTGCTGTGGTGGCCAGGGGTGCTTACGCTTCTGCCGCTGCTGCCGCCGCCGCTGCTGCTGCTGCCATGAGGCATCCTTCGGCACTAACTGCTGCTCCCGCTGCTGCCATCCCCTACACACCGTAAGTCCTTTTCCGGGTCCTGATTTTGAGCTCACAAGTGCAATTCAAGCGTTTGTGGAACATTTCTGCTTTGGAGTTTTTCTTTTTCTTCCGAGTGAAAAAGATGGGAGTAAAAATGGTATACATGTTTTGATCTGACCATATCAGTAGCAAAGGCTTTATTGCCGAAGTCTTTTAAGATTGAGGTAGTAGTTAGCTTGGGCTGTTGTCGCCTGGATAGAGAGAAAGCTTCCTGTCCTGCCAGAGAAGCCATTGCCCACATCCATGGGTAGTGTGTGTCCTCATTAGCAACCTGTTGCCATCCATCACTGGCATCTCAGGAGGAAAGAGATACTTGTCTGTCAGTCATGGTAACTTTCCCCTCACGCCCATCTTTTGTATTAGCAGCCAGAGCACCACTCGGTGGAATTGGGGCAAAGAAACGCTGTTCTGAATGGTATCTTTCCCCTCACGCCCATCTTTTGTATTAGTAGCCAGAGCACCACTCGGTGGAATTGGGGCAAAGAAACGCTGTTCTGAATGGGTTTGGCGTCATGGACCTTTCGCAGGGTTTGTATTTCCAGACCTCTCTCATATTTTGAAATCATGTATTTACTTGACAGACGCTATAGCCAAGTGGTTAAGACTGTTCAACTTCAGTCTCATGAAGTCCTGGGTTCAAATCTCAGCTGCATCTGGTGAATTAAGGGTGGGGATTTTTATGATCTCCCAGAACAACTTCATGTGCAGACCTAGTGCCTTAATTTCCTTTGTGTATATACACATGCAAAAGATGAAATATGCATGTTAAATATCGCATAATTCATGTCAGCGTTGGGAGGGTTACGGAAACACGAACATACCTGGCATACATCCCTGAAGTTGTCATGGTGGGCAAAACCAGGTGCATTCACAAAATCTCACCGTGAACCGTGAACCTCGGAGCTCTAGCCAAGGAACTTGAAACAGAAACTGTTCACTTATTGTATGTAGTCCAGTTCTGTGTTAAGGACAGTCCCATGAACATTGTGCCATTATTAGGAAATAATTTTGCAACAACAACAACAACAAAAGGAACTAATTTTTGTGAATGTATGGCTTGCCTGTCTGCAGTGGTGTTTATCAAGACCCTGTTCTCGCCACATATGCAACTGAAGGAGGAATGAGATATCAGGTAAGATGCCACAGAATGTTTCTTTCGTCTTTGATTCGATGTGCACACTGTCCATTATTGTTGCCTTGTTACAGTTTTGTTTTATGGTAAAAACAAAAGTTTTCCTAATGTGAATTTTGTTTCTCTGTTATTTTGCTAGGTGTTTAGAATGAGTCATGAATGTTAATTCAGGATTTTGTGTGTGTGTTGCGTGTGTGTATCAGTTCTTTTGAAAATGCTTCAGTATAAATAAATATACATGGCCTGTGTCCTGCCTAGCCCTCTCCTTCCCTCTTGTGTCCCATTCTTCCTGTATTATTATTTTTTCTTTTAGTAAGGTGTCTAGTGTTGTGTGTGTGTGAAGGAGAGAGTTGTGTGAGAGAGAGAGTGTGTGTGTGTGTGTGTTGTTGTCTCGATTTTCAGTCTGTTCACTCAACGTGATATTAGACATAAATACTATATTGTGTGTGTGAGTGAGTGATCACCCAGTGTTAGGAAGCAGGGTTGAGTAAACTGTATGACTTGGATCCTTTTGTAACATTCATCTGCATACATGTGCAATGCATGCACACAAAGGGAGGCACACAGTGCATACATGATCAATGACATCGTCAATACTATTGGTTGTGTCTCTCTGATCCTGACTTTCTCTCTCTGTCTCTCTCTCTCTGTCTCTCTCTCTCTCTCTCTCTCTCTCTCTCTCTCTCTCTCTCTCTCTCTCGCTCTGTCTCTGTGTAATCAAGAGTGTAAAGAAAGCTTGCTCTGTGTGTGTTTTTGGCCAGTTGGTGGCGACAACTCAGCCGTATGCTGCAGCAGGCTACCCTACCGCTCCTGCAGCCACACGTTACGCAATCCCTGCTGCAGTGGCCTCTGCCACGCCCTACGCAACTGCAGCGTACGTACTGCCTCCTCCTCCACCTGTAGAACTTTGAACATTGTGTCACTACTCTTTCCTTTGGTTTTTTTGCTGTTTATATTTCTTTTCTTTTTTTTCTACGAACTTTGAGCTGCTGGTTTTATTCTGAGGTTTACATTTTTACGAGGTGACAGCCCCGATATAGCCTTTGTGGTCAGCAGGGTTATAGACAACAAGATTGGATTGGATAGTTTTGAGGTTGCTGGTTAACCCTCTTGTTGTTGGATTCTACAGAGCTAAACTGCCTGTAGATTTTGAATTCTTTGAAGGTTTTCTACCTCCATCTGACTTACTTTACTCCTAAGACAATTGTGTGTGTGCATGACAAGTTATCAAGCTGAAATTTTGTCACAAGCTAGGTATGTCTTTTTACTTGCATTTAGGTGCAAGTTTATGTGTCTGGTCACCAGATGTCTTGTCATTGTCACCTTATTTGTCACCAATCACAGGTAAAAATATGGTATATATAATAAAACAGCAAGTCCTGCATGGATTTGACAATAGTTCAAGCATGTTAGTGTCGAATAAGGAAGTGATACCCAGCTGATGTGTTTACCAATGGTTATGTGCAATAGTACTTCAAGGATGTGTCACAATGTCCCCATAGCACCTGTTGTTTTATGGTATGTCTTGAGGAGACAGAAGTTTTGTTTAACTATTTTTTCTTTTGAAAACAAGTCATATTCAATCAACATGTGACCTTTATACTGTACTTCATATCTGCGTGTGCTACCACATGTTTGTTAAGTGTACAGAAGTGTATTATTGTACATGACTGTCACCAGTGTCACAGCACAGGTGTGACAAATTCGAAACAACACAGAACTTCTGTAACCCTACAAAATTTTAATGTTGGTAGTCTCTAAAGTAGTCGTAGTGGTGGCACAGGGTCACATCACATCACAAAAAGCACAAATTATGGATGTGTGTGTGTGTGGGGGGGGGGCTGTACCCATTGCTCTCACCTGTCGAACCTTGGCAGACGGGAGACCTATTTTCTTTTCCTTCTTGCTATTTTCATTATCGGCATATCTGTTCGTTTCTGCCATTGCAGTTTCAAAGTAAAAGTGTGGTAATTATGAGAAAACGGTCAAAAGGCATCGTTTTCAGGCGTCTATGCCGCGGACTGGCCAGGAGGTCAAATTTCTCCAGTCATGTGTGTAGCACAGGTCAGGAATGTGCCCTGTAGCACATTATTTTCAGGCTCACTCTTCTCCCTAACTGCAGCGTTTCCTTCCTCCTCTTCCTCGTAAGCATTTAATATCGGACTCACTTAACAATTCTCGTTCAAATGTTTCTACTTCCAAGACAATAACATTCAATTTATCGTCTTGCTAATCAGATGAATCGTGTGCTACTAAAGAAAACATGGTTTTTTTTTTGCCACGCTGCACCATTGAAAAGTGTTCTGGTCGCTGACTGTTATTTCTTCCTTCCCTCCCCACTACACGCATGTTAGTGGTCTAAATTTATCACTGGCACCGTCTGACACCCTCCCTGCATCGCCCCACCAATTTTCAGACACAGTGTGAAAACCACGAGGTCTGTGTGTGATGGAAAAGTACTGCCCACGTGGGCGGCACCAACTGTCGGCTGCGGTCGGATTGGAATCTAGCAGCAGCCTCCGTTACTGTCGGCTGCGGCCGGATCGGGGACTAAAGGGTTAAGTTCACAAAATATCTAGGAAAGAATTGTCAAGCAGTGTTTGTTTTGAAATGTGAAGTAATGTATGGAAAATTGATGCAGATGAGGATTATTTATTGTCAATTTTGCAGAGCAACTGCTGTTGTTAAGTTGATGAAGCCTAAGTTGTCATTCACTGAATTTCATTCAGTTTCCCTGTGTGTTTGGTATTTGGTGATTTCAGGAAAAGGACAGATGGATTACTTTTTCACTTTCACTCATGCATCAAGGGTTTTTTGTTTGAAAGTCTTGTGACAAAGCGTTGAATGTTACAAGTGATGGTATGTTTTGTCAAACAGATGTGGTGGTTATGTATTGTCAGTGAAAAACGGTAGCTGTGTGTTGATCAAGATTTTGCACTGGCCTGTTTGCAGATACACTGGAAGAGAATATGCTGCTGAACCCTACATTGGACACAGTATTGGGCCTATGCCTGGCTATGGGGTAATGTGATGTTGTTTTACTCCCTCTCTCTCTCTCTTTTTTCCCTTCAAGGTTGCATTTACCTTTTAGGTTACTGAGGCACAAGAAATTTAATCTCTCTTGTGTTCTCCAGGTTTTAACCAAAAAAATAACCCAGGGATTCTATCAGTCTTTGGGTACATTTGTATGTGTGTAGGGGTTTGTTTGGTTTTTTTTTTGGTGGGGGGGGGGGGGTTGGCTTTTTGTTGTTTTTCGGGGGGGGGGGGGGGTAATATCTATGGGGATTTTTTGGTTGTTTTTTTTTTCTCTTTCTTTTTCCCTTACCCCACATTATTTTGGGTTTTGTTTTGGTTGGTTGGGTTTCTGGTGGGTTTTAAAATTTTTTTATATATAGGTTGATAAATGTTCAGGAATAGGTTGGACTAAAGTAATGAAGGAATTTTGACTTTTTGGTGTTTTAGTTTGACGTATACTTTAGAAGGACTGAACATCTTTGAATTGATCATTCCGAATGGATTTTGTGTTTCGGGTGGGTGGGTTGTTACTTGATAGTCCAGCCACCCACATGCCTTGCCCTTTGAGAAAAACACAGGAAGAAGTTATTATCAGCCATTCTTTTGTAACTGCAGAAGAAAGTTGTCTGAAAATGCAGCAAGTACAACTAACAATCCTCACAGCACACGGACACAAGAGTCTTCAGTTCCCTCTCTCTGTCTTTCACAGGCAACGGTGTACAGGGGAGGATACCAAAGGTTCGCTCCGTACTGACAGTGATGACGTTCGGCAGTGGCAGCGCCTTGAGGGAAAGACAGACAAACAAAAAAGAAGAGGAGTTGGCGTTTCTACCAGTTCTTCCACACAGACGTCGTCGGGAACATTGCAGCAGCTGTGTGACGTGTCTGTGGAGCACCGCCCCCGTGTTCATGTGAAGGGGAGGGGGGAGACTGTGTGTGATGGGGGAAGGGAGGGTGGGGAGGGAAGGGGAGGGTTAAAGAGAGAGAGAGAGAGAGGCAAGTGACTTGAGGATCATCCAACCACAGTTGTGCAATCTGTAGTTCTGACAGACCTGAAGGGCTGTGCTGTTATTGCTGCTGCTGCCTCTGTTTCTTTTTATCTCTACTTCTGTGTCCTGTCTTCAGTTAACTGTTTTTTTCTGTCTTTCTCTCTGTTTGTTTCTGGTTTATCTGTCTCTGTTTCTGTCTGTCTGTCGCTTTTCTCATCCCTCTCTTGATCATTTGATTCTGTGTCTTGTTCCGTTCAGCTTTACCGTCTTCCCTTTCCCAACTGTCCATATTTTTGTTTTCATGCGTATCCCTGTAGCAGTTCTGTCCGTTCCCACCAACACCCACAGTTGATAAAATCCCACCTGATCTATGGAGGCATTCTTTCATGATGCTCTTTCTTCTCTCTCTCTCTCTCTCTCTCTCTCTCTCTCTCTCTCTCTCTCTCTCATTGTGGCCCAGAGACATGTCTGTCATGAAATACTCAAAACGTGTAAAGCTTTACTTTGAACAAAAGGATTATCTAGTCACGTACATGTACCAGTTGTTTGGTTATTTTGTTAGTTTTTTTTGTTTTTTGGTTTTTTTACCTCCGGCAAGCAGGCAGTTATGATGATGATGATGCTTATTATTATTATTATTATTATTATTGTGTGAGACTAGTTGGTTGAGTAGCCTTTTGTCCTTTTACACCTGATGTATTGTACACAATGAACTGCGCTGTTGGTCGATTGGTGACGTTGAGCTGCTGCAGTGACGACGAGGATGATGATGATGATGATGATGATGATGATGATGATGATGATGATGATGGTGATGATGATGGTGTGTTGTCTGCAGGATTGTCGTCTGTGTCCTTGTGGTTTGTAGGGTAGTAGTTGTTGGTTTGGTTGGTTGTTGGCTCGGTTGTGCTTGTGTGTTTGGTTTTTCTTTGGGTAAATAAGTTTTATGTTTTGTTTAATCAATCCGTTTTGAGGGTTTCTGATTGCCTTTCTGTTTTTTCACCCTCTTCTTCTTCTTCTCCTCCTCCTTATTTTAATTTTTGGTGTTTTGCCGAAGCATAGAGGCTTACGCAAGAAACAAACTGAGCATAGATGGAAATCTGCCCTTAAAGAAAAATATATCTTTTAAAAGATTTGCTTCCCTCTTCAATCAAAAAATGTCAGGACAAGTCGAATAACATCCTGATGTGTTATTACCACTTTCACCAATTCTTGTTTGTCATGGGGGGGTATTGGAGCCTTAACACAGAGTATTAAAAAAAGACGAGATGAGCGCAAAGAAAATCAATACCCTCCGGCCGCTTAAAAACAACAAAAAGCAGAAAAAGAAAACGAAACACTAAAAGAAAAAGATCACAACGATTTTAAAAGGCAGATGGAGAGATAAAGGATACTGGTGGAGAACTAATGGACCCTAATGGAAAAGTAGAAGTCTAGGTCAGTGTTGGAATGGCATTATCTTAGTCTTTCAGGTCATACTCTCACTCTAGTCAAGTATTAATATCAATAAAATCCAAAATGTGGAGAGTGAAAACATGTTGATCATACATTTAAATGCAGTGGCCGATTGCTGTGTCATGAGGGCACTGCACGTGCAGTTGTAACTTCAATGGTTCTGGTTCAGTATCCACTTCAGCTTTGTGCGTATGGATTGTACACAGAGTATCACTTTTGCAGTAAAGTGGAGTGGAAGTGAGATGTTGAATTTATTGTTCAAAAGATGTGTTCCTTGATAAAAGGGCTGGACATAGGTGATTCATTGCCATTGAATTGTGAATAGTTAATGCGAGCATGCACACAGGTGCTTCCATACGTGCTTATCTAAGTCATACAAAGTAGGCAGGATTGGAGTGGGGTGGGGGAGAGAGGGGGGGCTGCTGGATGGTTGGAAAGTTGGGAGGGTTTTGTGTTTGTTTTTAAGTGTATTGACAGACGGTATCCAAAGAAGAGAAATCCTGTTGTTGTCACTGGTTTAGATTTTCAAAAAAACAACAACAAAGAAGTTTGCCAGTCTGTCAAACTTTCAAAGACCTTGACCAATCCTTTGTACGAGAAGGATTCCTTTTTAATTTTATCACGGTTCTTCCCTTTTAACACTACTTTATATGCCAGCAAAGTATTTAACTCATCTGTACATAAACGTCATCCCCTGTCGTCACCTGTAACGATGTTTGTGTCTGATATATGTCGTCTTCTGCAATATATATATATGTATATGTATATGTGTGGATGTAAAATTGTCAGTGAGGAAAACTTACATGAGCCCAGCATCCTAAGGGGAAACAAGAGGGCAAGTCCCTGTTGGACTGCTGTGCTGAAGGTCGGTCGGTCTGTCTGTCTGTCTGTCTGTCTGCCCGATGTGCTGGCTGAGATATGCTGCTGGGGACTGAAGTAACTGCTGTTCAGAATGGTATCTGTCAACTTACATCACCTTTTGTGCATCTTTTGTGTGGTGGGTGGGTGGGCTGGGATGAGTGTATGTACGTGTATGGCTTTTCTTTTTCTTTTTGTGTTTGTTAAAACTGTTGAAAATACCTCTTCCAGGTGTAAATTCATCCAATGAAAATCAAACTAGTTATGTGCAGCATTTGTTTGTTTTTTTTATTTCTGGTCTAAAACTTCTTTTTGTTTTTTTGTCGACCCATCAAAGTTGTTGACTACACAGAGTGAGTTTTAAATGAAATCGTAGAGGAGGGGGAGAGAAAAAGGTGCCGAACATCAAAGAAGAAAGTATGGGGGGGGGGGGTCTTTGGTCATGGTTATTGTACACTGGTGGTGGTGCAGATTCTGATGTTTTGATTCTGTGAATTTTTGTCCTGTCGGGTGTGAGAGAGAGAGAGAAGATGTGTGAGAGTAGGTGTTGTTTTGTCCACATTCTTTGCAGTTATTTTTGAATGGTGCTAATTTTTGTTACAGTTCACAGGTATACAACTGAAAACTCTGAAGCTTCCTTTGTAAAAGCTGATTGATTATCTCACCCCCCCCCCCCCCCCTTTTTTTTTTTTTTCCCCCGTTCCCCTGTCCTCTAGTAGTCAGTCAGCTGGAAGGAGAGTTTTCTGTGTGTGTGTGTGTGTGTGTGTGTGTTTTGTGTGTGTGTGTGTAAGGATGCCGGTGTGAGTGGTGGAAGTATCTAACGTACATCTCTGAAGTTGCCAAAATTGTCTTGCCTGTTCATACGTCTGGGTTTTGTTTTTTTTATGAAGAGTAAATGGAAGTCATTTTCTCAGGTGATGCGTGTGACTTTGTTTGGGGTTTTTTTTTTATGGTGGTTTTCTAGTTTTATTGGCTTAACAGCAAATAGAGTTTTGTGGAGTTTTTTTCCTTGCAGGATATAAACTTTGATTTTGAATGAAAGGCCAAACAAAACTAACAACTGGTATGGGTCAAGTCATATGAAGTGAAGAATTTTTCGAAGTGGGGAGGGGTGGGGGTGGACCAAACAAGAACAGAGATGATGAATGATTTATCATTTTCAAGTTTTTTCCCTACTTATGTGAGCTTCCACCATGATTTCAGTCGCATTGCACCTGACCCACTTTTCAGCAAGGAGCCGTTTTTAGGCAGGTGGGGGTCAGGTTGTCGATTTTTAGATTTTTATTGATTATAAAACTATAGCCATTCTTCTACCTTATACTGTAGTCCTAAGACATGAATCTGTTTTCTTTAGCTTTAAAAAAAAAATGCATTTAAAAACTCTCATACCCTCATGCTGACTACCTATTAGGAAGTAAAATTCGACACTTCCTGGCATTTAGCATTTCAGTTTGTAATAATAGAATTGTGCAATTTTCAGTCCGGTTTTTTTTTTTTCTCCATTGAATAGCTTTTTACTTGCAGATTATGAACATGTTAACCATTAAAAAGAAGATTGACCTGCCTACAGCACAGCAGGACTCATTAAGTGGTGGAGGGTCACGTAGATGTGACTTCAGACTGGTAGAGAGCATTGTCAGAGCTAGCAAACATTATCAGAGGATAATTTCATCTCAAATAGGATAAAGAAAACAAAAAAGAAAAAGAACCCATACCTAATCAAACTGGCATAAAACAACCAAACAAAGCAAATGGGATAATAGCCTTCTCTGAAAAACGGGCGTAACACAAAGCAAACGTGATAATTACCTACACCTAATCCAACAAGCATAAAACAACAACAAAACAAAGCAAGCGTGAAGGTACAAGAAGCAGGAATGGGCTGTAAGAGTCGGCAGTGTCGTTTTCACTCCATGAAATGAATGCCACCTGGGGCTGGTTGATGACAGCACCGTTGCACTACTGTTGGCAGACTTGCCGCTGAGTTGACTGACGGTTACAATAACCTGCCAAACAACTGTCGTTGGTGGTCAAGATGAGAGGACTATACATCATAGCCTCCCCAAACTTTCGCATCTACTCCCCGTTAAAACTTTTAACGTCAATTTTAGGTTATAGGTCACTTCTGATGATCTCCCTTACAAAGTAAACGTGCTTTCGCTGCATTATAGAACAACAGGGGAGGGAATCTGAACTCCGCAATAATATAGATCAGCCTCTTAGTATCGTTACTCGTCTACAAATTGATAAGCTGGTCCCACGAAAATTCTTCCTCATTCTGAACGTTTTTTTGTTGTTGGTTTTTTATTGGAAATGAATCGGCCACAAAGGACCACCTATATAAAGGATAATATAGTATGTTTATGCTAATTATTCGTTCTTTTGCACAATGCTGTCGTCAGTTGAGAAGGCAGTATTGGGGGAAGGGAAGCACTGCAATCACATAACTGTCAGGCAGATGAACTGCGGTCAGATGATTTCTTTGAACGCAATTTCACTGGACAGTGGTAGTAAGGCTGGACAACTGCTGTTGTCTGGTGAATGACAACTGGTATGCCTGTCAGAAAACCAGCCTCTGATGACTAAATACTAAAATGAACTGGGGGGGGGATTGTAATTTTTCTTTTTCTTTTTTAATTTAAAGACTTAATGATATACTTGTCACACACAAAAATCTGGTTAAGAAAAAAACCAAACAACTAAACATGCTGGTTCCAAACTGTTGGATTTTTATCAGGTCACATGACAGATGTGCTTTTGATTTTTTTTTTTAATGGTTTGACAAGTTATCTCTCTTTTTTTAAATATATTTTTTTTGGGGGGTATAGATTTTAGCTGTTCTTTTGTCTTAAACTTTGGGTTGGTACGCCTGGAAAGACGTGCATGCTATAAGTGAGTTCAGATGAGTTGTGTGCGAACTTGCTGCTGCATGGTGAAAAGTGTGTGTCCAGTGTGACTGAAATGTTTGGATGACTGATGGGGCTGTGTTCAGGCACAGAGCGAGCGATGCTGACGACAATAATAATTGTGCACTGCCGGCATCTTCATCAGCATGTTTTTATACCACTCTTCAGGTTCTTATTGGAAATCTCAGCTCTCCTCTTCATGGAACTATTTTGTTGTGTTTGTATTATTCTTATTATTACAACAAAAAGTATTTCAGGTTTTGTTACATCTTACCACAATTTATTATGATAGTTACCTTTTTTTTTTGGAAGTTATTAAACTGAAACAAAAAAGGGAAAAAATCAAAAAATGTTTTTTAATTTATTTACTCATTAAAAAACATGGATACAACAACATGCCTGTTTGTGAGAGTGGATTTTGATGACCAGCTCTTTTGGGGGGGGGGGGGGGGGGGGGGAGTTGCGGATGGCATGGTGTAAAAAAAAATTTTTAAAGACGTTGTTCCCTGAGAGCAGTATAGTGGATCAAATGGTGACATAGAAAGATGAGCTTCCTGACTGCCACCTAACTCGAAATCTTGACTTGTGGATGTAGTAGACTGTGAACCCAAGTGTGTGGACTTTGGGGGGGGGGGGGAGGGGGGGTGTAGTGTGATGTTTGTGGAGAATGGGGTAGAAAGATGAGTTCTTCCACATGCTGTTCAGTCTGCAGACGTCCTCACTTTTCTGGCTTTTGAGAATGCAAGGCCAGAAAACACAATTCCTTCTTTTTATCAGTCACTGCCGTTGCACTGTATCGTGTGAGTTGATCTAGTCTGTCGTCAGAACCTTGGTGCTTTACAACAACAACAACAAAATTTCTGGAAGGGGGGGAGGGGGACAAAGTCATATCATAAGGGATTCTAAAATAAGTGATTGTAGGAAAGGGAGAAAAATTATTTAAAATTTAAAAAAAACGACTGTAGGAAGGGACAAAGTATGAAGGATTCTAGACTAAGAGAATGTAGGAAGGCACGGAGAATGATGTAGCAAGCTCAACAGCAGAAAGTCGGCCATCGTCTTGTCAATAAGGAACAGGAGCTGGGTTAGTGACTATCAAATAAAGATTGGAAATATTGATCAGTCACGTGTTGTGCGACCTTATTCTATTCAGCCTGGAATCTCGTAGCAACAGCTCTGCATGTTACAGCTGCTTTAGGTTTTGGGTGAGGTGGTGTTGTTTTTTCATTACTGTGCTCCCAGTCCCTTAAAAGAACTGCTGTTATTTGCTGAGGTATTGAATCCCTTGTGAAACATATAAACTAACGCAATTCCATTTTCACACATAAAAGTTGCATCTGATAGATCTGACTGCTTAGATGTTTTACTCATAATTATTTTTCCCATGAATATTATTTGTACTCGTGTAGGTTTTGTCTTGAAGAGGGTGAGAATGACTGCTACAATGTGTACAAAGATGTAAAGCTGAATTAATGCTTAATGTTTGTAACTTCAGCCTAGAAGGAATGGTGAGCCTTTCACAAGTGTGTGGAGGCTGCGGCCTATTGAAAGCCAGTGGTGCAGTGATGCAGGCCAATACAGCCATGGTCATAGGCTTTGGGAGGGAGAAACACATAACCTAGGGGTTGGTAGTTCTGTGGTTGTCTGCAGGCAGGACGGTATCAGTATGCATGCCTTTTTTTGTTTTTTTTGGTCCTTTTCCTTCTAACCTAAGGCACTGAGCATGCTGTTCCTCCAACTGTACTCTCAGAATTTAAATGAATCAATAACAGATCGGGTGGCGCTTGTGTGACGTTTTTGCAGACTGACCTGGTTGTATCTGTATCGCTGCTCTTCCATGCGTGCTGTGAATGAACATAGCCTTCGTTCTGTTCTTGCATGAACTGTACATGTACACAAAGCATGGAATGTACTCTGTGTGTGTCAATTCTTTGGAATGAAACTTTTCCTTTTTTTTTTTTGGCCCCCATGTTATGAATTTATGCTTTAGTATACTGATAGATCTGGATGATGATTTTGTCATTCTTTGACTTAGCATGCTGATGGCTTCTCTCTCTCTCTCTCTCTCCCTCTCTCTCCCCCTCTCTCTCCCTCTACACCCTCTTCCCCCCTCTCCCCTTCCCCCTCCCCCCCCCCAAATCCCCTACCCCGCCACCCTCATGTGGTCAGCAGGGTTATGAACAATATGATCAGATCAGATTGGATTTGACAACACCCCCACCCCTCTTCCCCCCACTCTCACCTTTCCAAATTTCTCGGCATGTGTTTCTCTCCCCATTTTCCGAGTTTCTTTGCCTCACTTTTTTCTCTCTCTCCCAGAGATTGCAGTTATGATGATGTGTCTTTTTCATTGTGGCTGTGGCCTCAGATTGTGGATGTGTTAGTAGCATTGATATTGCAGTCCTGCTAGGGACTGGTGCATGCCATTGGACGGACACAGCATGCGGTCAGCATGGCTAGCTGAGTGAAACCTCTACTGACCTGGATTACACTAATCAATCAAACTCCTGAATCGCATGATGATGGATTTTACATCATGTCTTTGGCAACCCCCGTTTTTTTTCCTTGTTTTTTTAAACAGTTTTGTGTACAAACAAAAAAAAAACGCTTTTTTTTTTTTTCTTTTTTTTTTTCTTTTAAATCTTCTCATCTTGTGCATTGTATGTATACTTGCCTACATGTGTGAGTGTGTGTACATAGTCAGATTATCGATTTAAACTGGCTGTATGTAGGTGGAATAGAGCATCGGTGGGGTTTGGTTGGTTGGGTTGGGTTGTTTTTTTCAATTAATTAACCCTCTGTCTTGTTCATGGCCATGATTGTTTTTGTTTTTTCTGGATTGCCGCCTTGCCATTTTCCTGTACATCCCGTTTGGCATTTTTGCTTGCCCATTATATAGTTCCTTAGAGTGGAGGCTGCACCAACTGCAGTGGAGTCCGGCCCCCTGCTTTTGTGCTGTCTTGTGTGTTGTGGTTTGGGGGTGTTTTTTCCTTTTCTTTTCTTCCCTAGTATGTGTTGTTGTTACGGTTTTTTTGTCAGTTGTGGTTTTTTGATTGTTCTTCTTCTTCTTATCTTCCCCAGTGTTTATTATCATTATTATTATTATCATTCTGGTATGCTGCCTTTGCACATTTTAATCTTTTTATTTTTTTTGTGTTTGATTAAAACAAAACAAAAAAAACTTTGTAGCTTGTGGCACAGTTTGAAGAATAAAACTTGTAATCTTCCGTATGCTCTGACATTAGTTTGAATGTACTAGCTGGATGATGATTTCTCAGAACTTCCATCTGCCTGGTGGCAGGGCGTGTATGTCCACTGTTTGTCTTCACCTGGCACTCTTTCTGCAGCAGGATAGAAGAAGGAAAATAAAAGCAGCTGGAGAAACTGAGCTGTATCATGTAGAGAAAAACTGAGCTGTTTTCATGGGGGGGGGGGGGGGTGCTAAGCTGATTTTTTTTTTTTGGGGGGGGGGGGGGCTGTTTTCACTGTAAGGAAGTTGAGCTGGTTTCTTTTCAGGGGTAAAAGCTGAGCTGTTTTTCTATAGAGAAGCTGGGCTGTTTCCTATATGGAAGTCCAGCTGTTCAATGTAGGGGAAAGCTGGGCTGTTTCCTATATGGAAGTCCAGCTGTTCAATGTAGGGGAAAGCTGGGCTGTTTCCTATATGGAAGTCCAGCTGTTCAATGTAGGGGAAAGCTGGGCTGTTTCCTATATGGAAGTCCAGCTGTTCAATGTAGGGGAAAGCTGGGCTGTTTCCTATATGGAAGTCCAGCTGTTTGATGTAGAGATGTAGGGGAAAGCTGGGCTGTTTCCTATATGGAAGTCCAGCTGTTTGGTGTAGAGATGTAGGGGAAAGCTGGGCTGTTTCCTATATGGAAGTCCAGCTGTTTGATGTAGAGATGTAGGGGAAAGCTGGGCTGTTTCCTATATGGAAGTCCAGCTGTTCAATGTAGGGGAAAGCTGGGCTGTTTCCTATATGGAAGTCCAGCTGTTTGGTGTAGAGATGTAGGGGAAAGCTGGGCTGTTTCCTATATGGAAGTCCGGCTGTTTGGTGTAGAGATGTAGGGGAAAGCTGAGCTGTTTCCTATATGGAAGTTTGGTGTAGAGATGCAGGGGAAAGCTGGGCTGTTTCCTATATGGAAGTCCAGCTGTTTGGTGTAGAGATGTAGGGGAAAGATGGGCTGTTTCCTATATGGAAGTCCAGCTGTTTGATGTAGAGATGTAGGGGAAAGCTGGGCTGTTTCCTATATGGAAGTCCAGCTGTTTGGTGTAGAGATGTAGGGGAAAGCTGAGCTGTTTCAACTTTCAT
Source organism: Rapana venosa (assembly GCA_028751875.1). Classification (NCBI taxonomy): domain Eukaryota; kingdom Metazoa; phylum Mollusca; class Gastropoda; order Neogastropoda; family Muricidae; genus Rapana; species Rapana venosa. Next base: position 10,957,778 of record CM054135.1, read on the forward strand.
GGAGAAAAAACTGAGCACAAAAAAACTAACAAATTAAGAAGTAAATGCTTGTTGTCTATTTTTTAAAGAAAGGTTAAAAAAAATTTAAACAAATAATAAAATAGATGATAATAATAATAATAACACCGCCATAAGCTTTACTCAATTACTATCCTTTGGGTTTGGGGTACAGCTGTGTTCCCCATCTTTTGCTTTGGACATAGAGATGGCAAAATCTGCTCTGTGAAGCATGGGTTGTGTTGTTGGGGTTTTTTTTTTTTTGGAGGGGGGGGTTATTGTTGGGTATTTTTAACAGATTGGATTCTTTTGTATCCTTTCAAAACTTCATAAGAATTGAGGAAGATGTTAAAGAAAAATATACCAGAGAATTGTGAAGAAGACAGCAGGTGATGCCACTGTAGATGGAAGTTCTGTTGGCTGTTTGTGCTGAGTGTTGTTCTGTGCATGATCGAAACAACATGAATTTTTTTTTCTTTCTCTCTCTCTTTCTCTAAAATTTTTTTTTTTATGGAATGCGGAATGTGCATGGGATCAGTGTGTGGCATGACAGTCTGTGGTGCAACTGCTTTCTACGCAGCCGGATTACTACTAACTGATTTTGGAGAAAATATCTTTGGTTGATCCTATCCACTCATGGTGAATGTGTCCATCTGTCTGTCTGTTAGTCTTGTCTGTCTGTGCGACTCTACTAACAGCTTGACTGTTTCCCTGTACATCACCAAACTTTTTGTGAGAAGTATGCCTTCTTCTCTATAAAATGCCCTTTTTTTAATTTTGTGTACCACTTTGGTTGCAATATACCATAGCCGTCAGATGACAGTGTCAGCATCGCCTGAAACCTCATCGGCCACAGAGGACTTTAAACGTTGTAAGTAAAACATTGGGCATCGTCCAGCCAACCACAAGGGCCAAAGTCTGCTGCGATCACCTTCATTACCGTGTCCCTGCTGTCTTTTTATCCAGGCCATTTTTCTTTTCTTTTTTGTTGTTGTTGTTGTCATTGTTCCTCGGCTAGAGCTCCGGGGTTCACCAAAGGTGAGATTTTGTGTATGTGACCGTTTTTACCCACCATTGAGGCAGCTGCATTCAAGGAAGAAAGTTATTTCTTCCAGCTGGATTAGAGGCTCCGAGATGGATCTATGTTGGTGGCTGAAGAAGGTGTTAGTTGACCAGACTGACACACTGCACAAAGAATAGTCTACATACACTTGTTATGGTAGCCATAGGCAGCTCCACTGTAGACTGGGGGGAGGGGGGTGTTTATTGACTTAAACTGACAGGAACCCTTTTCTGGATTTTCAGAGAGGTTCATTTTGTTGTCATGATTCTGTGAATTTTTTCTAGTGTTGAGGATGTATCAATCCCAACTGTCCAATATCTGTTCTATACAGACGCAACTTAAGGTACAAAAAAACAACCCCAAAAGACCCATATTAAGGGCCGTAGATAGGTAGAGACACTCCCACCCCCCCACCCCCCCTTTTGCCCTTTCCCCTTTTTTTTTTTTAAAATTCAGAATAATTGTTAAAACAAATTGTTCACATGTTATGAACTTGAAACTATCTGTGAGCAGCTTTCAAATGAGAAAAGCAGATCCCAGGTTCAGCAGCATTTTAGTGCTCTTCACTCTCCCTAAAATTCAGTAACTGGCTGCAGGACTGAACCAGTGGGAAGAAAGCAATGTAAATTGAAAATCGTTGTCAGAAACAAAACTGACAGCTGGTTGAAAAGTCTATAAGACTACAGGGAAAAACAAAGTATGATAACAACAAAAACATTTTAAACCAACGCGCACACACAACCGTTAATAGGCAGGTGACCCCATTCCTTAGAATGATACTGCAGATTGTCAAGCTGGAATGTTGATGCAGTTTGCATGTGGAGTTGGTGTGTTTCTGTTTTGATGTCTGCCCTCACTTCACTCCTCCCTCCTTCCATCCAACATTTGAGTAGTTTCAATGTTTGATATGTCAGCATATTTGAATAGTATCCTCGGCATGTGTGAATGGAATTCTCATCATATTGGAATGGAATTCTCCGCATGTTGGAATGGAATCCTTGTTGATTGTAAGTGCTGCCAACAGGCAGTCTCCCCCAGCCTCCTCTTTCAGTTTTATTTTACACCCCTTTTGCATGTGTGTGGACTGTGCTGCTGAATGAAGGACTGCTTTTGCCATCTATCTGCTTGATGCATCCATCACCCATCCCACCACCCGTCCGTCCTAGTGCCGTTGATGTGACATGCATGCTAAATTGACAGCGACGTGACAGCCAGGACAGACTGGGACTCTGTGTGTGTGTGTGTGTGTGTGTGTGTGAGAGAGAGAGAGAGAGAGAGAAGCAAGGTTCAGGGGGTGTGTGTGTGTTTAACAGTGTTGTGTTTCATGTGAGAGTTGTTGCCGTGCTGTTTGACACCTTTTGGTGTCAAGTGCGGTCTGCTTTTCATTATTGTTAGATCTGCCTTCTTCCCCCCATAGAGGATGGGATCAGTTTGTGGGCAGAAATGGAGTGCATGTTGCTGTGTGTATGAGTGTGTGTGTGTGGTTCTGCCCAGACCTTTTTTTTTCCAACTTTTTTTTCCCACTTATAAATGGCAGCATCATCAAACCAGAGGGCGGCACAAAAGAAGACATCCACAACAGACTGGGCAAGGCCAGGAATGTGTTTAGGGAGATGAACAATATCTGGAGATCAACTCAGTACAGCACCAACACCAAGCTGAAGCTATACCAGAGCTGTGTTGTGTCTACGCTCTTGTACGGTTCTGAGTGCTGGAGGATGACGGAAGTGGATCTTACCAAACTTCGATCCTTCCACACCATATGCCTGCGAAGAATTCTCCGGATCTTTTGGCCAGAGAAGATCTCCAATGAAGACCTACTATGGAGATGCAGGCAAGAAGACATGGGAGCCATCATCACCAGAAGACGGTGGAAGTGGATTGGGCACATCCTCCGAAGAGACCCACAGTCAATCGCAAGAACAGCATTGCACTGGACCCCAGAAGGAAGGAGAAAGAAAGGAAGACCAAAAGCAACGTGGAGAAGAACTGTAGAAAGTGAGATGAAGGCCATGCAGCACTCTTGGGGATCAGTGACTAGGTTGGTCCAGAATAGGCAGGAGTGGAAGCGCTTTGTTGCTGCCCTACACACCGCTGGGTGTAATGGCTAATGATGATGATGATAAATTGCAATTGCTGCAGCAGCAGCAGCATTTTAAGCATCACACCACAGACATGTTTTTTGTAATCTGCTATGTTAGGCTGAAGTCATGGATACAGCAGCATCAGTGAGGAGGGATGGAGCTGTGACAACTGGACGTCAACACTGCTAACTTCTCAGTCAGTAAATGAGCCAGATTTCTTTCTATTTTTCCATTCTTTTTCCCTCAGCTAGAGCTCCATGGTTCAATTCACCAAAGGTGGATCGGTGGTCTAGAGGTAATGCACCTGTCTAGAAAGCAAAAAGTCTGGGTCGGAAGTGTGCAGTGGTTCAAATCCCGTTTGGACCCGAAACTTTTCCCCATCCATTAGATCATGAGTGGTGGTCTGGGCGCTAGTCTTTCGAATGAGATGATAAACCGAGGTCCCGTGTGATACACATAATTATTTAGCACATGTTTAAGAACCCACAGCAACAAGAGAGTTGTCCCTGGCAAAATTCTGTAGAAAAAAGCCATTCTGTTAGGGAAACAAATACAGTTACAGACATGGGGGAGAAAAAAGGTGGTGCTGCTTTTGTGGCTACATGCTCTCCCTGGGGAGAGCAGCCCAAATTTCATGCAGAGAAATCTGCCGTGACCTTCAGTGGTATAAATGAATAAATAAATAGATTTTTGCATATGCAGCCAGTTGAACCCCACCATTGAGGTGGCTGCATTGCGACTTCGGGGATGGTGTCTGAACACAACCTGTGTGCAAGTGAGTTTCGTTTAGAAATTTGTCATTTATTTTATTCTTGCTGGCACGAAATGGCAGAAAAGGTTTTTAATGTACACGCAAGATCTTATGCATGCATTCGCACACAAAGTCTCAGTTTATAGTCTCAACTGAAGGACTTTGGCTTTCAGTTCAATTTTTTCATCAAACTGGGAAGAAAAGGCACGGTTGGGACTCGAATCCAGAAGCTCACAGTATACTTGTTAGGCAGGCAAATGTTTCAACTGCCCTGCCACCTTGCTTCCTGGCCACTTATCCCTCTTGGGTGGCTTTGCTTTTGAGATTCCTTGTTTTGAAATGTCGCACTCAAGCCAGTGGTTTGTTACTTCAAGCTTAGGAAAACCCTGTTACCAAACATTTTTCTTTCTTTTTTTTTTACACTTGCCATTAGCACCACGACAAAGATGGAGAAGACAGTAATTTAAAAAAGCATCTAAATGCTCTCTCTCTCTCTCTCCTCTCTCTCTCTCTCTCAGCATGCACCCATCCAGCCAGCTCTTGTGATAAGAACGTCATCAGTCACCCCATACCTGACAGTGACAGAGTGCAACCCACACAATACTTCAGGAATGAATGATGATGGCATGGCCATTGTGTCAGGGGAAGAGGCTACTCAGAACAATTAGGTCATCAGGTAAATGATGTTCAGCAGCTGAACAACAGGGTACACACCACAGTTAACTTTTACCACTGTGCCTTCTGTTATTCTTGCATTCATACCTCACCTACTAAGGCATCCACAGAAATAAAAACCTTTTTTTTGTAAAAGATTAGCCTCTGACTCAAAAACTCGCGTGATCATTTCCCACTATCTCATGACTACTTAGTGTTGATCTTTGTCTTCAATCTCCAAAATGGAGTATACAGTGCATTTTTCCATTCTTGAAAAAATATATGAAAATCACAACAAAATCCGACTAGTACGCTATACAAGATACTACATCACCCGCAAGTTAATACAGGAGTGTAACCAAAGAGCAGGAAGTGCCAGGAGACGTGCGTGCCTATTGTTCAGTCATCTCTATGGTCAGGCTGCTAGTGTTGGCACCAGCAAATTAATCATAGAGAGGAAAAACTGGGATGAAGGGAGTGGTTTTTTTCTTCTTTTTTTTCTTTCTTTTTTTCACATTTGTCCCAACCTCACTTATAAAGATATTTTGCATACCAAATCTTTCACGCATAACACATAATGATAATAAAATATTGTTTGTTTTAGAACAAAGACACTAGGCTAGCATATACCGGCAGCCAACACAGCTGTTGCTCTTCCTTACCTCGTCCATCGTCATGTAGTAGCCTATTCATTCATGGACTCCAATCTGGAAAAACAAAATCCAATACCACTTAGTACGCACCAGCAATAACGCATAGGAATCTCATGGACTTTTATAAGAAAAAATTGACATGATAGATATAGTGTCCCTTGCGCGCGCGCACACACACACACACACACAGAGGCTCTGTGAGAAGAGGAAAAAACACTTTAAATCTATGCAAATAGGATAGAACATACGATAAAGTAAATGATTTATTTTAATCTGCAGGGAAGGGGGGTGGACAAACAGAAAAGTATAAAATTCTCATTCCAAAAAAATATATGAGATGCTGAATATCTCCAACTTCGCTGTATGGGTGCCAGAAGTGCAGAACATCTTGCGCACACGTTAAATCCTGTCCCGCTTTTCGAAAGAGTAGGCCATTGTGTGCCGGTGGGAACATGACAAAATTTACAAAACCGCATACACACGGGGACTGGATGTAAAAAGCACATGAGTGCTTATTCCATTATCCTCGATATAATTTTTTTTTTAAGTCATCTGAGCGCTTTGATGTGTTGCTTTACAAGATTCAGCGCTATATAAATTCCATACATTATTATTATTATTATTATTACATTTCTTGATGAACTCAACACCTGTGTGATCAACGTTTGACATTTACATTTTTCTTAATAAATAAGCCGCCAGTGAACTTTCCAACCTTACGATTATTAAACAACCCTGTCCATCAGATAACAAACATAATGTGAAGAAATCCCTGCTGTATTTACCCCGCTACCTTTTTTTTATTTAATCATTGATTATTATATAAAGAAGCACTCACAAGCTATGAGTGACATGGTTACTTTTAATTAAATATTGAACTTATGATAGAGTGATATAAGCCTACCAGGTAATCGTTGGGATGTAGGCTATGACCATGAAATCATTGGGTAGAAGGTGTAGTGCCTGGGCTTGCATCTCTGCCGGAGGTCTGCTCGTTGGACTCCACCGATACATTCCAACTTCAGGGCAGTTCATTAAAAGGTTCATAAGAAAAGATTTCCGATTTGCTTGAGAAAATGGGAACGATAATGGGTTGAGTAGGCAGATTCGGATAATTTAATCATGTATAGGCCATTGCCCCTCATGATAGGGGGTATACAACAAACGCACAAGAGCATTAAAGTTACAAATGAAAACAATCACAAAACAATAAAAAAATAATTGAAAATTCAAGACAACAATATTGAGCGCAATTTAAATGCCTTGTATAAGTAAATTGACAAATTTCTAACTGTTTGTTCATGCTTTGAGGCCATAAGTAATGCAAATCGAAACTGACGGGAATTTATAAAACTTTAGTGGTATGTACTGTTCTCTCAGTTCTTTGAAAATTGGGCAGCGCATGACAAAATGAACTTCGTTTTCAATCGCCTGTTTACATATTGGGCATATGAGATCAGCTTCAATGTGCCGTTTGTATCTGTAACTATGTATTGTAATTTCAGATATGCCCATTCTAAACCGTGCCATTACATGCTTGAAATGTCTATCGGTTTTTTCGTCAGGCAAAGTACAAAAAGTTCTATAAATATAAAATCTCTATCATTGAGATGAGAGTTCCACTCTTGCCATCTACACAAAACCATTCTCTCTTTGAAGGCTGAACGAAACTTGTTCAGCCCGTCCACTCCCTGATTCATCCACACATAGCCAAATCCATACATATACAATTTACAACGAATATTTGTAACCCAGTTAACTTTGCCTCGAGCATCCAAATCTAGTAGTGTTATATATGCTTTATATGGTAATCTAAATCCCTGCATTCTTGTCAACTTTAACCAATATTTGATACACTTTACAGCTGAATTTATATAAATGGGATATCTACTTGTTTCTCCATACACTAGATCATTAGGTGTGCACATTTCTTCCCCCAAGTATTTTTTCAATGCAAATAAATGTATCTTTTCACAAAGAAACGCAGTATTATCAAACCCCCACAACTCTGCACAGTACTGAACAACTGGTTGAATTTGAGAATCAAATAATTTTAAGAAAGTCTTCAATGAGTTACTTTTTAACCTATACAATTTTTGTAGAATGCACATCAGTGCACGTTTTGCCCTACTATTCAGATCACAACATGCAGAAGCAAAACTTAACCTTGTTGAAAAATAAATTCCCAAGTATTTGTATGCATTGACAACTGGCATGACAGATCCATTGTAAACCCATCTTTCCCTTGCTGCTAAATACCCCCCTTTTCTAAATACCACAATGTTACTTTTATTCATGTTTACTTTTAAATGTAATGAAGAAGCTGCTTGTTGTAAACTATTGAGCTGTGTTGGTTGAGTAGGCAGGGAGTGAGAGAGAGGGAGGGGGTGTGTAAGGGGAAAAGGCAGAAACAAAGGAAGTGATTAAGATGGTTAAATTTCTAGCATGGAATTTTTTAAAAGTGATGATGCTATTTAGATTGAAAGAGCCACCGGCATTTCCACGGGAGTGTCAGTATATATTATGAATATCATACTGAAATACACATGCTGTTATCAACAGTCAGCATCAAATCGAACATTAAAAGAGTATTGTTAGCATTGTTTCATTCACCTGATGGTTTTTTCCACTGGGTAGCAATAAGACAAACAACAGGATAAACAGATTACAGCCCCATTGGGAAAAACAACCAGAACTGAAGCAATACTTTCCTTCATTAATCATTGTCTGTTCAGAAGAATGACTCTTTGATGATGACAATCATATTAATAATGATAATGGCAATGATCATGGGGACATAACAAAGATTAAAAAGTTTCAAAGCTCCGCTTTTCGGAAGAGTAGGTCTTTTGTACAGGTGGGAACGGATGACAACATTTACAAAAACCGCATGCACACATGGACTGGATCTATCAAAAAAATATTAATTTAAAGAAGAAAAAGCACATAAGTGCGTGTTCCATTACGAAATGAAAGAATAGTTCAACAAGATGAAGTTAAAACATATATTGAACAGTTTCTGGTAGAGGATGGTATGGAATTGCAGATAACAGAAGGATGACAGCGGAATACCTTTAACACCTGACTGGAAGTTAGTTACATGAACACAGCAGTTCTTCAATACAGAGGCAACAGGAGGATCAGTGAAACTGAAGGGCAGAAGAGAGATGTCGTGGTAAGGCTCCAACCTTACCTTAACCTTAATTCTCTCTGTGTCAGAAGGCACACAAGGCTCGAACATCATTCCTCCACTGGTTGGTAAGGCTCCAAAGGGTATGCTAATACCGTTTTCAATACAGTCATCACGGCAACTTCCTTGAGGGGACTACCCAGAGTGTTGTGGCACGCTCATTGGAAAGACTGGGACCTTGCAGTTGAGTAGTAGCCTACACGACTGAGAGTAGGCCTAGGCAATGTTGACTTCGTTCTTCAACTGCTTGATAAAACAGTCTGTATTTCTCAGGTTTGGTTGATGCTGAGGTATATCATGACTGGAAACATGGAGTCGAAGCCTGTCAAATAGTCTCAAAGTTCAGGCACCTCCATAGTATCATCATTACATCGTCCTTTTCATCATCCACTATTGCCCTGCAACAGCTACCTCTGATTCAGGGGTCCATGCTGCTCTTTTTTGGATGGTGGCCTCAGTCCCAGTGTCTCTACCACTTCTCTCCCTGTGATACAAGAAGTCGTGTCAGGTTTTCCAGGCATGGAGACTGGTGGAAGATGGCTGTTGGATGGATGGTGGACTGAAGGACATGATAGTAGTGTCCATGGCTTCAGGCAGGCATCTCACTCAGTTTGCTTCCCCAACTTCATGGGTATTGTCTGTGCATGACTTGACTTAATTCTGATCTTCAACTACAACAACAATAATAATAAGAGTGATGATGATGATGATGATGATGAACAAACCAAACAAACAAAAACAAAACAAAAAACACACACTAACTAATCATACCAGTTTTATCTGTGAGTGAGATCCAGGCAACCTAAACCCCCTTTTTTTTGGGGGGGGGGGGGGGGGGGGGGGTGGGGGTGGGAGGGGGCCAGTTTAGCCAACGCCCCAGCCTGATATCAAACCGACTGTTCCTTGTTTTCATTTGTTGCTTTTAGCCTACAAGATTCAGCGCTACATAAATTCCATACATTATTATTATTATTATTATTATTATTGTTGTTGTTGTCGATGTTCGCTACACTAGCCCTGGTCTGCTGTCTACACTGGGGTCACTACATGTTTCACCATCTAGGCAGACAGATTCAGTTATCATCAGTGTGGCATCATAGTGCTAGGTATTTCCACACTACTCATTAGCCTATCACTTGCCTCTTCTTGACCTGAAAGTGATCTTATGAGGTCACCACTGAATTGTGGGCAAGCTGTTATGTAATCGTGCACACACGGAAAGTTCGGACATTGCTTGCCTTCCGAGAGACCTGTAAGGAGTCGAACCAAACACCTAGCATCCTATCTCACGAAGATCGATGACGTTCGCCGAGGCGACATTTAGGCTGTCGGATGCCTCTGCACAGAGATGGTAGGAAGCACTCTTGGTTTTCTGTTGTGCGTAGGTCAGTAGTCGGGCTGTGGGCTGTAACAGTTATTTTATCAACCAATTCCAACAAAAATTCATCTCCACGGTACAAGGCAGGGACTCGAACCCCACTGCTAGGCCTTCGGATGAGACTATAAACCGAGGCCCCGTGTTCGAACGCATGCAGAACATCTTGCGCACACGTTAAATCCTGTTCCGGCTTTTCGGAAGAGTAGGCCATTGTGAGCCGGTGGAAACAGATGACAAAATTGACAAAACCCATACACACGGGGACTGGATTAAAAAAGCACATGAGTGCTTATTCCATTATCCTCGATCTAAAAGAATAAATAAATAAAAAGTGCTTGGCCCTTCAGACAGTTTTCCAGTATACCGACACCAGCTGTAGCTTACCTAACTGCTGAGCCACATAACACAGTATCTGATTCCTGAAACTGCTTCATCCAACCTGGCTGAATTTCCAGTTGAGCAGCCATCAACTCCCATTCTCCTGTTTCCAATGAACCTCGGATCCTTACTTTAGCCTGCAGCTGACGATATTGTCGCCATTCCCCTGGCGAGCACAGAGAAGCTGATCAAACACGGATGACTTTTCAAGATGTCTCCCTCTGTCAGTCAGCAGACGTGAGGGTGTCAAAATGTCAAAACCGAAATGGACGTGCTTTAGGTTACTTTCCTGTTATCATCATGACTAGCTTAGGGTTATGTCACCTTCGAACAAGAGTAACTTTTTCCTGTTATTGGCCAAAACATGCAGGTTTTAAACAGTCAAGTCAGTGGTTTCAGGTTATGCGCGTTTCATGAAACAGTCTTTGCTTGCCGGAGTAATAGGCTTAATGGTCAGGAGACAAATGTGGCCAAGCCCCAAGTTGATCGTGATGGTCATCTCAACCAGATAATTTAAAGCAGGTGTATGGTGGTTGTAGCATTAGTTCTAGCAGGAGACTACAGAAATGCAGATTTTCTTCTTATCATTATTCGTTCCCGTTTTACCCATCTCTTTTGAGGAATTTAACTGCTAAAGTTGTTGTTTTTTTTAGAAACGAAATTCTAAAAGTTGTTTGATTAGGTTATATATGACCACTTAAGTATGTGCTTTTTTTTTTTAAAGAGTAGATATAATTGTGTACTATGCTATTTTGTTGTTTTGTTTTGATTATTTCTTATGCGTGAGAACTTGTTTATTGCTTCTTCTTTTTTTTTTTTAAATAACACTTATCTCTGTGTACTGTGATATATATAACTTTTTTTCTTATTTCCCTTCAGTAAATTGTGTTTTCCTCATGGTTTTGTTTTAAGGATATTCACAACGACAGACTGCAAGACAAAAACTTGGCTTGAAATCTTCATCCTTGCGTATTCATTACGTTCATTTATTCAGAACATTCCATTAGAATTGTATTGAAAGTTTTAACAAACACACACACACAACACACACACACACACACACACACACACACACACACACACACACACACACACACACACACACACATACATACACAAACACACACACACACACCCCACACACCAAAAAAACGTGTCTGTCATACTTTTGTGGTTCCACCAATCTCCTTGTCACATCGTGTGACACAACTCTTAAGCCTCTCCCAGTGTTTTGAGCAGTGTGTTATGGTGGGAAGACACTGGCGTGTGGAACAGCCCTTAAGGAGAACAGCTGGAGGAGAAACAGTAATGGAGTTCACGTGTCTGGGTGAAAACCAATCTCAACGGCTTCGTCACGATTTTTTCTGCCACACCCTCATCCCTGCAAGCCGTTGCATTAAGGTAAAGGCCTCTACAGTCAACCCTGAAGTATTTGGCTCAGACAGGTAGTGCTTGAATTAAAGATACTGTGTGGAGTTGACTACCAAGGGACTGACTGACTATGATTTCGGTGGACTGACTATGAAAAGACGCGCACCAGCTTTGTAAGTTTGCAATTTTAAAAATCGTACCTACTTTTACGAAAATTTGTTATAAAGAACGACACTACCCAAATTTTTTTTTAACATGTGTCTTCTTTTCTTTAAATCTTGAATATTCGTAGTAGGATATAGGCCTAGTAAATGAATTTTTTTTAAAGACTGATATCATAGTATTAGAGTGACCACTCTACATCTTAATTCTGTGAAATATGACAAGCAAATTGAGAATGAAGTACCCTTTTTGGAGGGAGAAAGGTTTTAGAAGGAAAACAATTTCAAATGTTCTTGTCTTTGTGTGAAGTGCACTGAAGAAACAAAACTGATTTTTCTTTTTTAAGCTGACTGTTTGAGGGAAGGTTTATGGCACTGACTTCATTTCACCTTCCCCTGTTGGAAAAGTGGTTGAGGCACTGCACACAATTCTGTATGCAACCTGGCATGGGTGCAGATGTGCATGATTAATCCAGTGCAGATGTGCATGATTAATCCGGTGTAGCTGTGCACGATTAATCCAGAGCAGATGTGCATGATTAATCCAGTGCGGATGTGCAGGATTAATCCAGAGCAGATGTGCATGATTAATCCAGAGCAGATGTGCAGGATTAATCTGGTGCTTGTTCTGTGCAGTGTTTAGAGCACAGGGCGGGAGGTCAGGGCAAGGATCTCACTGGAGCTGTGTCCACTGACTGAATACATACAGCATGTACCAGCATCAAGCCTGGCGGAGACACAGAACTTAAACACTAGGACCACTGTTGGGATACTGCTGCAGACTGAGTCATTCTGACCACTGTTGGGATACTGCTGCAGACTGAGTCATTCTGACCACTGTTGGGATACTGCTGCAGACTGAGTCATTCTGACCACTGTTGGGATACTGCTGCAGACTGAGTCATTCTGACCACTGTTGGGATACTGCTGCAGACTGAGTCATTCTGACCACTGTTAGGATACTGATGCAGACTGAGTCATTCTGACCACTGTTAGGATACTGATGCAGACTGAGTCATTCTGACCACTGTTAGGATACTGCTGCAGACTGGGTCATTCTGACCACTGTTAGGATACTGATGCAGACTGGGTCATTCTGACCACTGTTAGGATACTGATGCAGACTGGAGTCATTCTGACCACTGTTAGGATACTGATGCAGACTGAGTCATTCTGACCACTGTTAGGATACTGCTGCAGACTGAGTCATTCTGACCACTGTTAGGATACTGCTGCAGACTGAGTCATTCTGGCCACTATAAGGATACTGCAGACTGGGTCATTCTGGCCACTATAAGGATACTGCAGACTGGGTCATTCTGACCACTATAAGGATACTGCAGACTGGGTCATTCTGACCACTATAAGGATACTGCAGACTGAGTCATTCTGACCACTATAATGATACTGCAGACTGAGTCATTCTGGCCACTATAAGGATACTGCAGACTGGGTCATTCTGACCACTATAAGGATACTGCAGACTGAGTCATTATGACCACTATAATGATACTGCAGACTGAGTCATTCTGACCACTATAATGATACTGCAGACTGAGTCATTCTGACCACTATAAGGATAATGCAGACTGAGTCACTCTGACCACTATAAGGATAATGCAGACTGAGTCATTCTGGCCACTATAAGGATACTGCAGACTGAGTCATTCTGGCCACTATAAGGATAATGCAGACTGAGTCATTCTGGCCACTATAAGGATACTGCAGACTGAGTCATTCTGGCCACTATAAGGATTCTGCAGACTGGGTCAAAATGGACGAAACGACCACAAGCGGCACTGTGAACAGCACGTGGCTCCTCTCCAGCCCTGAGCAGGCTGCGGAAACGTGGAGCGCAACGTACCGCCAACGCAACCTGGTGATCGGCCTCAGCGGAGCTCTCCTGAACGTGCTGACGCTGGTGGCCATAGTGAGGCACAAGGACCTGACCAGATTCCTGCGCTGTGCCCTGGCCAGCCTGGTCAGCACAGACCTGGGCCTCCTGGCCACCATCTTCCTGGCCAGCCTGCTCTACCTGCCCCCGGACTTCCTGACTCTGGCCATTGCCAAACTGGTCTACATCTTCTGTGACTGCACAGCGCTGACGCTCTTGGTGATCGCTGTGGATCGCGCCTGTGCCCTCTACCTGCCGCTGTGGTACAAAAGTGTCGGCGAGCATCGCGTGAAAATAGTGCTGTTAGTCCTGTCCCCCTGGTTGCTTGCTGTGTGCTTTTCTGCGGTGTCCTTCAAAGAGGACATTCAAGGATTGCCGCGATTCCCCATCATCTTGTTAAAAAAGTCTGGAATCCTGATACAGGCTGTTCTACTGCTTACCTGCGGTATAGGTGTGTTGCTGGCTTACATAGCTATCGGTGTGAGGTTGACGCTAAGAACCAGGCGCTTTGCTGTGCATCCTGCTTTTTTCAACAGCTCCATCACCGGTCACCTGTCCCCATCCGAGTACCAACGATGTCGCCGCCTCACCATCCACACCATTTTCCTGGCGGTGTGGTTTTGCATCATCTACATCACTTTTTCTTGCTACTTGTTGGTGATATACATCTCTGATGCTGACACCACAGCAGAATTCAACAGTCCTCGGAACATATTCTTCTCCTCTGTCATCATGGTGAGCAGCATTGTGAACCCCTTCCTCTTCTTCTGGCGCCTGATGGATTTTTCCCCAGCCCTGAAGGTGATCCGTAGATTCCTGCAAAGAGGGCAACAGCATTCGGACACTCAAGGGCAAGCAGTGGTGTTTGCTGTACGGCCAGTGGAGCAGAGAGCTGAGCGCAGACACCAGGTCAGTGTCCACCAGCCTGAGGCAGGCAGAGTACACAGGACTAACAGCTCGCAACACAGGCCGCCGTGGGGAAGACACAGACTAAGTGCCAGTGAAAGACTTGAACCTCGTATCTTTAGCAGCCAAAGTGCCAGTGGAAGACTTGAACCTTGTATCTTTAGCAGCCAAAGTGCCAGAGGAAGACTTGAACCTTGTGTCTTTAGCAGCCAAAGTGCCAGTGGAAGACTTGAACTCCATACCTTTAGCAATCACACCCAAAAGACTACAACACGGTGAGAACCCAGAACCCAAAAGGAGCAACTGCAGCACCTTTGCATCATTTTGGTCTGTTTTTATTTTTACATGTGGAGACATTTTATTTAACAATTCAAAGTGGACCATTGACAATAATTGGAAGCCTTATATTAGTTAGCACAAGTGAACACAACCTACTTGGAAGTGAGCAGTTCAACATTGCAGGGTCTCTTCCAGCTGGTGACCCTCCAGCTGCCTGATGCTGATGACCTCCTGCAAGACTGATGGCTCTGCTGCTGACACGAGGAGACTGACTGTGACTGTGCCTGGTGAGGGACTGTGAGAACCCTGAGGTCAGCATCACTACCAGGGCTTGAATGGAAGGTAAGAGCAAAATCTAAATACAATTAAACAAGATTTTCTGCTTGAAAATAAACAGTAACACTTTTCTGTGGTCTCAGTGGCAGCAAACTATTGCATTGTATTGTATTGTATTGCATTGTATTGTATTGTATTGTATTGAATTGTCTTCTATTGTATTGTATTGCCTTCTATTGTATTGTATTATCTTCTATTGTATTGTATTGGCTACCACTTTATTAAGTCAAAGCATATTTCTCTGCATAAAATTCGGGCTGCTCTCCAGGAGAGAGTACGTCGCCACAAGAGCAGCGCCACCCATTATTTTTTTTCTTTTCCTGTCTGCAACTGTAGGCCTATTTGTTTCCCTATCAGAGTGACTTATTTCTACAGAATTTTGCCAGGGACAACTCTCTTGTTGCCCTGTGTTGTTTTTTTACGTCGCTAAATAATTATCTGTAACACACAGGACCTCGGTTTTTCGTCTCATCCGAAAGACTAGCACCCAGACCACCCAACATTCACGGTCTAGTGGATGGGGGGAAAGTTTCTGGCCCAAACAAGGATCAAACCACCACACACTTCGACCCTAGACTCTTCGCTTTCTAGGCAGGTGCGTTACCTCTAGACCACAGATCCACACAAACTGTTTGTTGTTACCAAATATCTGAGGGCAGACTGAATAGTGTGAGCGGTATTCTGTTTTTCCTTTCTCGGCTACAACTTAGAGGTTCACCAATGGTGAGATTTTTTTTTTGCAGATGCAACCGCTTCCTCCCCCCCCCACCCCCCCTCCCCCCCATTCAGGTAGCCGTATTCCGACTTGGGGGTTACAGTTGGGAAATGAACATACCAATTTTGCCAGGACAGTCAGGAGGTACCTACCTGCTCTTTCCTATTTTCAAATGTCGTGGGTTCTTTTGTCGTGCACAAATCCGTAAGCACGCTGATCCCACTGGTTTAGAGTCTCTCTCGGAAAGACTCTGACATTCAGTTCCATTTTCCAAAACCGAAGCCCAAACCTCACGGTTTAGCATATATGTTAAGCAGGTAAACGCCTAAAACTGTTCGTCCACCTTCTTTCTTCATAATTATTAACCTTATCATACAAGACAGTTTCCCCGAGGAGATGCCGTGGGCCTATCAGTATAAATAGCATCCCCAAATTCTGGAAATTCTGTGCTAGAAATTTCCTCTTTTCTATCACTCTCTTTGTTTCTGCCTTGTTCCTTTTCTTCCTGTCACCTCCTTCTTGTCTATTTTCTGCCTTCTTGGTCCATTCTCCTGCCTTATTTCCAGAAAAAACTTAAAAGGTAATTATTCTCTCTTGTACCGAAGTCGGATGCGCTGGGCCTGACTTGTCAGGCGCTTAACGGCAGCGTGACGCATTTTCGTTCATATAACAGACAACAATAGTTGCTGTCTGAGCGTTCGAAGAAGAAGAAGAAGAATACAAGACAGTTAACTATGTATTTACAAAGGTCATCTTCTCAAGGCATGAGGGGACGGGATAGCCTAGTGGTTAGAACATTGCGCTCGCAATCTGACGACCCGGGTTCGACTCCCGTTCAAGGGGATATTTTCCCCTGGAGTTAACATCAGTGCAGACTCCACTCTCCCCCAAAGTCCTTCGGATGAGACTATAAACCGAGGCCCCGTGTGCAAACGCACGCAAAACATCTTGCGCACACGTTTAATCCTGATCCGCTTTTCGTAAGAGTAGGCCAATGTGTGCTGGTGGGAACAGATGACAGAATTTACAAAAACCGTATACACACGGGGACTGGATGTAAAAAAAAAGCGCGTAAATGCTTATTCCATTATCCTCGATATAAAAGAATAAAATAAAAATAATTTAAAAAAACATAAATTTAAAAAAGGCATCAGCAGCTTGCTTTGAAGTTAGTGGGTGTGCGTGTGTGTGTGTGTGTGGGGGGGGGGGGGGGGGGGGGGGATCTATATTTTTTGTCTTGTTGTTGTTGTTGTTGTTGTTGTTGTTCACCCCTCGGCTAGAGCTCCGAGGTTCACCAATGGTGAGATTTGTGTGTACATGACTGATCTCGCCCACTATTAAGGTAGCCACATTCTTACTTCGGGGATGGTCTAAACACACCAGTATGCATGCTTTGTTGTTGTTGTTGTTGTTTTAAGTTTGTCATCCTTTTTTTTTTTACCGGAACACAATAACCTACTCTTCCAAAAAGTAGAACGAGTTTTGCACAAGATGTTCAGCATGCGTTCGCACGCGTGACCTCGATTTAAAGTCTCATCTGAAGGACATTTAGGGAAGTGGGGTCAGTACCGATGTTACCTTTCGAGGAAATATTCCCTTGAATAGGGGACTCGGTGGTGGCTCGAACTAGACCTTCAGTGGTGGACTGGGTGCTAGTCTTTTGGATGGGAAAATAGACCAAGGCCCCGTGGGCGACACACATTCAGTGCAGGTGAAAGATCCCACAGCAAGCAAGACCAGTTGTTCCTGGCAAAAATTCTGTAGAAAACAGTCACTCTCGATACCCACGCTACGTTACACTATACTGACACTGCACTACACTACCACCTACACTGCACTAGCATTACACGCGACTATTTATCACTAATTTATACTCACTACAATTACACTACACTACGCTGCCACTACACTAACACTCAACACCACACCACACACTAACACCACATTACACTACAGCATACTACACTACACTACACTACACTACACACTACAATACTCTACATCTCCTCTACCTACTCTTACTACCATACAACTACACTATCCCACCACACCCACTACACTACACTACACTACATCACACTCACACCACCCACACAACACTACACCACACCATACCACGCCACACTACATCACACACAAACAATCACCCACACATCACATACACTACACCACACACACACACACACACACACATACACACTACGCTACACCACACACCACTGTACACTACACTACACACACACCACACACTACACAACCCCACCCACCCACCCCACCCCACACCACTCACTACACACCACACACACACACACACCACTACTACTGACACACTCCACACCACACTATACTACACTACATTTACACACTATCACTACACACAACCACACTACATACACTACATACACTACACCACACCACTCACACACTACAACCCATCACCACCCACCCCACACACCCCACATACCACACACACTACACTACACTACACTACACTACCTGCACTGCACTGCACTGCACTGCACTGCACCTAGACTACACTACACCAAAACTACACCACACCACACTCACACACCCACCACACCACACCCCACGACACCACACCTACACCCCACGACACCACCACCACTACACACACACACACACACACTACACTACACTTTTTAACATTTCTTAGCCTATCTGCACTACATCATACGCTACATTACACTACACTACACTACACTACACTACACTTTTAACATTTCTTAGCCTATCTGCACTACACTACACTACGCTACATTACACTACACTACACTACACTACACTACACTACACTACACTACACTACACTACACTACACTTTTAACATTTCTTAGCCTATCTGCACTACACTACACTACGCTACACTACACTACACTACACTACATTACACTTTTAACATTTCTTAGCCTATCTGCACTACACTACACTACGCTACACTACACTACACTACACTACACTACACTACACTACACTTTTAACATTTCTTAGCCTATCTGCAGCAGGCTAGCTTCCATGGTTTACGCTCTAAACCTGACTGACTGACCAGCTGTGCTATGGTTTTAAAGGCATTCTGAAAACTGCAGAGGCACTGAGCCTTTTCCTGTGGAAAATGTTTTACATTTATTTTATTTTGTTGCTTGTTGGTTTGTGTGTGTGCGTGTATGTGTGTGTGTGTGTGTGTGTGTGTGTGTGTGTGTGTGTGTGTGTGTGTGTGTGTGTGTGTGTGTGTGTGTGTTGTGTGAGTGTGTGTGTTGTGTGTGTTGTGTGAGTGTGTGTGTGTGTATTATTTTTAAATTCTTTATATCGAGGGTGTAAAGTGTGTGTGTGTGTGTGTGTGTGTGTGTGTGTGTGTGTGTGTGTGTGTGTGTGTGTGTGTGGTTTTGTTGTTGTTATTGTTTGGAGTTTGTTTTAGTTGCTTGTTTGTTTTTAGAGACTTGGGTTTTTGTTTTTGTTTAGTTTGTTTGGCTACTTACTTGTTTGTTTTTTCTTCTTTTCTTTCTTTTTTTTTTTTTTTGCTTTTATTTTGTTTTTGGATTTTTTTACCCCTGTCTTTGTTCTTTTGTTTTTTTGTTTGTTTTTTTAATTTTGTCGCTGTGTTTGTATTTTGTTGCTGGTATTTCTTCTGTTCTCATCCCGCTTGGGTCTAAGTAAGTATACCCTGTCCTGTTCGTTTCCAGCCCCTCTCTCCACTGCCGCAGACAACAGCGCCAGGCACGCAAAGGCAGGAGCTGGATCAACGTGCTGTGTGCGTCAAGCGGTGACAGCAGCAACCCGGCATCTGTCTGCCGCTCAGAGACAACGGCACAGCTCCAGAGGAGGAAAGGACACACACTCTGCGCCATGCTCTGTCCATACCGCTGTCACCAGATCTCGCCCCCGCAAACCTCTCTCGAGGGCGCTTCTACGGCCATTTTTCCGGATGGGCTGGGCAGGCATCAAATGACTAGCCTACCACTCGCTCCTACCGCATACCCATTTCCTCTCGACTTCCACAGCTCCGGGGGGGGGGGGGGGGGGGGGGGGGGGGTAATTTCGTTACGCACTTGATTCAGTCATGACGTTTACAGCCTTGCCCACCACAAAGGCCATGTCAGGAGCTGTCAAAGTAAGGATACAAAATCGTGATTAAGGACTGTGCAGTTGTTTTAACAAATTACAACGAAAAGGTTAGAATCAGTTATTCAGTTACCCCCGTGGGGATGCCCGGGTGGGGGATTGGGGGGGAGGGGGGGCTGTCAGTATAAATAGTATCTCCACCTTCTGGAAATTCTGCGCTACGAATTCCCTCTTTTCTATCCCTCTCTTTGTTTCTGGCTTGTTCCTTTTCTTCTTGCCGCCTCCTATTTTCTGCCCTCTTTGTCCATTATCCTGCCTTTTTTTCCCAAGACAGACTTTTAAAAAAACCCACAATTCTCTCCCATGCCGAAGTCGGATGCGCTGGGCCTGATTTGTCAGGCGCATAACGGCAGCGCAACGCATTTTTGCTCATGTGACAGACAACAGTAGTTGCTGTTTGAGCGTTCGACGACGACGAAGTTATTCGGTTGTTATCTTAGCTGCTAACATGAAAAACTGAAAATCTGATCTCAAAAGAAAAAACAAAGTGCTAACAGTCTCAGCAGGGGTGTCTCCTGGAAGTCAGTACTGAGAACAAACTTTTAAAAGTGTTATTGCAAGAAAACCACCACACACAAAAAACCCGGAGATTTCAACTGAATATCATAGCTTTTTTTTCTTCTTCTAAAGGACAAAAAAATGTGGGCCCAGTATTCGGCGGATGCTTGAGTCGAGTGGTTAAGACCACTGCTGCTGCTGCTGCTGCTGCTGCTGCTGCTGCTGCTGCTGCTGCTGCTGCTGCTGCTGCTGCTGCATCAACGACTGCTACTACTACTACTACTACTGCTACTGCTGCTGCTGCTGCTGCTGCTACTACTACTATTGCTGCTGTTGCTGCTGCTGCTGCTACATCAACGACTGCTGCTACTACTACTGCTACTGCTACTGCTGCTGCTGCTGCTGTTGTTGCTGCTACTACTACTACTACTACTACTACTGCTACTACTACTGCTGCTGCTGCTGCTGCTGCTGCTGCTACATCAACTACTGCTACTACTACTGCTACTGCTGCTGTTGCTACTACTACTGCTGCTGCTGCTCCATCAACGACTACTACTACTACTGCTGCAGCTGCTGCTGCTGCTTCTACTACTACTGCTGCTGCTGCTGCTGCTGCTACTACTACTACTACTACTACTACTACTACTACTACTACTCCTAATGCTGCTGCTACTACTACTGCTGCTGCTGCTGTTGCTGCTGCTGCTGCTGCTTCTACTACTACTACTACTACTGCTACTTCTACTACTGCTACTTCTATTACTGCTGTTGCTGTGCTACTACTACAACTGCTGCTGCTGCTGCTGCTGCTGCTACTGCTACTGCTGCTACTGCTGCTGCTGCTGCTACTACTACTACTGCTACTTCTACTACTACTTCTACTACTACTGCTACTTCTATTACCGCTGCTGTTGCTACTACCGCTGCCTCTAAAGATGCTAACACAGCTACTACTACATAAAATAACATATGGCAAAGTGATGTAAAGTCACACAACATAGCAGTGTAAAGGAGCTCACTGCAAAATGCCTGTACCAAGAGAAAAGGAAAAAGACTTGTCGCTTGGTGCTCTTCCATTTGAATCACTTGTGTATGTCTATTTAAAAATATGCACACGCATGCACGTATGTGTGCACACACATACACACACGCACGCACGCGCGCAAACACACACATACACACACACACAACACACGCACACACACATATACACACACACAACACACACACACACACACACACACACACACACACACACACACACACACACATACAACACACACACACGTGCGCACGCGCGCGAATCTAGATCGTGAGCTCTGGATTATCCATTTGCTGCCTTCTTCCTTTCCTCCTCCTCCTCTTCCTCCTCTAATTCTCCTTCTGCTCCTGCTCCTCCCCCTTCTCCTTCTCCTCCTCCTCCCCTTCCTCCCCTCCCTTCTTCCTCTCCTCCTCTCTTTCTTCTTCTTCTTCTTCCTCTCCTCTTCCTCCTCTTTTTTTCCTCCTCTTCTTCTCCTTCTTTTCTCCTCCCAGACCGGGAATGTGCAGTTAATTACTAATCAGATATGTTTAAGCTAAACAGCATTGACAGACTGATATATAATAGGCAACTGTGTGTGTGTGTGTGTGTGTGTGTGTGTGTGTGTGTGTGTGTGTGTGTGTGTGTGTGTGTGTGTGTGTGTGTGTGTGTGTGTGTGTGTGATGCGTCAGTGAGGGAAATTTGTGCATAGTTAGTCACTTGTTATAAGAAATGCATCTTTTACCACAATAAACAGTTTTCTACATAATCTTCGTTTTATCTGAATTCACATTCATTGTCTTTGATAACACCCCCACCCTACCCTTTGTTCTGTCTATGTCTATGTCTCTGTCTGTTTTACCGTCTCTCTGTCTGTCTGTCTGTCTGCCACTCTCAAGAGTATGCCATTGTGTACCGGCAGGAACGGATTGGACAACATTAACAAAACTGCAAGCACACAGGGACTGGATGTAAAAGAAAACCCACATGAATACTTATCGATTATCCTCGAAATAAATAAACAAAATAAATAAATGCTTATCTATTATCCTCGAAATAAATAAACAAAATAAAAATTCTGTCTGTTTTTGACTGTCTAGCCATCTGTAATGTCTAAGGCTATGGCTGCTGTTTTTTCGCCTCTCATTCTCAATTTATTATAGGCTAACCAGCTAGGCTACATGCAGTCACATTCAGGTTCGTTCAGTCTGACACACCCCAAAACAACGGCAGTCTTTGGGAAGCCCACACGATGTGTGGTCGCCATGGTTTCACCAACCGGAAGAGACCCCACGGGGTACAAAGCTTTGAGCCTGCTGTTGCTCTAGTTACAATAATAATAATAATAATAATAATGATGATGATGATGATGATGATGATGATGATGATAATAATAATAATAATAATAATAATTCTTATTATTGCTAACGTTGCACCAGTGTCTTTGTCAATGAATGTCTCACTCACTGTCCAACTGCTCGACTTGTCCCAGCTTTTTGTTGCACTAAAGCCTGAGGTGCTTTGTTGTTGTTGTTGTTGTTGTTGCTGATGTTGTTGTTGTTGGCTTTTTGGGGTGCTTTTTGCAACCCTCCACATGCTAGTTTAGCGCTCTGATTTGTATTTGCAAGATATAGCGCTATATTTGTATTTGGAAGATATAGCGCTATATAAGTTCCATTTATTATTTTTATTAGTTTTTATCAGCTACAGAATCTTTAACACGCATATTTGATCTTCAGCATGCGAGTATACGCGAAATGGAGTAAACCACTGATAGGTCAGCCCATGATATGACCATGAAGATAACAACAACAGCAACAAAAATAAAAACCCACCCTTAACCCACCATGCCCTGTCGAGATTCGAACTTCGGACACCAAGACCATAAAGAACATAAGTGCATCATTTTAACCACCTGGCTTTCAGCACCATCTGTACTACTAAACAGTTGATTTGGTATCCTAAATTTATCCATGGGGGGTCAAAAACTGAAGGGAGGGGGTGGTCTGTTTGATCTACACCGGGTGGGACTGCAGCATTGATCTGCTGCTGATGGTGGCGGTGATGGTCGGGGCTATAATCAGCCCAGACAGGTCCTCCCCCCGGGACCGGACTGCTGCCAGTGGCCACAACGACTTGTTGATGTTCTCCACTTTTTTCCACCGGGAGTCTGACCTACCCATTTTCTGCATATCGTTATACAGAGTTAGAGTGGATTGAATTGTCAGGCACAGTGTGTGTGTGTGTGTGTTGTGGTGTGTGTGTGTGTGTGTCTGTTGTGTGTTGTGTCTGGTGTGTGTGTGTGTGTGTGCGTGTCTCGGTGTGTGTGTGTGGTGCTGCGTGCATGTGTGCGCGCGAGCGCGCGTGCGGAAGACATTCTACGTGTCTCAGTACACGGTGTTCTGGTAGTCTTCTCAGGAGGAATTTCAAGGCAATGGAGAGGGAATCAACGTGGGTTGGTGGTCTAGAGGTAGCCCACCTGCCTAGAAAACGAAAAGTCTGGGTTCGATCCCCGCTTGTGCTCGAAAGTTTTCTCCCTTCCACTAGACCGAGAGTGGTGGTCTGGATGCTAGACTTTCGGATGAGACCCAAAAACCGAGGTCCCGTGTGCAACACGCATTTAGCGTACGTAAAAGAGCCCACAGCAACAAGAGTTGTCCCTTGACAAAATTCTGTCGAAAAAAACACCCCACTCTAATAAGGAAAACTTCTTCGTCGTTGTCGAGCAAGTATCGTTGTCTTGTCATATGAGCGAAAATGCGTTACGCTGCCGTTAAGCGCCTGACAAGTCAGACCCAGCGCATCCGACTTCGGCATGGAAGAGCATTGTTATCTTTTAATTTTTTTTTTTTTGGAAAAAAAAGCACAAGAATGGAGCAAGAATGCAGAAAACAGACAAGAAGGAGGTGACAGGAAGAAAAGGAACAAGGCAGAAACAACAATAGGGATAGAAAAGATGGAGTTCTTAGCACAGAATTTCCAGAAAGTGGGGATGCTACTTATACTGACAGCCCCCCCCCCCCCCTCCTCTCCCTCCAGGCATCCCCGGAGGGGGGGGGGGGGATAATATGGAAACAAACACACACATGTGCAAACCTGAGACAAGAAAACAATATAATGGGTGACGCGGCTCTTGTGTCGACGTGCTCTTTCTTCCAGGAGAGAATAGCCCGAATTTCACGCAGAGAAAGTGTATCTGCTATGAATGACAGTGGTCTACGAATACAAATACAACGTTAACTACATGGGAAAAGTCTACTTCAAACGGACACTGACCTAATAGGTGGAGGTTCAGTCACACACACACACACACACACACACACAAAACACCCAACCTGCACCAGCCTTCGTTACCTTCAGAGAGATCAGGACAAGGATTGGACGCTCTAAGCACATAGTTATCTCCCCCCCCCCCCCTCTCCCCTCCCCCTCCACCCCCTACCCCTCCTCCCTATCAAATGATGGAGAGAGCTCGAGCTCTCAGTATCCCCGCTTCATCGGTCACAGCACGGGCTGATCAATAGCAAAACGGTGTTATCATTGAGACAGAGAGGACCAGACTATGCTCCCATCCCACTGCCGTGCTCTGCTGTGCGGCCAACGACTGGGATGGGAGTGGCTCAGAGACCCCAGGGCGTGTAGAGAGGATGTAGGGGAAAGAGTAGAAGGAGGACTTGGGCTGGCAGATGGGAAAAAAGGAAGGGTGGGTGTTGGTGGGGTGGTGGTAAAGGGGCTGGGTAGGGGTGGGGTTGGAGGGAGCTGAGGCCACTGACACAGGTTTCCTATTTAGGTGTCAGCTTCCTAAGGGAGGAGGCACGGTGTCACCGGCAGAGAAACAGACCTGTTCCATTGTACCATGGGACTTTCCCCCCATAGGGATGTCAGGAGAGGGAAGGGGGGGTAGGGGAGGGGGGATAGGGGGCTGTTAGTATAAATAGCACTCCCACCTTCTGGAAATTATGTGCTAGGAATTGCTTCCTTTGTATCCCTCTCTTTGTTTCTGCCTTGTTCCTTTTCTTCCTGTCACCTCCTTCTTGTCTATTTTTCTGTCTTATCGGTCCATTCTCCTGCCTGTTTTGTTTGAAGGGGGGGGGGGGGCTTCCAGAAAGACTTGAATTGAAATATAACAATTCTCCCCCATGCCGATGTCGGATGTGCTGGGCCTGACTTATCAGGCACTTAACGGCAGCATGACGCATTTTCGCTCATATGACAAACAACAATAATTGCTGTCTGAGGGTTCGAGGAAGAAGAAGAACAAGAAGAAGAAGAACAACAAGAAGAACAAGAAAAAGAAGAGGAAGAGGAGGAGGAAGAAGAAGATTTTTGTTTGTTGTACCACTTTAAGTCACGGCAGATTTCTCTGCGTGAAATTCGGGCTGCTTTCCCTGGGGAAAGCCTAAGTGTTAAACTGGGAAACGCCCAACAGCAATTCTGATAATAATTTATGAGGCACCTCATCGATGCCTTTTACAGACACCTCGCCAACTGTCTCTTCTTCTTCTTTTTCTTCATGCTTCCTTGCCGAATACTCAAACAGCAACTTTTATTGTCTGTCATATGAGCAAAGATGAGTTGCGCTGCTGTTAAGCGCCTGACAAGTCAGGCCCAGCGCGTCCGGCTTCGGCGTGGGAGAGAGTTGTTATCTTTCAAGTCTTCCTGGAAAAAAAGGCAGGAGAACGGACCAATAAGGCAAGAACTAAGTGACAGGGGAGAAGAAAAAAGGCAGAAGCAAAGGGAGGGACAGAAAAGAGGGAATTCCGAGATGGGATAGAAGCTGGCAGAGTCCTGTTCGCAGTCTAAAGATGATAAGTTGAGTAGTTCCACTCTCCCTAAAAGTCCTTCGGAGGAGACTATAAACCGAGGCCCCGTGTGCGAACGCACGCAGAACATCTTGCGCACACGTTATTATCCTGTTCCGCTTTTCGTAAGAGTAAGCCATTGTGTGCCGGTGGGAACAGATGACAGAATTGACAAAACCGCATACACACGGAGACTGGATGTAAAAAAAAAAGCACATAAGTGCTTATTCCATTATCCTCGATATAAAAGAATAAAAAAGAAAAGTTCTATCTCACTCACTCCAGCCATCCTTTTCGTCTTCTGGCCCGATGTCCAGGCACTGGTGCCATGCCTTCATGAAGCTGTTTCTCTCTGGATGGACGGCTGCTCCAGGCTGCTGCCTGCCTTGGACAGGCGGTCCGCCTCTTTGTTGCTCCCTATACCACAGTGGGAGGGGATCCACTGCAGCACCGCCATAGTTGTCTGGCTGAGGAGGCTTAGTTGTTTTTGTGTGTGTGTGTTTGTTTTTTAATTCTTTTATATCGAGGATAATGGAATAAGCACTTATGTGCCTTTTTACGTCCAGTCCCCGTGTGTATGCGGTTTTGTGAATTCTGTCATCTGTTCCCACCGGCACACAATGGCCTACTCTTACGAAAAGCGGAACAGGATTTAACGTGTGCGCAAGATGTTCTGCGTGCGTTCGCACACGGGACCTCGGTTTATAGTCTCATCCGAAGGACTTTGGGGGAGAGTGGAGTCTGCACTGATGTTAACTCCAGAGGAAAATACCCCCTTGAACGGGAATCGAACCCGGGTCGTCAGATTGCGAGCGCCATGCTCTGAC
This sequence comes from Rapana venosa, assembly GCA_028751875.1. Lineage (NCBI taxonomy): Eukaryota > Metazoa > Mollusca > Gastropoda > Neogastropoda > Muricidae > Rapana > Rapana venosa. The sequence goes on from CM054135.1 coordinate 10,984,873, forward strand.
CACTAGGCTGTCCCGTCCCCCCTGGCTTGATGTCTCTCAGGATCTGCTCTCCTCCAGGAGACTGTGCAGGAAGGACTTGCAGTCAGTCAGGAACACTGTAGTGTTGGTGGGAAGAGTGTCCTCCTGGTTGACAGTCTGGGCTAGGAGTAGCAGAGCACAGGCCTCAGCAAGGTCACTGGTGGACAGACAGGGGACCTGTGGCCAGAGACTTGCTTGTGGTCCTGTCATCAGGAAATCTGATATACGCCCCGCTTTCTGCATGTTTCGCCGCTTCTTCAGCAGACCCATCCGTGTATGCTCTTGCCCAGGCATTGGGAAGGTCTTTGGAGTTTATTGCTTCCAGTGTCAGTGACTTGTGTTCGGCAAGGAAGCACACAGCTTATCTCGATTCAACCCAAGGGACAAAACTCTTAAAATTACAACGGAACACAGGTTATCCCCTCCCTCTTTCTCTTTCAAATAAATAAGTGCGACAAAACAGAATCAACTAAAGTATTCGATGTTGTACACGAACAAAATATTTTTGTTTAATAAATTCAAAAACGGAAATTAATAATATTTTCAAGGCTAGTATTGAAATTTACGCTCACCTCACACGTATTCAGTATACTGGTAAGATTGGGGTATGGGGGATAGTAAGATTAAACTGGGTTCAGAGTTCATTGCATACTGAATGTATTCCTATCATCCATACCACCAGCCATAGCTGTCCTACTCTCCTACAAAAAAAGGGGGATGGGGGTTTAACACATGCCTCGATACGCCAGTTTAGTGGGATGCCGATTTGTTCCTATTTTGAATGTGTGTGTGTGTGTGTGTGTGTGTGTGTTGTGTGTGTGTGTGTGTGTGTGTGTGTGTGTGTGTGTGTGTGTGTTGTGTTGGTGTGTGTGTGTGTGTGTGTGTTGTGTGTGTGTGTGTGTGTGTGTGTGTGTGTGTGTGTGTGTGTGTGTGTGTGTGTGTGTGTGTGTGTGTGTGTGTTGGTGTGTGTGTGTTGTGTGTGTGTGTGTGTGTGTGTGTGTGTGTGTGTGTGTGTGTGTGTGTGTGTGTGTGTGTGTGTGTGTGTGTGTGTGTGTGTGTGTGTGTGTGTGTGTGTGTTTATCTTTATATATATATTTTTTTCTTTTATGTCGAGGATAATGGAATAAGCACTTATGTTCTTTTTTACATCCAGTCCCCGTGTGTATGTGGTTTTGTAAATTTTGTCATCTGTTCCCACGGGCACACAATAATAATAATAATAATAATATATGGAATTTATATAGCGCTGAATCTTGTAAAAAACAAACAAATCGAAGCGCTATGGCCTACTCTTACGAAAAGCGGAACAGTGTGTGTGTGTGTGTGTGTGTGTGTGTGTGTGTGTATGTGTGTGTGTGTGTGTGTGTGTGTGTGTGTGTGTGTGTGTGTGTGTGTGTGTGTGTGTGTGTGTGTGTGTGTGTGTATCTGTGTCTGTGTCTGTGTCTGTGTTTTTGTTTAAACGTATATCCACTAAAAATGAGAAGTTAATGTCAGTGTGTTTGGACAGTTGAATGAAGTATACAAGGAAAAACAGATCTAACCTTAGAAACTCGTTGAAGTGTATATACAAAGAGAGCGCAAAGGATAAACATGAGTAAAATAAGTGCCAGTGTGTGTGTGTGTGTGTGTGTGTGTGTGTGTGTGTGTGTGTGTGGGTGTGTGTGTGTGTGTGTGTGCGTGCGCGAGCCCACGCCAAATACTGGTTCAATTCAAAGTAGTGTGCACATTATTCAGGATCTGGATCCACAGGTGGATGTTAACTATAGACATTTAATCAGTGTCAAATGTATTCAAAGTTTTTTTTTCTTTAATAACAAAAACATCAAAGAAACAAAACAAAAAAAGAACTTTATTCAAGGTTGCGTGCAAACAAATTTACATATTTGGAAACACTTTTTTGTGTGCATGGAAAATTTGAAAACAAAAACAAAAATCCCCTTCATGCATTACAGAAGGGCTGTAATCACACTGGCAACACTGACAGGCACACCCCATGATAAGAAAGACTACACACACACACACACACACACACACACACACACACACACACACACACACCACAGACACAGTGCACGCGCGCGTGCGCGCGCGCACACACACACACACAACACATCCCTAGATAGATGGCTTGATTTTAAAATATATTTTTTTTAACCTAATGGATTGCTTATTTAATGTACCATCTGGAAATAAAATTTGACTTACACACACGAGGGTGGAAAAAGATTGTTTTCATTTGACTTGACTTAATCACACACACACACACACACACACACACACACACACACACACCACCACCACCACCACCACCACACAACAACAACAACAACAACAACAACAACACATATACACGGGGACTGGTTGTAAAAAAGCACATGATTGCTTAATCCATTATCCTCGATAAAAAAAATAAACAAATTTAAAAATTAAAAGCTCGGTGATGGGGAGAGTTGTGTCCCCTCTCACTCTTTCCGCCTGAAATCCGACAACTGACAAATTAATTTGCCACATTGGCAACCGCTTTCTCTCCTCGGGCGTGATCGTGCTTTGGACTGCAGTCATGAAAGTATTCACGTCTGCGATTTTTATTTTCCTGGTGCATAATGTGCACTGGACTATGACCACCTCCAACGAACACACGATTGATGACGAGGGTCTCGGCAAAAGCAGCCTGGATGTTGGGGAAGCCCAGAGCCCAAGGTAAGTTGTGAACTTTTTGAAGATGAAAGTGAAAGTTACTTTTGAAAGTGTTTCAGTACACCTTCTATTTGTCTTTTTGACTGTTTGATTCCGTGGTTTTTTGCATTGCTCAGTTTACTCAACTGTCCTATTGATTTGACTAAAATTTAAGAATAGAAGTGTAGTAAGATAAAGTGTTTAACACACACACAAAAATAAAACATTTAATTTTTCTGTTGATGAAATACCATGTCTAAAGCGGCTTGTTAGTGTTATTAAGCGTCGTCATCATCACCAACACACACACACTCACTCAATGACTCACTCACTCACTCATTCACTTACTCACAACACACACACACACACACACACACACACACACACACACACACACACACACACACACACACACACACACACTGTGTATGGAAGAAGTGTACAGAGAGGGAGATAGGGAAACTACACATAAGTAAACTGCACCCACAAACTCTGAGGCAATAAATATTGATCAACTTTCAACACAATGAACATATATATCATATTCATACACATGAGTTCCCCTCCATTGATTCTTTTCCCTCGCCACCCCCTCCCCCCCCCCCCCCCCTTGATGTACATGACGTGTGTGTGTGTAGGTATGTGTGTGTGGGGGGTTTATATGTGGGCATGTGACTGTGTATAAGAGTGTACATACGTGCGCGTGATACTAATACCTGATACTTAGTGTTCTGGTCATGATTTTCAAATTGAAGCATAGTTTTTAGCTTCATTTATAGAACTGTACTGATCACTTATTACGTTATTTCAAATATTCCCTCTTTCAAAGTAAATTTTGCAGACTATTGATTATCCCCACAGGTGTGTATTTTTCAGTTATTTCTTTTTTCTCTCTATGAGACAATAATATATATATGTTTTCTTTTTCCCAGGTACCTTCTGTACGATGTCAATCCAGGCGAGGGGTTTAATTTGCGGCGAGATGTGTACATGCGAGTGGCAAACTTGGTTCGCAACCTGAACAAAAAGGCCCCTTGGATTCTGGTGCTGCCACCCTGGGGTAGACTGTACCACTGGAAGTCACGCCATCTTCACCAGATTGGTATCAAGTGGTCAGTCTTCTTCGATCTGCCCAGTCTCCGTCGATTTGTGCCAGTCATCGAGTTTGAGGAGTTTCTGAAATGTATGTTGTTGTCTATAAAATGATATGTATACTTGTTTATTTTGTGAGCTTGGATTTTTTGGACAGTAGTTAGGTAGTTCTAACTTGCTACACACACACATACACACAACACACTCACACACACACACACACATACACACACTCTCTCTCTCGCTCTCCCTCTCTCTCTCTCTCACTTTTACACACATTTTATGAAAAGACTTTGCTAGAATAAATCTTTTTCTTTGAACCCTGTGCAGTGTTTCCAGAGGGCGTCATAGAGGAGCTCTACTACCTGCAAAACTATGCTGAAGGCTGGACCGAGTTTGAAGACAAAATGGATGTCAGGGACTGCATTGAAAATCCCTACCAGTTTGTGAGTTCAATTTGTCAGGCTAGGGTTGAATTTTTGTTTTGTATGTTGTGTGTGTGTTGTGTTTGTGTGTGTTTGCATGTGTGTGTTTATTTCTTTTTATTTATTTATTTATTCTTTTATATCAAGGATAATGGAATAAGCACTTATGTGCTTTTTTACATCCAGTCCCCATGTGTATGCGGTTTTGTAAATTCTGTCATCTGTTCCCACTGGCACACAATGGCCTGCTCTTCCGAAAAGCGGAACAGGATTTAACGTGTGCGCAAGATGTTCTGCATGCGTTCGCACACGGGACCTCGGTTTATAGTCTCATCCAAAGGACTTTTGGGGAGAGTGGAGTCTGCACTGATGTTAACTCCAGTGTGTGTGTGTAAACTGAACAGTTCCTCTCTGTGTGTCTGTGCGTTTTTGTCTGCGTCCATTTTGTCTGTCTGTATCTGTGTGTGTGTGTGGAGAGTGGGAGGGGGGGGGGGATAAACTAAGACTTTTTACAAAACTGACATAATCCACGACAAAAGTCATGCCAGTGCCCATTTCCAGTGAAAACTGACCAAGGTGTCATTTGGAAGAAGTAACCTTTCCTATCATATTATCACCAGACTGATATGAAGGAGCAACACATGGTGTCATAATATCTGAGCTAGACAGCTTCAGATTTCCAGAGTATTGTATGTTTGGGACTCATTGTTCTTGTTGTGTGTGTGTGTGTGTGTGTGTGTGTGTGTGTGTGTGTGTGTGTGTGTGTGTGTGTGTGGTGTGTACTGTATGTATGTGTGTGTGTTGTTTTCATAGAAAAGATACATTACTTAATGTATTTTCTTGGCGCAGGGATCATTTGTCATATGTGTGTACGTGTATCTGTATATTTGGGAGGCTGATGGTGATGGTGATGATGGTGGTGATTGCTTCTTAGATAAAACATCAGTTTTAATGAATATTTTATTTATTTTATTTTATTTTATTCTTTTATATCGAGGATAATGGAATAAGCACTTATGTGCTTTTTTTACATCCAGTCCCTGTGTGTATGCGGTTTTTGTAAATTGTCATCTGTTCCCACCAGCACACAATGGCCTACTCTTACGAAAAGTGGAACAGGATTTTAACGTGTGCGCAAGATGTTCTGCGTGTGTTTGCATGCGGGGCCTCGGTTTATAGTCTCATCCGAAGTTTCTATCACTTTTTTTTCTGAAACAGAATCACTTTTTTGCAGTAGATAGCAACAGGATGGCTTTTAAAGTGATGAAATCATAGCAATATAGGATTAGATATTTCAGTCGTAAACAACTGCTCATTGATTTATCACCACTTTGGTCCTTTCGACAAGGAGGCACCGTGGTTGAGTGGTTTAGGCGGTCAACTCGTGATCCAGAGGTCGCGGGTTCGATTCCCGCTCAGCTCAGTGTTGTGTCCTTGGGAAAGACATTTTACTCCTATTTTCCTCACTCCACCCAGGTGTACAAGTGGGTACCAGCTCTGCTGGGGAAGTATCTGGCGACAGACTAGCGTCCTGTCACAGGGGTGGTGAAAACGGGATAAGCTCCGGCTCTATGGGCCTTCTGGCTCGAAAGAACATACTTGGTCCTTTCGACTGACTTATTTCCTTTGGAAGGGAGATGGGTAATAACAGGAGGGGGGGAGGGGTGTAGAAGGAGGAGGACCAGAAAGTCATAATCCAGCAGACATGAATTCCAGTGTGGTCATGTTTCAGAATGAGGAAAATGGACTGTGGGACGGGTGGTTCTTTGGGTATGGGGATCGCGTCAGTGCCCGGAAGCTGACGTGTGTGTCGCTGCTGGGATACTCCGCCCTGCTGCAGCCCTTCCTGCTGCGCAACACCACTGCCAGGTATCTACAGGACACACGTGTAGCCCTCTTCCCACAGTGTTCAGGGGTGTAGCGTGTCTGCCCCACTTTCTAATGTCCATACTTTCCCAGCCACCGAGTGTTGTTGTCAGGACTTTGGGACTATGATTTCAGTTTTCATCCTTTTTTTTTTCTTTTTCCAAAATGTGAATCTTAAAGACTTTGAAAGAATCTGCTGTGCACTGGAGACATGATAGGAATGTAAAGATCCTTTCCAAGACCAGTCAGCCAGTATCTCTGCAGCAAATCATTGTTCTGAAACATGGGACTGAATGTCTGATGACGGTGAATTTGACCCATAACTACCCCTCTCTATGACTTAGTGGCATAGAGAATAAACAGGATAACGCAGCCCTCTTGGAAGCTTAAGTCCTGCCCACACTTCCATTTTTCTCTGACATTCAAGTAAACCTTTTATGTTGATCTATCCTGTTTTCCATTTTTTCAGTTTATTTTCTTTTGGGGGAGGGTGGGGTGAAGTTGTGTTTGTTTGCTTTGTTTGGCATGGTTTGTTTTTGGGACCAACCCCTCCCCTCCTCCCCAAAAGAGGATCCCATTTGCAACATGCTTCATCTCATATTCATAAAAGAGCCCATGTACCATGACCAAAGGTAAAGGTGTTCCCATGACCCATGCAGTCGTTGGGGGAGCAAGGTGTCAGAGACCTCAGCTTTTCTAGGAGCCAGCATATTGAGGGCGGCGCCCATCTCCTCTCCCTCGCTGCTTCACCTTCCCTGACCTTAATGGGGACAGGTACCCATTTACAGCTGGGTGAAGTGAGGGACTGTCCTGAAGCCAAGGTACAATAACGGCCACCCATCCATGGAGGCAGCCACGCTCAGTGCTGCTTAACTTAGCTTTGAAAGAGAGAGTGCTCTGACCACTGAGCTGTTCTATCCCCTGTATTAAGACTACCTGGGCAAAGATTCCACTGTCACAGAAAAATAGACAATGCTGACAGTAAAAAAGGCAAAGATTGGTTCGGCATTGTACTAATACATTTTTGCTGGGGAGAACATCTGTTACTTCATACAGAGAAATCTGCCACAACAGTCTCTGAAATACAATATTATGCCATGATTTTAATTATTGTAATAAGCAGTGTGGTGATATGTTGTGAGATCCGGATTTTTAATTTTAAAAAAGAATACAAGATCCTTTATGGAGACTATAAGTATCTGTAATCTAGTGCACTGTTTTTAATTGAGAGAAGATGATGAAATATATAGAACATGTGAGTTTCAGGGGTGGGAGGGGTATTTTTTTCTTTCTTTCTTTGTGTTGCTTTTTGGTCTTCTTTTCTCTTTTGCATTTCCCCCTCTTCTGGACCATGATAAAAAATATGAGAGGTAACTGAACTCAAGTTGTTTAAAGTTATGCTACGTCTGTAGTATTCCTTGCTGTACAAACGAAAACAGATCAGATTAAGCAAAAAGCATTTTCTGGTGTTTATTTTTTCAATGAATGTTTTTCTCCTCATCCCAACTTTCTTTCCAATTCTCATGCAAGTGTTCCTGCAACAATATTTTTTAAGTGCTCACTTATTTGTGTTGCAGAACTGTGATGGTGGACAGAGCTGAGGTCGTTCTTCATGATCGCTTTGGAGACAGATGGTATTGGGAGGTACAGTAACTGCTGTTTTGTTGTACTATTCCTTGGATGGGGGTGTGGAAGGGGTGGGCTGAGAGAATTGGTGGGGGAGGGGGGATGAATATGAGTAGTAAGTAGCTCATTTGCAGGATTACAGAATAGGATCAGAAAGGTTAAGTTTGACTAACATCAGGGTACATGATATTTGAACAATATTGACAATATATCCTTTTTCTTTTTTTAAAGGTCAATAAAAAAAAAAAGAGTGTATACATGTTGGAAAAGCATGAGCAATAAATGTAAATGCAACCATTGTTCAGCTGTCGTATCAATAACTTTACGAAAGGCGAATGCAGAAAGTGTCAAATGCTGGAGAGAAAAAAAGACTGAAATCAATCAACGTGGAGGAAACCATAATAATAGTGATTGTTCAGCTGCTGCATCCAGCACAGGTGTTGCGATTGAATTGAAAACCATTTTCAGTCATATCAAATTTCTTCGCATGAAATGGGTGTGAGCTTCTAAGAGAGAGGGAGGTGGGGTGTGTTGAGAGCTTCAGTGTCGTGCAGCTTGTGAGGACACAGAACGAAAACATCCCTGAAGTCGGAATGCAGCTACCTAAATGGAGGTGGAATAAAAACTAGTCACTACACACACAAAAATCTCACCACTGGTCATCCTCAGAGCTCTAGCTGAGGAGTGGGGGAAAAAAAAGAATGAGAAGTCAGCCGTGGCACAGACACGGCCGTCTGTTTTCAGTACAGATTGTATCGTACTGATAATTATTGTGTTGGTGGTGTGGAAAAATTGTACAAGTTGATTCAAGATCTTTTGCATGTTATGAATTGCTTATGCTCTCACCTTTCTGGTTGAGGGACTGATGAAATCACTTGGGTGTTTTTTGTAATTGCATAAGACTTTTTTTTTTATTGCATAAGACTCAGCTTTTCTAGCAATCAATAATAACTCCTTTTTTCTTGTTTCTTGTTTTTTAATGGACAGTTTTTATACAAAACAAATGAATAAAAATACAGTCAACCCTTGCAGGCTAAAAATTATAAATCACTAAATTATAAAATGTATACGTGATAGGATTGATTGATACAATGTACTTGGTGTGAAGAATTAAATTGCAGATGTGCATTATGGGTCTCAAGAGTACCCGCTTTTTTCTGAAGCATCACAGTCATTCACGAGCTAGTAGAACCATCACAGCTAACTGGTCAAATCAGCTCGTTTTCAGTAGAACTCTTGTGGAATTTTTAATGTGTCAGACTGCTAAAAATGGATCTGTTAGGGAGGGGAAATATGACTTAGGTAGTAAGCAACAAGGTGTTATGAAGTTCATGTGATCTGATGTTATCATGAATACTTCTGTATTTACAGAAGAAGACCACTGGTGTTTCTGTTATTTGTCTTCTGCATTTTTGTGAATCTTCTTCGTTCAACACTCAGACAGCAACTATTGTTGTCTGTTATATGAGCAAAAATGCCTCACGCTGCCATTAAGCGCCTGACAAGTCAGGCCCAGCGCATCCAACTTTGGCATGTTATCTTTAAGTCTTTCTGGAAAAAAGGCAGGATAATGGGATAAGAAGGTGAAAAATAGATGTGAAGGATGTGACAAGAAGAAAAGGAACAAGACAGAAACAAAGACAGGGATGGAAAAGATGGAATTTCTAGCACATAATTTTTTTGGTATGTTCTTTTTTCCTTTTTTTTTTGGGGGGGGGGGGTGGGGGGGGCGTTTCTTGATTATAGTTCTGAGATTCACCAATGGTGATGTTTTTACGTACATGACTGCTTTTTCTCAAGCAGACAATGATTATTTACCCAGAAACTATCAAATCTGTGGGGACAATCGGCTTTCTATTCACTTAAATAATGGCAAAATTGATGACACTTCTTCTTCTGCGTTCCCTGGCTATGCTAAACTTTTAATCTGGTCTGGATGGCACAGTCTGCAGTCTGTCATAGTGACCCTGTTGGTTCCCACAGTTTTTCCTGTCAGAGCTCTACTGGGCTGGGCCAGGTCTGGTGTTGCACAATGACCCTGTTTTTGCCTGACACACAACTGAACAATGTAGCATGTATAAATGAACATCAAAATATGAGCGTAAAATAGAGTACATTTTAGTGACACCCTAAGTGAACTCCAGTGCTTTGATTAAACAGTGATTTCGTGCATCAGAAATGTACAGTACAGGTATGATTATTATCAGGGGGAGGCTATAGCCAAATGGTAAAGACCATTAATTTTATCTTCTCCTGTGGGTTCATGAAGTTGTGGGTTCGAATATCAGCAGTTTTTACAATCTTCAAGCCAACTTAGAGTGCAGACCTACCAGTGATTTAATTCCCTTCATGCATACACACATGCAGAACATCAGATATGCATATTGAAGATCCTATTATTTATGTCAGCTTTCAGTGGGTTATAGAAACATGAACATACCCAGCATGCATCCTGTGCAAAAAAAATGAGCTGCTCTGAAGTCAGCATGTGTCAGCGGAGGCCAGAGGGCAGACCTCCTGCAAAGCTCCAAACACAGGAGAAGACCAGGCACTACACACCCCACCCGGTATGGGAGCTCAGGGAAGAGAATGTGATAATCACACACAAGGGAATATGTGTGGTACCAGTGACATATCACACACAAATAGACTGCAGCAGTTAGCACTGAAGACATTGTTGTTGTAGGTAGTAGAGACCTTTTTCCTGAGGATCATTGAATTTGCATATATTTTCACAGAATGTTGAATATCAGGATTCTACCATAGAACTAACCCCAATCAGTGCAGTCTTTCATAGCTGACAATTTGCCATATAGATAGTATTCCTTTTGTTGTTGTTGTTGTTGTTCCTCTGCCAGAACTCTTGAGGTTCATCAATTGTGAGATTTTGCGTATATGACCATTTTTACCCACCATGAACCTTTTCCCTAAGGGTAACCCGCTACAGGGTAACCAACCATCTACGAACCCTTCCCTCCGTATCACCCACTACTGGGTTACGGCAGGATACAAATGTGCACAGAGCACATATACTGGGAAAGAGGGGTTCTCGTCTTTAAGATAGGGATAGTGTTAAGGTAGCTGCATTCTGTCCTTGGGGATATATTCCATATAATTCATTATGTTATGCTGTAAGTGCTGTCAAGTAAACCATTTTCTGATGATCTCCTTTCTTTTCTTTGTTTTAATCCCCAGTGCCGGCGCAGCATGCGTTTCTCCAAAGCCCTGCGTGACATTGGAGACGAATTCAGGAGAGAGTTCCTCGACTCCACCGATGAAAAAGACAACACGGTGTTGGATGAGGACTGGACGAAAATGAGAGTGGGTATTGCATTGGCTGTTAGAATTGATACAGCTTGCGTTGTTTTCATCTCTGGTGTCTGTTATGAAGTATTATAAAGAAAATTTAGGGTATAAACCCCCCCAAAAACAGAGGTGTTAGTGTAGACTGATTTTGGTTGGATTATCATTATCACCCAGACTAGGAGGACAGGGTAGCCTGGTGGTAAGAGCATTGTGCTTGTGATCTGATGGCCCAGGATCGATCCCAGGTTTGAGCTGCAACCAAGATGGCCGTTCAAGGGGATTTTTTCGCTTGGAGTTAACATCAGTGCCAACTCCACTCCCCTGAAAGCCCCTTGGATGAGACTCTAAACCGAGTTCCTGTGTTTGTACACATGCAGAACAGCTTGTGTATATTTATCAAAATAGAAATACACGAGTTAACGCTCAGTAATTTAACACTTCAGTTAAGAAAATAGAATAGAATTATATATCAGTTATCAACAAAAGAAATAAACTTGAAATTGTTATTTTAACCAAAATGCCCAGTTCTGTTGTATAAAAGATTTAATCGCTTGACTGCCCCTGCCCGGAAATGTTCTGGGCCGAAATGTGCACTCTATATGACAACAACCCAGAAAATGTCTAGGGCGACAACTCAACGAAAACAAGCCAGCTTCCTTGACTACAGTTGAAGGGAAATAACTCCAAAATTTGTAGAGGCACTCTCCTGTTGCTTGGCAACATCCAGCTGCTAAAACATAGCAAAAACTATCATTCTTTAGCTCATATTTTGTGTTATTTTGCATGAATGCTTGGACTGTTCTTGTTCAAAATGGCTGACTCTTCTTGTTGAACATATGACTTTTCAGAGCTGAAGAAATGGCAAACGAGATTTTACATAATCCACATTGATGAAAACAATCGCGTATAATTCAGGAGATAGTGAGTTGGTCCTGTGTGTTTCCCCAGAGAAAACATGGAGAGGCCAAGGGAGGGCCATATGTAGCCGTCCATTTACGCAGAGCGGACTTCCTGTACTCCAGACCAGATGACGTGCCGTCGATGGAGGAGGCAGCCAAGCAGCTGAAGGCTGTGGTGGACCAGCAGAAAGTGAACACTCTCTTCATCGCCTCAGACGCTTCAAAGCAAGGTCAGGCTGCTGTGCTTGCTCTTCTTTACGTGTGTTGGTTTAACCAGGTTTTGTTAAGCAGAGCATATTACACACACACACACACACACACACACACACACACACACACACACATATATATATATATAGCTATATATAGATATATATAGATATAATAATAATAATAATGTATGGAATTTATATAGCGCTGAATCTTGTAAACAACAAATCAAAGCGCTCAGATTTTATTTCATACCACTTTAAGTCACGGCAGATTTCTCTCCGTGAAATTCGGGCTGCTCTCCCCGGGGAGAGCGGGAGAACGCGTCGCCACTTAGCGCTGCGCCACCCTTTCACCCTTTTTTTTTTTTTTCTGCAGCTGTATTTGTTTCCCTATCAGAGTGGCTTTTTTCTAAGAATTTTGCCAGGGACAACTCTCTTGTTGCCGTGGGTTTTTTTTACGTGCGCTAAATAATTACGTGTAACACACGGGACCTCGGTTTATCGTCTCATCCGAAAGACTAGCGCCCAGACCACCACTCATGGTCTAATGGATGGGGGAAAAATTTCCGGCCCAAACGGGGTACGAACCGCCGCACACTTCAGACCCGGACTTTTCGCTTTCTAGACAGGCGCGTTACCTCTAGACCACCATCCACCGATAGATATAGATATATATATATATATATATATATATATATATATTATATATATATTATATATATATATATATATATATATATACATACATATAGGAGGTAAAGGTAAAGGAGTCCTATAACCTATAAGGTCGTAGGGGAGCGAGGCGTCAGAGACCTCACTTCTCTAGGGCCAGCATATTGAGGGCGGCGCCCATCTCCTCTCCCTTGCTGCTTTACCTTCCCTGACCCTAAAGAGGGCAGGTACCCATTTACAGCTGGGTGAACTGTACTGAAGCCAAGGCGCGCAAACGGTCACCCATCCAACTGGTAACCACGCTCGACGTTGCTCAACTTGGCTGGGGGAAAGCGAGTGCTCCGACCACTGAGCTATCCCGTCCCCTATATACATATATATATATATATATAAACAATCAGCAGCATCACAGGAACAACAAGCTTATATTGTGCTCAAAAGACGTCATTAGTATGATGGCCGGTGGACAGAATACTTGTCATCTTCCTGATAATGCTCAGTGCTGTTATGCATTCCTTATTATTTTTACATCTTCTTCTTCATCGTCGAACGCTCATACAGCAACTATTGTCGTCTGTTATATGAGTGAAAATGTGTCGTGCTGCCGTTAAGCACCTGACAAGTCAGGCCCAGCACATCCAACTTCAGTGTGGGAGAACATTGTTATCTTTTAAGTCTTTCTGGAAAAAAATCCAGGAGAATGGATCAAGAAGGTAGAAAACAGACAAGGAAGAGGTGACAGGAAGAAAAGGAACAAGGCAGAAACAAAGAGAGGGATAAAAAAGAGGAAATTTCTAACATAGAATTTCCAGAATATGGGGATGCTATTTATACTGACAGACTCCTGGCATCCCCACAGGCGATTATTTTTACATGAAGAACAAAATTACGAAGGAGAAGACAAAAAGCGTATCAAGTAGGCAAACAAATGTAGATTGACGTCGTTCACTTTGGTTATTGTGGTCACATGTCTTTATAGATTATCGCTCAGTTGTGTCATGATGGGTGTTGTTGTTGATGATGGTGATGACGACGATGAAGGCAGTGTGGAAAACGTGACTGTGTGAGCAGAGGTGAGCCAGCTGAAGGAGCTGCTGAAGGAGTACCAGGTGCTGCGCTACCAGCCCACCAAGGAGATCATGGACACCTACAAAGACGGAGGTGTGGCCATCATCGACCAGTGGATCTGCTCCCATGCCAAGTCAGTAGCAGGCAATTTAGACATCATTCTGATCATGCTGTATGTCTGCCTTGGAGTCTGTGGTGGTGTGATAGCTCAGTGCTGGTGAAGGCAGTGTAAAGGTTTAGTGTCTGTGTGTGTGTGTGTGTGAGAGAGAGGAATGGTTCTGTGTGTTACTCATTAGAGGTAATCAATAAATATTTACTGTTTAGGAAGGTGTATGTTTGCTTGGAAGAAGGGTGGAGGGAAGAAAGGGAAATGTAATTGTCCCTTGTAATTGCACTTTGCAAATTCTAGCGCGCTTTCCACTTTAATGTAAAGTTACCGTTACTCCTAGTGCTGCCCATGGTGTGTGTGTGTGTGTGTAACGTCAAATGCTCTCATGTTAATATGTGTGATAATCTTTAATCTATGTTGTTATTAGGCTTACAGGTTTGGTTTTGATCTTAATACCTGTGCCACTCAAAATGTCTCCGTAACTGAGTTAACGGAGTATTCTGGAGTCTTGGACAGAGTGATAGTGATGATTGTTAAATAGGGCGTAGGTTTTGATTTCTAGTCATAATAGTTGTGGATTCAAGATTGAATTGTTGAACAGATGGAGTAAGGCTGGTGTGTTTGTGTGTGGGTGGGGGGGGGGGGGGGGGGGGGGGGGGGATGACTCACAAAAAGTGTATAGTGAGTTTCGGAAACACAGACAAATCAGCTTACATGATTGGTGAAGGAAAAGTATGCATGAAGTTTAAGTAAGCCATGATTTCTTTGTCAGAAAAGTGATGCAGTGCATATTCTTGTAGCCTGCTTTATATAACTTACAAGAAGGAAGGTGGCAGGATGGTTAAGACGTTCACCTGCCTAACAAGTAAGCCGTGAGGTTCTGGGTTCGATTCCCAGCCTCTCCCTTTCTTCCCAGTTTGACACGAAAATCGAACTGAATGTCAAAGTCCTTTGGATGAGCCTATGAACGATGTGAGAATTCATGCAGAACATCTTGCGTACACGTTAAAATCCCGTTCCAACTTTTGGAAGAGTAGGCCATTTTGTGCCAGTAAGAAGGAATGACAAAAGTCTTTTAAAACACATGCACATAGTTGTATTTCTTCATCATCCCTGAAGATGGAATGCTGGTACCTAAATGGTGTGTGTGTGTGTGGGGGGGGGGGGGGGGGGGAGCCTGTGAGAGAAGAAAAAAGACTCACAATGATTGCAGTTTTGGGTCGGCGTGAGTGAAGCAACTACACTGACCCACTTGTTTATTCTTTCTTCAACAACTAAAATCGCAACACTGTTTGTCTGTGTGTGTAAAAAAAAAAAAAAAGACATTGCTTGCGTTGTTTTATCTGTTCACATGCAAAGAAGCACGAGAAGGCCCTTAAAGACAGTAAAACATTTCTGACAGACACTCCCCTACCCCCATCCTCCACCCTTGCCCCTCTGTCCTTCCCTTATCCACTCCCTCTCTTCTCTCCCCCCCTCCCCCCCCCCCCCCCCCCCCCCCCCCCCCCTCCTCTCCATCTCTGAAACCTAATTGCATTTTGTAATCCTTTTTATTTGGGGAGGGGTGGGGGGGTAGGGGGTTGTTGTTGAGCTCCTCTGCTAGAGCTCAAAGGTTTGTCTGTGCGACAGTCCTCCCCCCCCCCACTCCCCCACCCCGAACCATTCAGGTAGCCGCCGCATTCCAACTCTGGGGATCATCATATTAATGTTTACAGTAATTGTAGTGAGACTATGGCACTCCTAGATACCCTGGTACTGTGTCACTCGCTACACATGAATGTATGCTAGCGTTCATGTTCATTTCCTTACATATCGTACGTAACGGTTGTTTCTTCTGGCGACAAATGTGCAGGTACTTCATCGGAACCAAAGAGTCGACCTTTTCTTTTCGAATTCAAGACGAGCGGGAAATTCTGGGGTTCGACCCATCGACCTCCTTTAACCGGCTTTGTGGAGACAAGGACAAGGAGTGTGAGCAGCCGGCCAAGTGGACCGTGGTGTACACATGAGAAGTGGCGCCCTGTCTGTAGGTACACTGGACCAAACACACATCTCCAGTCTGTTGGTCGGTTTGATTCGATATGGTTGGGTTTTTGTTTTTTTCCAGTTTGTTGTTGTGCTCATTACTTGCATGTTAGGGGGTTTTGTGTTTGTTTTTTGTTTGGTTGGATTTTTTTTTTTTTTTGGGGGGGGGTGGGGGGGGAGATCAATTTCACCTAACCAAAAATTCTGATACTGTTGTATATTTGGGTGTGTACATTTGAACTGCTTTTTATTTTTCCCTCAATAACTTTTTTTGCAGGTTTTGTTGTTTGTTAGGGGTTGCTTTTGTTTGGGGGTTTTGTTTGTTTGTTGTTTGGGGTTTTGTGGGGGGGGGGCGGGGGTGGGGGGTGGGGGGGGGGGGGTTATTGTTTCTTTGGTTTCCCCAATTCCTTTTTTTTGGGGGGAGGAGGGGGAATGAATGTTCAGGATTTTGAGCTCTTCACCAGGTATGAAAAAAACAGGGACTCAAGAATAGTTTAATAACTATCTCAATTGAGATATTATGAGAGAGAGAGAGAGAGAGAAAGAGTGTGTGTGTTGTGTTTGTGTGTGTGTGTGTGTGTGTGTGTGTGTGTGTGTGTGTGTGTGTGTGTGTGTGTGTGTGTGTGTGTGTGTGTTAAAGACAGAAAATATTTTTGTGTGCATATGCTTGTACTAATGGCCTGTTTCAGACTGTTTTAAAGTTACACTCAGTCAAAATATTGTGTGTGTGTGTGCGCGCGCATGCGTGCATGTGTGTGTGTGTGTGTATGTATTTAAGCAAACAAGTTTTTTATTTGTGCTTGTGTCAACAAGGTACCAGAATTCACATGCCCCAGGCTTGTCTTTTTGTATGTTTGTCAACTTTAACATGTCATTTTCTTTTCAGTAAATCTAAGGTTTTTTTAAATGCTCTTATTCTGAGGATAATGGAATAAGCACTCATGCTTTTTTGTTTGTTTTTTACATCCAGTGCCTATATGCATGCAGTTTTGTCAAATGTGTAATCCATTCCCACCAGCACCCAAAGTCTTCCTCTTCAGAAAGGTGGAACAGACGTACACGAGATGTTCTGCATGCATTCACAAGCAGGACCTCAGTTTATAGCCTCATCCGCAGGACTTTCAGGGGGGTGGAGTTGGCACTGATGTGAACTCCAGAGGACAAAACCTCCTCCAACAACAGGTGTGGCTGGAACCCTGGTCATCTGACCGCAAGCACAACGCCCCAACCACTAGGCTATCCCGGCCCACTGCATCAACCTTACCAAAGGGGTTGACCTGTTTTCAGACATGGTTTTTTTTTAGGGGATAACAGAACTCAAAATTCAAGGGAAACTGCTGGTATGTTCGTTTTGTTTTTATCAATCAAACTGCTGAGAGAAGTTGTTTTGCTTGTTAGTGAATATGACTGAGCCAGGGTTTTTTGGTTTTTTGTGATTGATGCGGGGTTTTTTGGTGTGGTCTTACCAAACTGGATTGAATGCATTTTGAACAAAAGAGCAGAAATATCAATATCATTGAATTTTAATCAAAAGCACAACTGATTTAAAGAAGTTCAAAAGGACTTTAAAAAATACTTAACTCCATGAACGCATTTTTTTTAAGAACCATATTAAAGACATCAACTTTTGGATATTAACCCCCCCCCTCTCTTTTTCCCCCTATCATTAGCATTATTTTTATCAGTAGCAATTATCTGTTATCACCCAATGACTATAAAAGCTCCCAAAAATTTGTCATCATTAATTTCAGTGTCAATACTCATGTATTGAACTGGATTGATTTTGTCTTTCTTTCTCAGAAATCCGGATCATAGAATAAAGTAATCTGGAAAAAACAACAAAACATTGCTGCCATGAAGGGGCTGAAGTACAATATCTGCTGTGATCACTTTTTCTGTAGATGTGTCTTTTTTTTCACAGATCAACTAGGATTCTAAGCTTTCACCAATTGATTTTGTGTGTGTGTGTGTTGATTTAATATTTAATAATTAGTGTTTTTAATCATGATTTTGTTGTCGTGCTGAGTCAAAATGGGGATACCTTGGAAAGATGAAATTGTTTCCAAATTTACAGGAGTACTTTAATACGTTTTGTTGTTTGTGGTTGTTGATGGGGGAGGGGGGGGTTGTTGTTTTGTTGTTGTTGTTGTTTGGGGTTTTTTTTTGGGGGGTTGCTTGGTTGTTGTTGTTCTTTTGGGGTGGGGTGGGGAGGGGGGTGGGGGTCGTTCCTTGGCTAGAGCTCCAAGGTTCACAAGTGATAAGATTTTGCGTATGCTACCACTCTCCCCACCATTAAGGTAGCGGTATTTTGACTTTGGGGATGGTTATATTTTACTTCTAGTTGTCTCATCTGCTCATGGACATTGGTGCATGGCCGGCACATCCCTGTAACTAACTGCAGTTCAGTCGTCAGTTGTGACTTCATGTTTCAGTCCATTTTGTTTGATATGATTTAACCCTCAGATTATCTTTAAAAAGACAAGAGTACATCATCAGGAAACTGTTGATTGGTTCATGAGGAAATGTTCACGTTTGAAATGTACTTGAGTGTGGATTGAAAGGATTTTTTTTTAGCATGCTTGTATATCTCTATCAGTATACATTGTTGTTCTTCACTTTAACATTTTCCTGTTTTGAGTGATATAAGACAAATAAAGAGTGTGTTGTGTGTGTGTGTGTGTGTGTGTGTGTGTGTGTGTGTGTGTGTGTGTGTGTGTGTGTGTGTGTGTGTGTGTGTGTGTGAAACAGGTATGCATTTTTCTGTGCTACTCTACAATACATTTTATGCTTAGAGATGGAGAGATCTTTATGACTGATGCATTATGAGAAAGCAGAGATTGGGGGATTAGAAGGAAGGGAGGGGGGGGGGGGGGGAGTGGCTGACTGCCATGGGTGTGTATACTCAGTACCTATGCAAAACGTTTACTTGTCTTGTGGCACTGCTGTTCACAAGTTACATACACAGACATAACCAGCTGCAATGGCACAGTGGTTTGTGTGTTGGGTCCCTGGCTGGAAAATCTAAGGTTTAAATCCCATAATTTTTTTTTTGGTCAGACTACAGCTAGCTCCTAACCAGCATGAGTTGCTATAGGCTCTCTGAGGAGACTAATACCACTCAGTCGAGCTTCATCCCATTTACAGATGCGATTTTGAGGGTGTTACTCAAATTATCTGACCAACACTGCAGGTTTCTGTCTCTCTCAAGCCCGGTTGTCGCTGGGATATATTTAAAATAGAAAGCATAGAGTACAACCTTGTCAAGTCGTCTCAAAGCACATATGCTCCCATAGCAGTATCATGACATCATCCTCATCACCTTTGATCGTAAAACAAAAATGGTCTCTGATTGAGTGGCCCCTGTTGTCTGGTCTCATGGTGCCCTCAGTTTCAGTTTCTCACTTTTGTGACTGTGGTGAGTTGCTGTCAAAGCCTTGTGGGTCAAAAGTTCATGGGAGAAGATTGCTGGAGGGAATGTTGTGGTGGTCACAACCCCGGATGGGTGCCGTACTCAGTGTGGCTTCAACAATGCTGTCATTGTTGTCAGTAGGGGGTATAGTAGTAGGCAGTGTCCTGCATTTGTTAACTCAGAACAGGGACTGCTGAACATCACCAAAGTGAAGCAGCAGCAGTGCAGGGCCCTTCTAGTTGGTGGCCTCATGGGGGCCAAACACTGATGGGCTCCTTGTAGACTTCCAACTTTGAGGATACGACATGGCAAGCATGGGCATAGCGGAGGTGGAGACATTGGAATGAGTGGCCTGGAAACAGCAGGATGGGAATGTTACAGACCAAAGAAAAAATACATGAACAGGGTTTTTGGTTTAGGTTTTTGTTGTTGTTGTTGCTGTTTCTCAGCTAGAGCTCTGAGGCTTACCAGTGGTGAGAGTTTTGCATATGCTACCATCGTCCTCCCCCCCCCCCTCCCCCCAATCACCAAATAGGTTAGCCACATTCTGACTTTGGGGAGACAGGGTTCCAATCTGCTGTAATCCAGACTGATGTTTTGCAGACATGCCATATTGATCCATGTGTTTATTGTACTTACTGTACTGTTCTGTTTTGTATTGTAGGCTACTCTTTTCTCTTACTCATTCTCTTGCAAGAACAGATTTCATGCAGGAAAACCTGGTTGCTTTTTCTTAGAGACAGCATGCCATACTGTGTAATTGCAGGTTTTGTTGGCATTTTTCTTTTCCCTTGGCATGTGTGTATTGTTTGTTTGTTTTCGAGAGTGAATTCATGATATAATTTTAGCTGGAACAACTCTTGCTGCCATGGGTTATTTTATATGCACTAGGTGCAAGTTGGTGCAGAGATCATTGATCAGGATCAAGTGGAATATGGAGGAAAAATCCAGATTTGAACCACGAACCCCACATTTTAAAAAAGTTTTAGTTACATGCATTAGTCTTTCAGTCACCTAGCTCTGCTTGGTGTGCTATGGTTATGATAATCCAGTGTGCTGTGTGAAACTTGTGTTATTTTTATCCATGTTACAAATTTTTCATGTTTGCTTTGTCTTTTTTTTTGGTTTGGTTTGTTGGTTTATTTTTTCTTGTGGTTTTTTCTCAAGGGGCTGGATGTAAGAAAAAAAAAAGCAATCGTTACTTATTCTATTCCCCTGTTCAAAAAACTATTTTTAAAAAACCCCAAAATTGTAATGTGTCACTATTGTGACTGAAGTCCAAGAAAAGCTTGAGAAATGATACAAATCAGAGGTCTTCCAAAAACACACACACTTCTCATTCTGTGACATTGTGGAGTGGTGTTTTGGTGCTAGTCTTTCAGGTGAGACAATAAACTTTAATCCCATGTGCAAATGAATGATTGAAAGAGCACATAGACATGGCACTAAGAAACAGAGGAATGGTGTCCCTGGCAAATTCTGGAGGAAAGAAAGACTTGATAAAAGATATTTTAAAAGCTATCATTTCGGAAAGAAAGGGGTGATACTTTACAACATCAAGATGCTTTTCCAGGGAACAGCGTCTTTAATTGCACAGAAGGCTGGTGTGGTTAAAAAAATCCCGTGTGCTGCAGCAAATTCTTTACCTTTATTGGTGTGCTTGCCATAGTTGAATCACCTCCATTCATATATCCCTCAATTTGAAAACCATGCATTAATATGTTCGAGTACAATATTTGAAATATGTTTTCAAATTCAGCTTTTGGCATTTGAAGATTGCAAAATTTTACCATGTGAATAGGTTGATAACACAGTTGTTTTTTTATGAGTTGAATCAAGTTGACTGTGACTGTCAATGATAGGAAAGGAAAATGAACTCTGATCAGAGTGTGGTTTGGGTGTTTTGTATCTGCTTACATTTAAGTTCATTAACTAATCACTGAGCACATAGCTTTAATATAATTTTGTTTGTTTTGCTTGAAGTAGAATTTGCCAATTTTCTGCAGTGAAGTGTTAAGCATGTTGTTTGAATTAACAAAAGGGTGTTAACTCACTCAGCCAGTCCAGTTTTCTCCCTTCCTTTTGACAACATTCTGTCCTTTAAAAAAAAAATTTTACTTAATACAGGCTAGTTCATAAAATTTTCTAAATGGATAAATAAGACATGGAGTAAGTTGTTGTCACAGTATAAAGTATTTTCTACTTTATATCGAAGTGTGTGGAGATATATAGAAAATTGCCTTGTTTTCTTTTATGTTAGTGAGATGCAGTGAGGGTCAGGTGACAATCACACTAAGGCCAGCAAAATCTCTTCCGATTGGTGGTTTTTGAAAAGGGAAATAGGTTAACATAGCTATTCTTGACAAAGAAATAGGTCAGCATAACTAAAAAATCTATATCTTACCTGCCGATTGGGAATGCTTGTACAAAACACTTATGTGACAGTATTCAGCTTCGTGTTAGGCCTTGTGTGAGAGAGGCTGGTGATAGGACTGGACCATAGTGAGTGACTGTATCATTTCCCTCTGAGTTTACCAACATTATTCATGGTCGACAGTCAGAAAATACTCTCAACTCGTGAAAGGATGCAATTTTCCTTAAGGAGAAGGGACACTTTTTGTATCAAGATTCTCGCCTATATACAAGGCCGGTGTTGTGGAAAGGACAAGAATATAATTGCTTTCACCAGATGGGCTGAACTTCAATATTTTCATGAAATTTAGAAATCATGTTTTTTCAACAAATTGTTGAAAATTATATTTTTGAAAAGAAATAAATTTTTACAGATTTGTTGAGGACATCACATTTCTTGACATCAGTCAATATTCATGTTAGCTTTGTGTGTTTATGTAGGATGAGACTATCATACAGCTGCATATATTTTGCTTTAAAAAAAAAGATGAAATCTTAATGAAAATTTGTTAATGTAAAATGGCAAAGTACATGCATACAAAAACTTACATCTGTATCATGTAATGAAGAGAAAGGCCTGTATCTTTACCCATGCATGAAATAAGGGTTACGACAAGTACATGTTACATTTGCTATTCATGCTTACAAATTTTACTCATATTGTCATTTATCTTTGTATACATGTATGTTTGACAATGGCCACAGACAAAAAGTCTGCATAATGTTGATCAGTAGTGTTATGAGATATATTGTTGCATACAAATGTGTCTTCTTTATGTATTTATTACTGTTAATCAAGAAAGATCATTTCTTGTCAATCAAAGCTTTTTAAGAGACTTAAAACAATACTGATGAAAGTATGTTCTTTTTCCTTTTTTGTGTATGTGTAGAATACTTTGTCACATTGTCAGAGTGCTACATCTCCAAGGATATTCAGCAAGTATGTTATCTGTGTGCATGTAATGCAACGATTATTCATCATTAAAAAGCTCAACTGCTTCAGTGATTGTTTCATCTCAGTAGGAGCCATCCCCATTGTGCAACGTCTCTACTTCCAAATTCTTTCTTTAATCTTTTTTATATTTTGCTCTTTCTTTCTTTCAAGAAATTCTTTAACAATTTCAACACCCCTCCACCCCCTCCCCTGTTTATGTTATATGGTCAGTGTCATTTTTATCCAGACAGTAAGAAAGTGATATTGCAAACTTTAGTGTGGGCACTAGATAATAGTTTTATATTGTCATTTGCCCATTATTTATGGCCTTTGTTTTATTTATATATATATTATATATATATATATATATATATATATATATATATATATATATATATATATATATTCTGTATCTTGTTGGGTATATTGTTGGGTTTTTTGTGCTTTTTTCAGGGAGGTTAGGGGGGAGTAATCTGGCAGTAAAACTCAGGACAAATTTCCCATCCTTGGCCTTTTCTGCTTTTCCTTTGGTCCTTCTGTTGAAATTCCTAGGTGTAGACGAGAGTTAGGGGCATGTGACTGTTTTTCCACAATTAGGGTCGTCACATTCCAACACCAGGGATGATATGTCT
The DNA here is from genome assembly GCA_028751875.1 of Rapana venosa. Lineage (NCBI taxonomy): Eukaryota > Metazoa > Mollusca > Gastropoda > Neogastropoda > Muricidae > Rapana > Rapana venosa. The sequence continues at coordinate 11,008,254 of CM054135.1, forward strand.
ATGACACCAGTGTGCTCAGTTTCATTTTAAAAGAGATTTGTTCAGTCTTGTTTGTATTTGTTGTTGTTGTTGTTGTGCATTCCCCAGCTTTTCACCCTGGAGGTCACCCAGAACATGCCACACTCTGACTCACTCATCCCACCTGGGAATCACTGTGAAATAGGAAGTACACCAGATGAGAAGTTTGCGTGTATGACTCTTTTCAAGTACCTCACCATATAGGCAGCCATACTCCCACTTCAGAGGGTTTTTTCTCCTTAAACAAAGGAGAGTGCAGGTTGTTATGTTACGAGCTTGTTATGGCTGAAGGCAATCTCAACACAACATTGTACAGCATAACAACATTTTAATGTAGGCCTTGGCAAATAGCTGACATCATTAAATAACTGACACAGCTTTTGGCCTGGGCCACGTTTGTATTTTATTTGCATAATATGGGCATTTGCTTTAGCTGCTGTTGTTGCTTTTATTGTTCCGATCTAAATTAGTCATGGATATACTTGCCATGATCTTTGTAGAGAGTGTACTAAAAAACCAGCACCAATATGTAAAGAACTTTCTATCTCTTGTTATGATTTCACTGTCACTTGTTCTGCTTGCTGTGTTTCACAGTGCATTTATGCTTTAAAAATACTGACCTGTGTTCACTCTGAATTGTATTGTAGATATGTATGCACCGAGTCTTTTGCAGTTTTGATGAAAAAGAGGGGATTTAAATATTTTTTCAAAGAGTGCTTGTGTTGATATGTTTTGAATTATTTGCCTGATCTTATGTGTGAAAGTTGCCAATAAAAGATTTAGTTATTTTATTCTCATATCACTATATGGAATGGTTTTGTATTAACAGGAGAGTTTGTTGAGTGAAATATTTTATTTATTTTATTCTTTTATATCGAGGATAATGGAATAAGCAATTATGTGCTTTTTTACATCCAGTCCCCGTGTGTATGCTGTTTTGTAAATTCTGTTATCTGTTCCCACCGGCACACAATGTCCTACTCTTATGAAAAGCGGAACAGGATTTAACATGTGCGTAAGATGTTCTGCAAGCGTTTGCACACGGGACCTCGGTTTATAGTCTCATCCGAAGGACTTTTGGGGAGAGTGTAGTCTGCACTGATGTTAACTCTAGAGGAAAATATCCTCTTGAATGGGAATCGAACCCGGGTCGCACCTGCCTAGAAAGTGAAACGTCTGGGTCAGAAGTGTGCGGTGATTTGATTCCCATTTGGGCAAAAACCTTTTCCTCCATTCATTAGACCATGAGTGGTGGTCTGGGTGCTAGTCTTTTGGATGAGACAATAAGCCGAGGTCCCAAGTGTCACACAAAATTATTTAGCACATGTAAAAGAACCCATGACAACATGTAAGTTTGATAGGGAAACAAATACAGCTGCAGATAGGAAAACAAAAAAAGGGTGGCGCTGCTCTTGAGGCGACGCGCTCTTCTCAGGGAGAGCAGCCAGGATTTCACGCGGATAAATCTGCCGTGACTTCAAGTGGTATAAATGAAATGACTTGACAGGCACTTAACAGCAGAGCAACACAGTTTCACTCACATGACAGACACCAGTGGTTGCTGTCTAAGCACTCAACAAAGAAGAAGCTTGCCTGTAAGAGTGGACTACTTCAGAATCCTACCAAGGGCATCTCTAATGTTTCTGTGGGTTCTTTTACTTGTGCTAAATACAAGATTTGAGATTTCAGTTCATCATCTCACATCAAATGGAAGTTAGCATACGGACTACTGCCTAACAGCTTGTTGAATGAATCAGGAGATTTTTTTAATCTGACTCAGGACTGGAAGACAGGACATCTTTCAGTTACACTTTTGACAGGTTTGATACTTCTAATGCAACATACCACATACTAAAAGTGTGTATACATACATACTGGCTTTCACCAAACGCCTAAGTTAACATAACTTTACATCACAACTCCTGTCCTGTCCCATGATCAAGCCATAATGGAAAGTAAGTTTTAGGGGCAGGAAGGAAGCCGAGTCATTTTACCCCTCACAAAATCATCAAAAACGCCCTCCACCCACCCCCAAAAAAGAAGAACTTTGTTTTTAAAGTTTGGGAATCCCTCCACAGGACAGCCACTCTGCTAAATTTCTCAGCCCCAGCATACAAACAAGCATTTAAAAAAATGACATGAAATGCTTCATGACATGAAATGCTTCAAAGCAATGAAAAGTAAATGCATATAAAGAACCATATTTATGGGCAGATAGCACTTCATAATGAGCATCCTCTGCCCATCCCAGTGTTTGCAGTTTCACTGCCTGGTTTCCAGAACAAAACAGTACAGAAAAAAAAAGGTCATAATTATAATGTGTTTTAAAAAATGTTGTTCAACTTGCTTGACAAAAAGGCAAGAGAATGGACCGGGCAGGCAGAAATAGGCAAGAGAGAGAAAAAAAAAGGGGGGGGGGGAACATCAACAAAGATGTGGCAGATAACAGGAAACTTCTAACACAGAATTTGCAGAAGATACGGGATGTTATTTACACTGAAAAAGCCCCTGTTGACAGAGAGGTGCGTGATTCATGACGAGAAAAAAGTATCCATGGAGAAATAAGCAACACCAACAACAACAGAACCAAAAGACAAATAAGAAATGCAACCACTCTGAGGAAAAATGGGTCTGGACATAAGATGAGGCAGCAGCAGTTTCAAAGAAGCAGCAGAGATGAAGGATTAATTTATAACCTTGCTTTCTGTCAAATGAAACATTTACGCTGCCTTTGCACCAGAATTTGTGTATTGTTATTTTCTGTGCGAGATTTAAATACCTTTGCTCGCATGTAAATCTGCGTGCTATGTTTGTAATCTTGGAAGTGGGGGCAGAGGGTAAAGTACTTAAATGGGTAATGCTAACAAGCTTTTTGTACCACATGCAAGGCAGATATAGAGTGGGTATTAGTTTTAAATGTTTTTGATTTGAAAGTATACAGTTATTGATTTAAATAGTTGTTGTTTTTTTCCTTATCACTTTCTTTTTCCTATGTAAATTTTTGGCCTTCCCTGTTTTTTTCTATTTTTTAATACAATAGATATACCCCTCTTTGGGATTAGGGCTGGATTTAAAAAACAAAAACCACAACAACAAAAACCCAAGAGAGAGAGGTATTGTCATGTATTTGTTTACCTATTATCCTTTTTTATAATAAAGAATTTCAATTTGAACACCCTTTTCCAAAAGACAAATAAATAAGTGAGCCTTGAAAATGTGGATGAAGAAATAGAGTGACTGAAAGATGCTGTCTCATGTATCTGTGGGAGAAAAGTACAGACTGAGACAGTCAGGCAGCTGTTCAGTGATTTTACTGTGCATTTAAATACCAAGACTTCTCAGACTGGGTTAGTTACACTGCGTTTCATTTTTACTCCAGTGACAATCAGTTCACCAGGCCTATTTCCAGACTGAAAATTGTGACTTTCTTACAGCATCAAAGTATGTGTGCCTGGATCCTGTAAAATTATCCCATGCCATTAGTAAACTTGACAAACCATAAGAATACTTTCTGAATGTCCCAGTAGTCATGTAATGTTATGTGCATGGACATTTAAAAACTCTTTTACCTTAAGATAGTCTGCAGTGATAAAATACAATAATTAATGATTAAAGCAAGGAAAGTACCAATGCCATTAGCAATGATACATAACAACAATAACAACAGGTTTACTAACAAAACCTATCTTAGATGCAAACATCTTGCCATTAGCAACAATACATAACAGCAATAATGGCAAGTCTACTGATAAGAGCTATCTTACATGCAAACAGCTGGATCTTTGAGTAAGAAAAACTTGAAATTTCCACAAAATGGTGATCATAATTAACGAAAGTCTACAAATGTTGGATCTTATTCCCAAAAGTCTGTGGAAACATTGGATGGAATAAACTTAGTAACAAACAGAACTCAGTACAAAGTAAAAGTATGCTGTTAAAACTTGAGCTGCAGTGAAAAAATCCACAAAACTTGTTGTTTTACTTCATTTTCAGGCTCGCCATTAGCATCATTAGCAGCTAATGGTTATTGGAAGTGCACTAAATCCTGAGAACAATTTAACCATTGCCTAGGACAGAACTAACCACTGGACTGTGTCATCAGCCAACTGAGCCATTAGGATTCATACATGTGCATGCATCAAACTGTCACTAGGTTTTGGTAAATGCCTGCCAGTGCCACTGTTCCTGCAGCAGGTTATGTGACAGACATTATATCCACTGTTTGCTTTCTGCTGACATCAAAGCAGAAGTTAGGAGAGAAGTGTGAGACCCCTTTGAATTGGGGTAACCACACACACAAACACACACACACACACACACACACACACACACACACACACATTGCTTATTCAATGTACCATCTGGAAATAAAGACTTTCCACACACACACACACACACACGCACACACATGGATTGCTTATTCAATGTACCATCTGGAAATAAAAGACTTTCACACACACACACACACACACACACACACACACACACATGGATTGCTTATTCAATGTACCATCTGGAAATAAAGACTTCCACACACACACACACACACACACATGGATTGCTTATTCAATGTACCATCTGGAAATAAAGACTTACACACACACACACACACACACACACGGATTGCTTATTCAATGTACCATCTGGAAATAAAGACTTTCACACACACACACACACACACACTCGCACGCACCACACAGATTAGATCGATCTATCTATCTATCCATCTCTTTCATTCAGTCTCCTATTTTAGGGCCCTCTGGTATCACTTAAAGTGGAAAGACATTAAAACTGAAGACTTATTTACACACACACACACACACACATGCACGCACACACACACACACACACACACATACACACATGGATTGCTTATTCCATGTACCATCTGGAAATAAAGACTTTCACACACACACACACACACACATACTGCCACTTTTCCTGAAACATTCTATTTGACAGACACCAGACTATCAGCTGTCTGCTTTCCCTGGCACCAAAGTACAAGTGGGGAGAGAAGTGTGAAACCAGTGTGAATAGGGGTAAACAACAACACACAGAAACAGGATGACAAAATTTACAAAACTGCATACACACGGGGACTGGATGAAAAAAGCACATGAGTGCTTATTCCATTATCCTCGAAGTAAAAGAATAAAATGAAAATGAAACACACACACACACACACATCTACAGATCTCCGAGTTACCACAAACACAGTAGGTTTATTAACAGAACATGAAACTAACATGTTATCTTGAATTCACTTTTGTGATTGTGGGTGTGTGTTGTTTTGTTTACAAAAGCAGTTCAGTTATGTGTGTGTGTGTGTGTGTGTGTAGGAGGGGGGGGGGGAGGAGAGGTTCACTGAATTCATTGTATTTCATGAGTAGCCTACCTTCAAAGAACCATTTTATTTCTTTCATAATTTTCTGTCACCCTCATGTTCACACACACACACACTTGTGTCCCATCCTTGTGGAATAGCATAACTATTTGTGACACAATCTAAAAGAATAGCTTTTTAAGCACTTAGGCCTAAATGCTCATAATATTATCAGTGATATAAAAATTTGATATTATTGTTGGCAAGTTAAAATAATTTTATCATTTTTTTCAATCAATGAGGAGCAAAATATAAGCCCCATCCCCATGGATAATTAATTATCAAACACTACATAACATCTGAAAATTTAACACTTGAAGCTCTAACTGACCCTCTGTGTACTGGTTGGGGTTTGTTTTGTTGTTGTTGGGGTTTTTTCTCTGCAAATTGGAAAGGTTGGTTGTTTGATGTAGTTTATCTGGCCTGATCCCATTATAATTATTACCTTCAGGACACAACTACTTTGCCCACTGGTTTACTCAGTGGTCACCTACTTTATATAGTGAACGGCACATCACATAATATTATATATTCAGATTCGGTCTGGGTAGGGCTAGGCTAACAAGCAGCACCGATGCCACATCTGCATTGCAAGGCCTATGTAAGAAAAAGTCTCGACCGACTTCCGCTGCCTGGTGACTAGCATTTTGTCGAATCGATAAATGTGCTGTGTGATGTTTCTGTTTCTAGGATCCTGCCGAATTTCGAGGATCGCTACTTTAGTACTCTCTCATCATGTTATTACCTTTCCGCAAAGACTAAATCAACGCTAGTTTTTATTACTTAATGATTGTAGGCCTACCGTCTGCTTTACCACATCATGGCGGACATAATAATTATTTACACTGACTGTGTGCGTTCGCATTTCTGTCGTGAAATTTTGCCTTGAAGTGTGACATTAGCCTCGAGATCCATTGCTAGTGATCCGATTTCTATTGTTAATAAATTTTAAAAGAAAAGTGTTAGGCGGATTTCAGCTGAAAGCTATCATCGAAATTGCCAGTGTTAGTTCAAGTTTCATCCCTTTTGAGGTTTTCTTACTGTTAGGCTATTTCTGGAATAACCACCACCAAAAAAAAAAAAAAGATAATGATATAAAGAATCAAAGTACAGAAGTTTCCATATTCACGAAAATGCTTTAAAAGCACATGTAGCAAACTGTCATGCCTTTATGAGTGATGAAATCCTTACCACAACATAAATAAATGATAATTGATAACACCTTCTAGCCCTATAACTGAACCCACTGGGCTGGCCACAATAGCCATGTAGGATCAGTCCCATCTCACGACCCCGTTTGTTTTCGTTAAAAGAAAAAGTCCTATCAACAACAACAAAAACGATAATTGAGAGCACCCTCTATAAATGAACCCACTGGGCTGACCACAACAGACCCTGTAGGACCAGTTCCACCTAGGACTACCTGTTCAGTTTGTGACCTGCCTATTTAGTAGGACATTCATAAAGACACCAGAATTACAAGCTGAAAATATGTTATTTATTGTTAGTATACCACTGATTTTTATTAATTACATATTCAGTGCCTGTTGTTTGGCATTGCCAGGCAACAGAAGAATGAATGGGCCTAATTCCAGTGAATCTCTTGAGACCTCTCTGGTTGTCCATGAATTCATAAATTAATAAGAGTAACTTTTAAAGTGACACAAACAATTAATTCCGACAGTTGATGCAGCTGATTTAAGAAGATTCCTGATCAATCTGGCCAAGACCACCTTAAAATCTCAGTCTGTGAGTCAAATTTGCTAGGGGCGAAAAGCCCAGTGGTTAAAGAGTGAAAGGTCTAGGCCTACATAAGCTGTATTAGAAGCTTGAATTCAATTCCAAAAGCTTGTTAAGATCGTAAGCTAGCTGAACACATTCCCAAACTTTTGGGCTGAGACTGGTACAGCAGTTGTAGATTTGCCAAACCAGCTTCAACTGTATCAATGATGAATCTCATGTTCAGAAACCAGACTTGGGTAAGGTTTTGGGGGGGGCGGAGGTATCCAATCAATTAGGTTAACTGTTTCTACATACATGGTAGGCTGATAACTCTGTTGATTTATAACTTGGTTCTGAAATAATGTTAGTTTAATGAAATGAAAGTTAGTTTAAAAGATTCTTCACAACCAAACTTTCATAACTTGGCCATATGTTTTTTTTAAATCTCTGTAGCACACTCTGTAAAAGTGTTGCATATTTTCTGAGATATGGGGAATACTTTGCCTTTTCACATTCTAAGGATAATGATCTGTGAATTAGGGGCATTCTTCATTCCTGCTATTGTATTGGGTCTTTGCCTTTTCATGACTATCAAGTTGAAGACTTGTACTAACTTGCAGGCCCCAAACTTTTTCTTTAGTAGTTGCTTCCAACTGTATCACATAGCTGTCATTTGGATTGCAACTTGCAAAGTGAATTTACTATGCATCATTACTAGATCCATCTGTTTAATTTGCCACTCTTTGGTTCACTAAACTAACTTATCTGTACTTTCCCGAAGCAGTTGTTTTGCTTCTCATTGATGTGCCCCATACTATGCTTGGCATCATCAACAAACGTACAATTAGATAGGTCTTAAAACACTACCCTGCAGAACACCACTAGTTACCTCTGAGTTCTTTGATCTTTCACAGCCATCATCAGTATTGTGTTTTGTCCTTAAGGAAACATGTTACCCAATACAGGCGGTTGCTATTGATGCTGTAACCCTTCAAAGTATGAAGAAGTCTCTCCAGAGGAAACTTTTCACTGAGGAGCTATTGATGGTCAAGATAAATTACTACAAGCCTGTTAAAGTACACTATTTATCATCAGCCAACTGTACAATAAACATACAAGTTGAGATGTACATGATCATGCCTAGGCCTACTTGTTGTAAAGACGTAGGCCCTACCAGCAGTTTGACAAGGAGTTATCTGTTGAATGTTGACATAAAGCATCTCTGATCTTTCACAAATCTGACAGCTCATCCACCTTCAGGCGTCAGATTGTTTAAAAAGTTATGGGCAAGGAGACTTGTGAGATAGTTGCAAGCAGTGACTGCAAATTTTGCCATGTTCAATTACACATGCTCACTTTCAAAACTGGACAGGTCCTAACTGTGACCCCAGTTTGTCATCATGTAATTAATGAATAGGCACAAACCAAAACACTTCCTGGTGTTCAAGACGTTGTGTAAAAGTGTACTTGTACTCATGAGGCATATTGCGTGTGCTGAATTGTTCTCTTTTTAACATCTGGGCTATGTAAGTTTAACATAATTTGGTGTATAGGCTCCTCTTGCCTGATGCTTTAAAGAGTTTATTTCAAGGCTTTGTCCATGTTTATTGAGTGCAATTTTCGTCATGGTTTGCTTTCAGCTACATCTGCTTCTTGTTTTGTTCTTGTTACAATTTTTTGACTGAGATGACATTTGTTGCCCCAAAATATTACAAAAAGACCAGAAAACATTTCAACTGAAGTAAATTTAAAATAGATATAACTGGCCGGCTGTTCAAAACAGAACATAGCTAAGGTCAGTGGGAAAAGCTGCATAGCCTAATCGAGATATTGCTGGGTAGATTTGCTGGACATTAAAAAAAAACCCAAACAAAAACCAACAAAAAAATGGTTTCGGGACGGGATCATTTCTCCGCTTTTACAGCTCGAACGCCACAAGCAGACCTATCAGTTAGCCTATGCAGCACCGAGATCAACAGTGCCATGTCCGAAAAATAGGCCTAGCCTAGGCTTTCCTCTTTCGCTGCTCTTGTCAGGCCCTAGCTATCTTTTATAAACTCCACTGGAGGAAGCTGGTTACAAAATCTTCAGTGGTGCCGCCACGGTCCACAGGACTGCGGGATAGGTGAAGGTGAAGAAGGGTCCCACTTTGTACCCTGTTCGTACTCAATTTCAGGTTCGATTTCTAGTAGCCTTGGCCCATATTGAAAATCTGTTGCCACTTGCACTTTCCATAATCGCCCTTGTTGTTGGCTTGTGGTGCAGCCTGTGAGATCTTGTCAATGGATCCAGGTCCTGCCAGGTAATCATCAGGCCTACTTCTGTCGAACATATCAAAGCTCAGCTGACAATAAGATCTAGTGTTAGGCCTAATTCCTTTATATTGAAGCCATAGCAGAAGCCTGTACTGTTCCTCATCATTATGGATTAAGAAAAATTGTGATTGAGAACAAAGGGAAACATGACTGAAGTAAACTGGCCAGTGTGTCACTTTTTTTCTTTCTAAAATCAGTAGGCCTATGCCAGCATCAGGAAGTTTTATGGTCTGAGTGCTTTGACTTGTTAGACTTATCAAGCAGTCTAGTCCAACGAGCTTTGACTCCTATGTCCTCTAGGCCTTTGATGTAGTGAACTAACACTTGCAAAGCAATTTGTGAAAAACAAAATGTTGGGATCGACTCAACTGCCAAAATTTGTGCCTTCAAACAGATAGAATGCAAAGGCCAGTCTTTTTCACGAAAGGATAATAATATCCGACTAGCCTAGGCCTAACACCAACAGAGCTTAGGCTAAAACTCAACCCAGCAGCCAGGCTAACCAACACTGGCGTAGGCCTACAATGCACTGCAGTGGACTTCGGCCCTGTTGACGGCGCTTTAACACTGACGCATATAATTAATACTGGAAGTTTCGGCAAGTTACATAGCATCTTTTTAACATAGAGGAGGAAACTATCATCGATGTGTAGAAATGGACTATAATATCACTGAATGAAGTGAAAATTCCAAACACAGCCACCACATTGTGGGTCTACATTCCGTTCCGCGCATTAGCCTAGCAGACGAAGTGGGCCTACCAAGTAGGCCTATGCCTAGCAGACTGCAGACAAAAATTGGTAAACAAGAACTTGTCATTGAAGGTAATTATTTTTGCGATTGACATGTAACGATGTTTGTTCTTTATTTACCATTGGAAATAGTAGGTAATCTGAGAAACATGTTGGTGTACAGATTGCAGCGATCGCTAATTATCTGGTTTAGGCTAGAGCAGAATTGTAGTTTGGCTGGAGCCTAGCGTCTATGGGGAAGTGCAATGGCAGCCCATGCACGGAAGGTTAGCAAAGTGAAATTTTTATCTGTAAACATCCTCTTAGATTTTGAGTATTTAACTTAAATTTTCTTCGAAATCGATGGATGCTTAAATCATGCGTTTATGTGTAGTGGTATTGTAAGTGATCACAGCGATTTTACATGTCTGGGAGCAGGGGACCACAGGCCTATGTAGTGTAGGGTAGGCCCTATCGGGTTTAGGCCATTTTTTCTTTCTGCAGTCAGCGTGGCCTATGGAAAGCTATCAGCGTCAAAAGGTTTGCGTGTAATTTTGAACATGAAAATAACAAGTGAGAGGAAAGCCCACCCAGAATGTATTTTAAATTGTGAAATTACTTGATATGAGTAATTTTGAGTAATTCTAAGTATGAACATATAATGTAAACATGACTTTTAAAGTTTTTTGCAGAGGGTGTCAAAAACAGTAAAAAATGTAGTTTTGACAAGATATATATAAATATAATTAACCAATAAGGGGGATAATAAGTGCCAAAAGATTGGTACAATTTTCAACATGAAAATGGAAAATATAAAAAACCCACCCCAACCCCACCCTGGATGACTTTTTGTAGTGAAGTTACTAGAAGTGGGGAAAAATTAGTAGTTTGAATTTGAAATTTAATTTTGAAGGAAATAGCAGAAGATGCCATAGCAATGTATACAAAGTGAAAAAAAAGAAGTTTTTTCCCCTTGCATTTGCTCAGACCACTGACTTGTTATCTTATAATTTACTATACTTTTTTTTTTTTAATGTACCTTTCTGTGCACAAGTGGTACCATAGATCTAGTGCACCATTTTCAGGGTAAGACAGCACACTGGGAATGTGTGTTACAAGGCAAAGTTTGCTGCTTTAATGGAAATCCTCCAACACTGATTCAGAGAGAGGTGGCCTGTGGCATGTATTAACTGACATACAGATGGATCACTTTCAGGCAGCCAGAAATGGCATTAGCAGAATTTACCAACCCACTCTGGTGGCATACTGGACAATATGAAAAACACCATGTTAGAGATACCAGTTTCATGACAAAAGACCTGGAAAATGTTTACATTCCATGGCTGTCATTTTAAAAATAACAAATCACTTGATGCTTACCATCATAAAGGAAACGACCTTGACCTTTATCATGGGTGGATTGGAAAAAACTTGACAAATGACCACTGATGACAAAAGTAGTCAAAAGCACCATCATAACAATATCCAGAGTCCACTTGATGTGAACATTGTTATAAAAGAACAACAAATTTGGTAACTTTGCAGTTTTTGTTGTTGGGTTTGGTTTTTGTGTGTGTTTGGGTTTGTTTTTTTAAAGCAAACCAAGATTTAGAAAGAGAAAAATCAGAAATATTTTCAGTAATCTTTTAAAGAAATTAGGGATACCTTAACATGGCTTATCTGGCAAGGCACAACTAACTGTGTGTGTGTGTGTGTTTTCCGACTATAGCTTTAGTGTAAACTTTGGAAGAATCAGTCACATGGAAATCTGGGTTTGTGTGTGTGTTTGTTCCTTGGCTTGAGCTCAGAGGTTTACCAATCGTGAGATTTTTGCCTATGTATGCCTATATATATATGTGTGTGCGTGTGTGTGTGTGTGTGTGTGTGTGTGACCCCCCCCCCACCCCTCCAGCCCCTCTAAATATTGGATAGCCACATTTCAACTTCAGGGATGGTATCTTATCATGACACCAATGTGCATGCATTTAAAAAGATTGTTGTCCGTTCTTACCAGCATGAAATGGCCTTCTTTTCCAAAAGGCAGAACATGTTTTTAATGCGTGCGCAAGATGTTCTGTGTGCTTTCGCACATGGGGCCTTGGCTTATAGTCTCATCCAAATAACTTTGACCTTCAGATCAAATTTCTCGTCAAACTGGGAAGAAAGGGCAAAGCTGGGAAGCAAACCCGAAACCTCATGATTTACTTGTTAGGCAGGTGAATGTCTAACCGTCCTGCCATATTCTTTCTTAAATCTGTCTCTTTGAAATTATTTAGCGCCTTAAGACTTGGGCAAGTTTATATTTCCTGTGATAGTTAATGGTTCACATCGTGTGATCAACACAGACTCATACCAGTCATAGACTGATTTCTTTGGATGAGTTTTTAAGTGTTTAATTGTTTACTAAAATAGGATACAGTGAACACTTGGTGATATCAGATGTGGTGAAGCTTATTCTAGCCAGAAAGTACATGCTGCATACAACAGGCAACACTTAACTGGTATCAACAGCTGATACCAGCTAAAAGTTTGTCAAATGAATTAGACCATTGTGCAGGGCCACTTTGCATAGTTTTCCAGAAACTATGACTGAGACCATACTAAAGTTCTCTTACTATCACAGTCTCAGTGAGAATTCCCATTCACTGATTCACAAACAATGACCCAATGAGTAACTTGGGAAATTTTCAATATTTACTCCAGTTTCCTGGTGTTTTTTGAGATGGTTCAGAAAATTTAAATTCTCAATCATGTGTCAGAAGTCATCCTACAGACACAATACTGAACAAATGTGCACATTATTTTGTCAGGTTTTCGAAAGGGTGCACTGTTTTTCTGAATTGACCAATGTTGATGCATTTACGTAAAAATTGCCTTTGTTATCCTGTCACTTTTAAAATATCATTTTGACGGAATGGAAAGAATTTTTGTTAATGTTATTCTCTTTAGTTAATTTACAAAATAGCTTTTTGGATTGTTGAATGTGGTCGTCCTGTTAGGAAAATCAGTGGATTCACACTTAAATGTAAGACAATTAACTACCAGGCTCTAATTTCCTGGATTCATATTTCATGCTTGTGCTAAATCAGTAAATCACTAAATGGTGATCAAAGAGTCTGAAATACAAGATTTGCAAAGTGCAGTAGACTAAATGTTCAGAATCAAGGCTCTAGCCACTGAATCATAGAGGCTAGAGTCAGTCAACGCTTTGTACTGTGTCCAGTATTAGGTCACTGGTGATGAAGAAAGTTGAATGTGATTGGACAAAATTGTATTGAACATAAAACTTTATATTTAATCATAGTGGACTGTGACCATGTTTATGAAACCGGTATATAAACCTATGAAGACAACCTTGATGAATATGACAGGCTGCAAGGAAGTAAACTTGCATGACAATGGAAGAGAGAAAGCAATCCTTTCTCATGTTTGATATGATGTGGCCTGATTTTGTGGAGTCATGGGAAAGAGCATGTACTCAAGTTCATTTGCTCTGCATACAAGATGATTTTCATGGTGTGTTTTGAGCAGGTCAGAACTAATGCACCTGTGCCTGTACAGGTTTGTCATGTAGAGATTATTGTCAACATTTTGTGTTTCATTTTTATAGCTTGTAAATCACATATTATATATATATATATATCTATATCTATCTATATATATATATACACACACATATATATATATATACACATATATATATACACATTATATATACTATATATAATGTGTTAGTGTTGTCCTTACCAATGACCATAGCTGCCTACTCATCCACAAAAAAATGGATAGACTTCCAACATGTGCATAAGTTTTGTGCTTTTCATGAAATCCAGGAATTTTGAATTCTGGAGTCAGTAGAACAAATGAAAAGATAGAAGAGAGTCAGCTATGCATGGAGTTAACTTGTTGACCGTTGCCAGGTACACACCAAGTTAATTTGTTGACCTTTATGTGTGTTGGTGGTTAGCCTGTCCCTATTCAAATTTCTGAGAAGGTGTTTATGACCATTAGATTTGGGAGAGGAGTTGGGGAGGAGTTAGAACATTGTATTCATGAACTTGGATGATCTGAGGATGCAGACATGTGTAAGCTGTTGTTGAGCTGGCCATCTGAGAGGACTCTGATTGAAAAGTTTGAAGTTAACGTGTCTTTCAACTCTTTTTGAGGGTTTGCACATCTTGTGCACTCATCAAAATTCATCCATCTTGATATTCCAGGTATGGCTTGAGGTATGGATGATATAAACATACTCAACATGATGTTTGTGTTGTAAGATCAAAGTCCTGATTAAATTAAAACATTAAGCACTGGGGAGAAAACCTAGTGGGAAAACCCCAAATGGAAGAATGATTCTGTCAGATTCTACTTATATGAAACTGCATAAAAGTCTCACTCATCAAAAATTCATCCATCTTGATCTTCCAGGTATGGCTTGAGGTATGGATGATATAGACATACTCAACATGATGTCTGTGTTGTAAGATCAAAGTCTTGATTAAATTAAAACATTAAGCACTGGGGAGAAAACCTAGTGGGAAAACCCCAAATGGAAGATTGATACTGTCAGATTCTACTTATATGAAATACTCACTGCATGAAACTCTTAGTGAGGTGCTCCAGTGACTGCTCAGGGACTTCAAGGAGGATGGGAAAAGAAAAATATAGTGTTAAAGTACCATTTACTGCTAGTACTGGGCTGTGAAATGGGGTCAGAGATGATTAAAACTGATGCACCATGCACCAAGTGAACAGGTCAACAATAAAGTATTTGACTTAGGATTTGGAAATCCTGAATTCACTGGCTCATATCTCAACATGACAACATTGCCAAGTAGGATAAGATTGAGAGTTGGGGGTATCATTTGGGACAACTTATGTGCAAGTCAGTCAACATATCTTGGTTACATTTTTGTTCTTGCTCAATTTATGCTAAAAATCAATTTTGCAGGATAAAGGCCTCATGATTGTGATCTTGGTTTTTAAAAAAAAGTCATTATTGGGTTGGTATTGGAGAGACAAACATAAATGGTATAGCTAGTGCACACACTGAAGGTTGTATTTTGATCAAAAACATTTTATCATACATTGAACAGGTATTATTATTGTAGATTTCTTGACAGATGTGGTGTAGCTTGCATGGGATATTTGGTGTTGAGTGATTTGGGGACATTTCCAACTTATTATTTTAAACTGAAAGCAGAATTTTGATGTTGTAAGGGCATATTGCTATTAAAGTATTATAGCCAAGTCAAGATGTCATTCCGCAGAAACTTTTTTTTTTTTTTAAAGAGAATAGCACCAACTCTATTGCTGATACTGTAATACAGGAATCTTATTTAGCCCCTTTTCAAAATACCAGATTCCGTATGCATTATTGAAATCCTTAAGTTACTATGCCATACATTTGATTGCCTTGCTGTATGATTAACCTACAAGGCTAATACTAGGGCTGGAATGTAAGAAAAAATCCTTTCAATTGTCTAAGAGATAAATGTAAGGTATTGTGTTTTGTTACAGGTCTGCTACATTGGATTCAGAAAAGTACAGAAATATGCCTGAGAGCTATGGAGTAAGACTGTCAGATCATGGGGTAGAAGAAAATGACGCAGAGGATGTGAACAGCAAACTAGCCCATTAACGAGAAGTGAACGAATTCGACTGAAACAAGATAGATGAAATAATAAACAGTGTGTGAATTTGCAAGAAGATGGATGCTCCACAAATTGCAGAATTTGAAGTATACCTCGACATAGACGGAGCTGTTGAAGAAGACGAAGAGGGAGACAGTGTCCCATCTGAAAATGGACCATCAAAAAATGGACCATCAGAAAATGGTGTGCCTCTTGAGAGTGGAGAGCAAAGCATTCACCTTCCCTGGCAGGACCAAGACACAAACAAAGAGAGTAAACAACCTGCCACCTCTTCCTTGGCCCCAGAAAGTGTGTCTGTATCTTCCACCAGTGGTCCTGCAACGCAGAACCATGAGAGTGACACTGAAGAAGTTGACATTGATACGCCATTTGATGGCAGACTACAGGGGCAAACTGAGGTTAAAGAGACACCCAGTAACAAGCACAACCTGTTGTCAACATTACTGAGCTATACTGTTTTATCCATTCTTCAGGTGTTTCAAAGGAACCAGTCATTCCCAAAAAGCCTGCAGTTGCCAGGAAGTCGACAACCCAAGGAAAAATTGATTCAACAATCACCATGAAAAAACCTGGGCTTGCAGAAAAAGAAAAAAACAGGCCCTGTTTCAGAATACTTTGTCCTGGCCGTCATATTCTCCAAAGGGAGTCAACAGACATGTGTCAAATGTTGCCAGAAAATCCACATCTAAACAATCGAAGCCTGCAACAAATGTTCTCAGTGGAAAAGCTAGGTCAAACAGTGTAAGAACTGGAAATCTTTTGCAAGTGAAATTTGGTCATGAAAAATATCTTGCGAAAGCAAAAGCACATGCCACTGCCAGTTTTAAAAACTTGCCTAAAGTATCTGCCACAATGAAGAAGCCTACTCCTTGTTTGAAAGAAGTTAAGCAGGGGATGCCAAAAACATTTGCCCCCTGTACTGTGAGGTCATCTGTATCAACTGTCAGCTCCAATACAGGTAAAAAAATGTTCCCTTGTTTTGAAAGAAGTGGAGATAGAATTGCCTGTCCTGAGTGTGGTATTATGCTGAAGACCTATTGTTTGAGGGCTCATCTGAAAACAGTGCACAATTTACCAATGAAAGTCTGTAAAAAATGCAAAATTACTTTTACAGATGTGAACTTGTATAGTGAACATTACGCTCAACATTTGCAAGAAAGGGAAGACTATTCAAACATCCAGCCTGATCCAAAACCAAACAAGTCTTTGTCACAGGGTTTTCAGGGTGGCATGTCATCAAAGTCTATGATAGGCAAAAAAACAACATCAACAATTACCAGCAGTTCCTGTGAAGTTTCCCAACCTTATCAAGAGGTTGTATCTGATTTAGATGAAATAGACTTTTCTGATTATCCAAATGAACTTCAAATTCCACCTTCAGTGAAGAAGAGGAGACTATCATCATCTTTTCCATCAGGACCATTGCCCAAACATGGTAATCTTGAGATTCGGTCAAACAATAGGATTAAGTTGCCCAGCTATCCCAAACTGCCACCCAAACCCCGCAAACCAAGTTTTCAATCCAAAAAGAAGCGGCTTTTTTTGACAAGTGCAAACGGGGCAATTTCTTCATCACGCAAACTGGTTGGAGAAGCCAGTCGACAGTCTGGAGTAAGCAGTACGTGGAGTGTTCCACTTAATCCTAAGCTGAGTGCTAAGCCAAGAAAGCCATTTTCATCTTCAGAATTTAGAACAGTGTACCCTCCAACAAGGAGAGCTAGAGGTAGCAGACTCTTTGTGCGTGAAAGTGAAGAAAGTGGCAGTCCAAGAGAAAGAAGTAGTTCATCAGAAAGTCGGCGATCCGAAGAACTGTCTTCTTCAGAGTCTTCAGCAGTGACAAGGTCAACTCCTACACTCTATAACGAAAATCGGAAAACTGCCATTCGACGACAAATGTCAGTGCCAAACTCAGAAGCTCTGCCACCATTAAAGAAAACACGTCTTGGTGCCGCAGCTCCAGTTACCAGAAAATACCGTGGCAAGGTAAGAGTAAGACTGTGTGTGGAGTAATAAAAGGATCAGAAGTTTTGTTTTGTTTGTTTGAAGGTTATGTACACTGAAATTGAAAAGTTATTTGCCTTATTTTGGCCGAAAGTTACCCAGTGCCCCACATTCCAAAAGAAATTCTTTTGAGGAATTTAGTCTTTAAGTTAATTGGAATGTGGCATAGTATAGCTGTTGACGGTGTTAATTTCTCTTTATGAATTGTACTGGTGTGATCATAAATCCATTGCCTGCTTAACTCTTTCTTTTGTAAATTTAATGATTATGTGAGAGCTTCTTTCCTTCCTTTCCGTGTTCCTCAAAAGCTTTACTTGCTTTCAATAAGTTTTGACAACTAGTAGAAGGGTCTTCCTGAAAATAAAGTACTTAGTTTAAAAAAAGTAAAATGACATGATCAATATTATCTTAGATTAACCCCAAGTATCATGCACTGTTGTGTTAGATTTATTTTAGTTTGGACCTAGTTACAGCAATGTTGGTGACATGCAGGTGTTAGAACAGACATGTATATAACAAACATTTTTGTTCCCCCCAAAAATACACACATGCTTGCCTAGATACAATCATACATGTACAATCTGTTCAGGGAAAAGTAATGGAGGTTTAAAACATACTGTATTCTCTTAGCAAAGTCCACACCATGAATTTCAACACATCCCTGTAAGTTATCAGTGACCCATACTGACAGTTATGTCTAAATTAGTAAATAACTTCTCCACAGCCCTTAAGGGCCTATGAATCTATAATTTACTTCTTAAACCCACAGGGATCTGGTCTGGAAGACATGAGTAGGAGTGGCTTTTCTAAGTGAAAGAGAGCTGTGCTAAGTGCTGTTTGTCAGTTATGTGACATCAGCTGTGCCTTTGCTTGCCCAGTTCAAATTTTTTCTTAATAAACGCGGACAGCTACCTTTTTAAAAAATTTTTTTAATAGATAACAGATTATAATAGAATGAAAACAATGTTTCATTGCTCAATGTTTGTGATTTTACTCTGAGATAAATTAGCCTTGTACTTTTCCATCAGTGTGAGAAATCTGTTTCACAGCATTATTTCCTCAACCGTTGCAGACTTTTCAAAATGCACTATCTGAAGATGCACTACTATTATTAGTAGTAGTGCATGTGCAGCAGAGTGCTTTTCCATATTTATAAATTTTATCCCTGTTGTCCCTTTTAATAGCTCTGCAGAGGCCCAGTGGGGCTATTATTTGCAAATATGAACTAGGCCATTGATAAACGATTTCGCAAAGGATCGGGCCTATTCAGGGTCTCAGATATGGGAGGATGTCAAGGGGTGTACTGTTTATGCTGATCATCTGCATTCTAGACTTCTGGGCCATAGTAATGAAGGGAAATGATGAGCCCAAATCAGTTTTCCTGTTCCTGAAAATCAAGTATTGGTTTAGTGAAACTGGTATACCGGGTGCTGGAAATAAAAGAGTTAATACAAAAGCAGAATTTTACAGTTGAGTCAGTATTCTTGAATCTTATTCAATATCTGACTAACAAGAAACTTCCAAAGAAGACTTATTGAATATTGCTTTTTTGGTGAGGAAAAACAAGAAAAAGATGAAATGTCACATACTTCCCTGTCTTTGAAGGTATCAGCCCAGACCTAATGGAAGATAGGGAATAACAAATAAATCACATACTGGATCAACCAAAAATTTTTGTGGGATTTCTGGTTTCTATCAGTTCAACAGAGATTTATCAGTGGTAGTAGGTCAGTAACTTTCACTGTCATTGTCACATATCCCACAATACAGTCTCAACAGGAGAGTTCCAGAGATCGGTTTCTAAACACCATTTTGAATTTGGTTGCAAGAGATTTGGTTGCTTGAGTAGTTCTGCTGGTGTGAATTTTCAAAATTGAGCTTGCTTTTGTAATTATTTTTGTTTTTTTGCGGGGACATTGGCTTGTTCATTTTTGTACTTTTGCTCAGATTATCATTATATTATGTAGTTGTTTCAGACGATGCTCCATGGTACCTCATCTTTTGTGAAAATATAACTTAAAACCACTCTGGCAAACATTTTCTATTTTAGTTCATTATGATAACGAGCCCACCCCCCCCCCCCCCCCCCTCCCCTCATTTTATGGTGGTGAAGTGTTGCATGCTCACTGTAGCCAGGATTGATAATGTAGTACTTACTTCATTTATTAGATGTCATCATGATTCAGTCATGAGTTTGATTTTGTGGTATCACTGTAGTAGCCCTTTGCTTTGTTACAAGAATTATCTGCATCAACACCTCATACTCATAGTGTTCCTCTTCAGGGGTAGACTTTGTTGCACTTTTTTGCGAGTGTGTGGAAAAGCTCTAGTATAGAAACACAACATAAACTTAAGATCTTAGTTTAAAATTTGCTATAGATCTAAAAATGCTATAGATCTTCTTCTTCTTCTTAGTCCTTATAGCTCCTAGCGGAGCATAGGGCCTCAACAGCGTCCCTCCACCTTCTCCTGTCTCTGGCAAGGGTCTTGGCCTCTTCCCATGTCAGGCTATAGATCTAAAACATGATTATTCATACATTGCTTAGACAGCAACTGTCATAATAATAATAATGTATGGAATTTATATAGCGCTGAATCTTGTAAACAAAACAAAGCGCTTGCATTCAAATCATTCACATGCATGCAACCGTCCACAAATATCAGGATAAACAAATATTAAATTTATACACACATATACACTGATACAGCTCAACATGCTTACATGGGGTGGTGGAGGTGAAGGTAGCTATTGCAGAGTAGGAAGATTAATAGGGGAAGATCTTGGGTAGAAAATAAGTGCGTTTTGAGGCTGGATTTGAAAGTATCAAATGAATGCTTTTGGCGAAGTGGGAGAGGAAGGTTGTAATCCACCCTTTTCTCTTCCTCTGTCTCTGTCCTAAGCACGTTTCGCTGGCTTGTGTGTAGGCTGTCCTGACTTGTTTCCACATGGTGTTTATATTAGTCGTGTCACGAGGTGTGTAGTTTTCAGTATCCACCAGTGCTTGGAACTTGTTTTTGAGCTGGAGGGTGAAAGCACTCTTTACTTTGGTGTTGCGCAGCTTTTCCACATCAAAATGTTGTTGTTTTGATTTCCCAGATCCATTTGTTCTCAGCTTCACTTTTAGGGTTGCAGTGACAAGGTGGTGATCACTGCCAACATCGGCTCCTCTCCTTACTTTTACATCTAGGAGCGATCTCCTCCATGTCTCATTGATCATCAGGTGGTCGATCAAGTCCAGAAGTAAATTGGGATAAATTGTCAAGTCTTCCAGGCATGGGATGTCAAACTCATAGGTCAACGCAAGTAACGGTTGTTACAGAGTAACCAAAAAGTCACTAAAAATCAACATATGATATATAATAAAAACACTGATTTCAATCTTCTTTGGACTTGCTTTCAGCCCCAAAAAAGAGGAGTCTTCACAAACAATAGTTTGGTAATGTGCACCTAGTTTACCTAGGCTGTATGCCTTAGCCCCTGTTATTTCATTGCCACTTTACCACTCGAAAATCATGTCTTATATTTTATTCCCTTCTTTGCAAGGAGTGAAGCCAAGCTTTCCTGCTTGAAAACACACATTGCCAATACAACTGATGTTGGTTTGCAATCTTTTCCATTTATGAATATAAAAAAAACAACAGACTTGAAATAAAAATGTAACAGTTGCAACACGGTAACCAAACCTAGATTTAGTGATTTTGTGGAATATTTTCATGCTTTTCATAAATCTAGTACTTAGTCTAGTTTTTAGTAGACCCTGAAGAAACTCACAAAACCACTTCAAACCAAATCATCAGTCATTGAAGACAGCTCCGGAAACCTCCACAGAAAGCTCAGCTGCATTGAACAGGTGGTCTGAGTGTTGTCAAGAACTGTACAACTACCCAATCCAACCTGACAAGAGCATAATAGAAGAGAAAGCAGCAACATCAAGAGTACCCTCGCCATTACCTATACTGAGGGAAGAAGTGGAAGAAGCCATCCGCAGCTTACCAGTAGGAAAGTCCCCAGGAGCAGACAACATACCAGCAGAGCTGCTCAAGCATGGTGGCGAAACAGTCATCACACATGTTACAGCTATCTGTCAGAAGATTTGGGAGACAAAACAGTGGCCAACAGAATGGACACAATCACTCATCATACCCCTGCCCAAGAAGGGGAATTTACGCCAATGCCAAAACTATAGAACAATCAGCCTCATCAGCCACGCCAGCAAGATTATGCTCAAAGTTATTTTGAATTGACTCAAAAAGGAGGCAGGAGAACACCTTGCAGAGGAACAAGCTGGGTTCAGGGCAGGCAGGAGCACAATCGAACAGATTTTTAACTGCCACATCCTGATGGAAAAACATCTTCAACATCAGAGAGACCTGTTCCACAACTTCATCGACTTCAAGAAGGCTTTCGACAGAGTATGGCACGAAGGCCTGTGGCAGGTCCTCAGAATGTTTGGCATTGAAGGACTAGTGCAAACCATTCAAGCACTATACAACACCGCAAGCAGTGCAGTCCTTCTGAACAATCAGGTCGGAGACTACTTCAAAACCACAGTTGGGGTCCGACAAGGATGCTTGTTATCTCCAGTCCTGTTTAATCTGTTCTTGGAAAACATTATGAGAGAGACCCTCCATGACTTCCACTCTACCATCTCCATTGGCGGCAGATCCCTCAACAACTTGCGGTTTGCAATGACATTGACCTCATGGGCGGAAGTAACACAGAGCTGCAAGATCTTACGACCAGACTTGAGAACAGAGCTGGAGCATATGGGATGGAGGTGAGCTTGGAGAAAAGTAAAGTACTTGTGAACAGCACGAGCAACGCCACTGCTAAAATTTACATGAATGGCCAGCAACTGGAGGAGGTAGATGCTTTTAAATACCTTGGCGCTACACTCACAAAGGATGGGTGATCGACGACAGAAATCAAAGTCACACTAGCCATGGCAACATCTTCCATGACAAAACTCACCACCATATGGAAAAGTAAAGAGATCAGTTTCCCAATCAAACTAAAGCTCTACAGAGCCCTAATTCAGACTATCCTACTGTACGGAAGTGAAACCTGGACATTGACTGCTGAAACAGCAAAGCGAATCCAGTCATTTGAAACAAAATGCCATAGAAAACTGCTGGGCATATCCTGGAGAGAACAAAAGACCAATGAATTTGTCAAGAGTCAAATAACACGGCTAGCAGGTCCTCAGGAACCCCTTCTCACCATCGTCAAGAAGAAAAAGCTGACATGGTTCGGCCACGTCACCCGCCACAACTCTCTGCCAAAAACAGTACTGCAGGGAACACTCGAAGGTGGCAGAAAGAGGGGAAGACAGAACAAGTCATGGATGGACAACTTCAGAGAATGGACCAGGATGAATGACTCGGCACTACTGCGCAGAGCCGAGGACCGAGATGGATGGAGGAGGCTTACCACGGCATTGTCTTTCGTGTCTCCTCCACGACCGCCAAGGTCACGGGACTGATGATGATGATGATGTCCTGATTCTTTGTTTTCCAGGATACATTGACACAAATGATCATGACCCCCTTAGTAATGAAGTAGTGACTTGGGCATTATTTAAAAAAAAAAAATGCTCCTTACATTTTATTTTTAAAGGAAATTTTTGTTATTCTTGTCTAAACTGATTTAGTGGATGTTAATTATTATCCATCCAATCTGCTGAGAAAAGTTCTAGAATATGTTCATACTTCCTAATAAATTATATTCTCTCCACAGTTGCAACAAAGAAGCAACAGTAGTTTCCTTGAAACAACTATTACACTTTTACAGTTTAACTCAGTTGTCATTCTACAAACAACGCCTATTTCTTTCCAAAAGAATACAGTATCTTTTTCAATCATAATTTGTAAATATTGTGCCTAAAAACTAATGTAAAGTACCAGAAAATAGGGTTATATAAGGCAGAAGTGCACTACTGTGTAAGAATTGAAAAGTTCTGGTAAAATTCAGTTCTGATCATCATAGGAATACTTTATTAAACTATGTTATTGTTCACTTGCTAAAGTTGCTGGCAAAAGCATTGATCATGATAGAAATCAACGAGCACAAAACTAAAGAAATATCACCTTGGAACTTCAATTGTGGTCTGATGTGAACAGTCATTATAAACAACACATGCGAAGTAATGAAAATCTGAAAGTGAATAACACGGGAACGATCTCGAAAAGCAGCGTCTGCTCAAACATGGGTAATGTGGTTGGTGTTTTCTATGCACAAGTGTGCAAAAAATGGTGCCAAAATAGTTTACATCAAGTTTGCTATATAAATTCCATATATTATTATTATTATTATTATTGTTTACATTTTCAGTTAACAGTTGCAACACCATCATGCAGTACCCAAAGACACAATGTGAAAATCTGGCTCAAATTTATTAGAGATGTTTGCATATAAACTATATGTTACCTGTTTATGTGAACTACATCACACTTTAAAAACAGATGCAAGAAATAGTCTTGGGAACACTCCACTGTTGTACAGGGCTTATGTTAGCTGTCTATTGAAAGAAGTAATGAAGTGTTGCGACTGTTACACCGTTTTACTGACAATTTTTATGTTATTTACTACAAAACACTTAAACTTATCATGGTTTATGTTCAGAACTATGTGTTCAAAACTATGTCTGACTGACTGATGCATGATACTTGTTTGACTTTGAAACTCTGGATAGATAATCAGGAGAGGTTGTTTGGAGGCTGGTTTGGCATGTCACAAATCAGCCATGCTGAAAATTGCATTTTTACAACTTTGCACTACAATGTACAAAACAACAGAATACACTGACATCAAAGCTTTTTAAATTCTATTTCTCTGTTGTCTTCAAGAACCTCAGACATAAACATGCATTAAAAAATGAATAAATAAGTAAATTAAAAACTATAGTTCATCAAAAAGGGACCCCTCTGTGTACATTTCCAGAGAACAACCCTACTCCGATTTCATAGAATTTGAAAAATAGATTAAAAAAAAGATTAAAGGTTCATAGAGAGAATGTCAAGTTTAGCTGTTGGCCAGCTTATTCAAGTTATTGCCCCTTACATATAATGCTCAGAAATTTAACAGTTATATATGCTTACTTTTTTTTCTTTTAAAAAATGTTCTTGCAACCTAGATAGTAGATACAAAAGGCCAGTATAGAGCCTAGGAGAAGGCAGTCAGCCAGTATAGAATGAGTTATAGTAAGAGAGCAAACTGTCCGATGGTGTATCACCTTGTCGTGGTGGGATGGCTTGCGTGCTTCAATGACCCCCAGAGCTATGTGGGTGGGGGCTTCGGCCTCTGGCAGGTTCAACCATGCTCAACAGGTCTGGGGGAGAGGAGCCAGACTAAACGATGCACCCTGGTCCTCCAGGTTGGGGGTTGTGCATTGGGCTAACGACCCATTCACTTAAAAACCACTCTGTTACTGAAACTGCAACGATACCTCTTACGAGCGACATGGTTGGGGAAGAGTCCTCTCTGGTAGAGCCTATGACGCGTGCTGGTGAAAGCCTTCGGGAAGCCAGTGCCCCGACAACTCTTTTAACAACCAAGTCAACAACCAGGATAGGGACCTGGAACATCAGAACCCTGTATGAAACCGGTAAAACAGCACAGGTGAGTAGAGAAATGCACAGGTACAACCTAAAGATCCTTGGCCTGTGCGAGACCAGATGGAATGGAACCGGGCAGACAAAGCTTGCGAGTGGAGACACTATCATCTACTCTGGACAGGAAGAAGGCCAGCCCCACACACATGGAGTAGCGCTGCTGATGAGACCTGAAGCAACGCAAGCACTGCTGTCCTGGGAACCAGTGTCACCACGGATCCTCACAGCACGTTTCAACTCAAAAGGCAGAAAGGTTACCATCGTTCAGTGCTACGCTCCAACAAATACAGCAGAGTTAGAAGATAAAGAAAACTTCTTCGAACAAGTCCAGACCATCATGGACAAAGCACCAAAGAGGGATCTAAAAATACTAATGGGAGACATGAATGCCAAAGTGGGGACAGACAACACAAACAGAGAACTGATCATGGGCAGACATGGCACTGGAGAACAAAATGAAAATGGAGAACTTTTAACAGAATTTTGCATGTTTAACGACCTGGTCATTGGAGGCACCATCTTTCCTCACAAGAAAGTCCACAAGACCACATGGACTTCCCCCGATGGCAAGACAGAAAACCAGATTGACCACATCACCATCGGGCGAAAGTGGAGAAGGAGCCTGCATGATGTCAGGGTGAAGCGCGGAGCAGATGCAGCATCAGACCATCATCTTGTTGTTGCCATCCTCAAGACCAAGCTCAAAGCCTACATCGACCGGGCAGGAAGACCATCACACAAGTTCAATGTGCAAAGCCTGAAGGAAAGAGAAAAAATAGAAGAATTCATGCTCGAACTGAGGAACAACTTCAGTGTGCTTTCCCAGCTGCCAGAGGAAACAGTCGAAGAGCAATGGCAGAGTCTACGTGAGACCTGGAAGACAACATGCCAAACAGTACTGGGAAAGAGAACAAGAAAATACAAGGAGTGGCTGACAACAGAAACATGGGCACTGATCACCGAGAGAAAACAGCTGAAAGATCAGATCAACCAAACACAAAATCAAGAAAAGAAACAGGAACTGCAAGCATGCTACTGGGACAAAAACCGGGCAGTAAAGAGAAATGCAAGAAGAGACAAGAGAAAATTCATTGAGGAACTGACTCAGGAAGCAGAGACTGCAGCAGGCCAAAGAAATATGAAGAGACTGTACGAGATCACGAGAACTCTCTCAGGAAAAAACAACAAACCTAGCTGCCCTGTCAAAGATAAGAATGGCATACATTCCAGGTGAGGAGGACCAGAGAGCAAGATGGGCAGAGCACTTCAAAGAAACGCTCAACAGACCTGCACCACCCATGCCGCCTGACATCCCCCCACTTACTGAAACCCTTTGGGCATCAACACCGGCCCCCCTACCAAGAATGAGATCACCAAAGCCATCAAATCACTCAAATCAGGCAAAGCAGCAGGCCCAGACGGTATACCACCTGAAGCACTGAAGGCGGACATCCAACTTCCACTGAGATGTTATACCCACCCCTATACAAGATCTGGGAGCAAGAGAGTGTACCAGAAGACTGGAAGAAAGGCCATCTCGTTAAGCTGCCAAAGAAAGGGGACCTGTCCTCCTGCAACAACTGGAGAGGAATCATGCTACTGTCCATCCAGGGAAAGTACTGACAAGGATCATGCTAGACAGACTGAAGACAGCACTGGACAAGACACTTCGGGATGAACAGGCAGGCTTTAGGCAAGACAGATCATGCACAGATCAAATCGCCACAATGCGCATCATCATTGAGCAGTCCCTGGAGTGGCAGACCCCCCTATATTCAGTCTTTGTCGACTTCCAGAAGGCATTTGACAGCGTCGACAGAGATGTCATTTGGAAACTGATGCATCACTATGGCTTTCCACCAAAGTTCATCACCATCATCCAGCAGCTATATGAAGATGCCACCATGAAGGGAAACTGACGGAAGCCTTCTCCGTACAGACCGGTGTTCGTCAGGGCTGTCTGTTGTCGCCAACCATCTTCCTGTTGGTGGTTGACTGGATAATGCGGCAAGCCACAGCAGGCAGGAGAACCGGCATACAGTGGACCCTCATGAAGCAGCTGGAAGACCTGGACTTCGCAGATGACATCAGCCTTCTCTCCCACAGGCAACAAGACGCACAAGAGAAGCTTTGTCGTGTTGCTGACGAAGCTGAAAAGACTGGCCTCCAAATCAACATCGGGAAGACGGAGATCATGAGGGTGAACAACAAAACACATGACCCAGTGCGACTGCAGCAAGAAACCATCAAAGAAGTCAGCAAGTTTATTTACCTGGGCAGTGTCGTCAGTAAAGATGGGGGAACAGATGAAGACATCAAGTGCCGAATCACAAAGCCGTCACGCCTTCAACACCCTTCGGCCAATTTGGAGGTCAACAGCCCTCTCATTTCAAAATAAGCTTCGGATCTACAACACCAATGTCAAATCGGTCCTACTTTATGGCTCAGAAACCTGGCGGGTAACAAAAACCAACACCCACAAACTCCAGTCTTTTACCAACAAATGCCTCAGGTACATCCTCAACATCAGGTGGCCGGAAGTCATATCCAACAAACAACTGTGGGACAGGACCAGACAAACCCCAATTGAGTC
Source organism: Rapana venosa (assembly GCA_028751875.1). NCBI lineage: Eukaryota > Metazoa > Mollusca > Gastropoda > Neogastropoda > Muricidae > Rapana > Rapana venosa. Next base: position 11,036,282 of record CM054135.1, read on the forward strand.
CATCATTAAACAAAGGAAGTGGGGATGGATCGGCCATACACTCCGCAAGCCTGCGTCAAATGTCACCAGACAGGCCCTTGACTGGAGTCCACAAGTGAAGCGGAAAGTTGGTCGACCAAAGCAGACCTGGCGCAGAAGTGTTGACGAAGAAACGAAGGCAGCCGGAATGACATGGGCCGAGCTGAAGAGGATCTCCCAAAACCGAGTTCATTGGAGGGGTGTTGTTGCAGCCCTATGTTCCCCAAGGAACCAAGAGGCATAAGTCAAGTCAAGTCAAGAGAGCAAAGGGTTGCTGAATTTATTTTTTTAAGTTACTGTCTAGTGTCTGTCTGTGTAGGTCTATTTCAGCACAGAGGTGAATTTCTTCTGGTTTGCCCTCGCTGATCCTCCCTCACCAGTGTTGGTGGAAGAAATTCTTAGTTGTTAAAAATAAATGTACCTGAACAATTTAAGGTCTTACTCTAAAGTACAGACTTGCGTGAGGTTATTACTTAAAGCACTTTTAAAAATATTTTTTGTTTTTTAATACTGATTACAAAATCTGGTTTTGATATAAACAAAAGTATTGGAAGGAGGTGGGGAGGGGGGGGGGTCTTAAACTCAGATACTCACAAGTATGAGTTGAAGTATAGATATTTGAGCTGGAGCTTGTCAACAGACTGTTGAAGTGGCCAAACTTGAAAGGTACTAGATTACTGCCACAAGACATTGATGTCATCTCAGATACATCTATACTCACAAGCATGACTCGAGGTATAGAGCGCTTTCCTGCTTTGTTTGCTTTGTGCTCTGATTTGCTTTGCTACAGTTGGCCGATTAGTGTTGTAATATATAAGTTAGGACTTGGTTCATCGATTCAGATTCTTTATTATCTCAAAACAGAGAAATTCATGCATGTTTATTCTTGATCAGTTGATGGTCAACAACTATCTCTCTGGGTTTTATTTATTTGTTTTTTCATTACTCAGCTACTAAAGTTCTAAGGTTCAGCAGTGATGAGAGTTTTGTGTATGCAACCGTTTTTACCCTGCACCATGAAGTTAGCTGCATTCCAACTTCAGGGATGAATGCTGGGTATGTTCGTGTTTCCATAATCCATCGAAGGCTCACATGATTTGAATTACAGGATCTTTAATGTGGACATTTGATCTTCTGCATGTGTATTTAGGTCTGCACAAAGGGAATTAAAGCACTGGCAGGTCTGCACATGAAGTTGACCTGGGAGATTGTAAAAATCCCCACCTTTCATTCACAAGATGCCACCAAGATTTGAACCCACGACTTTTTGGATCCATGGGATTGAAGTCGAACTGTTTAAACCACTCCAGTGTCCATCGCTCTGTTTTGATTTCATGCTGTGGGAAACTTCAGGAAAACTTGATTACAGGTTAACCCATCATGTAGGCTCTGTGGCAGCAAAGTACTTGGGGCACATTAACCCACCATGACTGTGATGTAGGCAGGAACAGGTTAACGGAAAATACTGGTTGTTTTGCCAAGAGGTTGTCATGGATGAAGACAATGTCACCATAACATTCAAAATAATGACAGCATTTCATTACAAGCATTGGCACTCTGTTAACCTCAATCAGCGACGAATGAGTGTCAAGGCTTTTAGGTTAGGCTAGAGATCAGGTATGCACGATTAAAGGTCCAATAATTCACATTGGCATTGATATAGTGAGCTGAGTTTGGTTCCAAACCTAAAAATAGTTCTGAGTATGCACCTGGAGCTTCAGTAGACTAGTGCTTTGGGATATGCTATGGAGTCTGGGTAGATCCTGTACTGAGAGGACTGTATTAGAATCATAACTTTTTTGTCAATGTGGCAACCTTTCCCAGGGACAGTTGACAGTTTCCTTTCTATAGAAACTTTGCAGGATTTCAAAACTACATGTTGTGTGTGTGTGTGTGTTCCATTGTTGATTTGATCATCGTTTCCTGACTGTTTACTAGTATTTAGTAGTGTTCACATGATTCTCTTTTTTTTCAGGCCACTGTATGTTTAGTTTCCCTGGAAACGGCATCCAGACCCTACGACTGCAAAAAGTGCTTGGCAGCCTTCCATGTGGCTCTTCAGTGTCCCCGTGCCTTCAGACTGCATTCCCAGAGCAGACCTTACCCCTGCGCCAGATGCCCTGCTGCATTCACTCATCTGCAACACCTGCACTCTCACCAAGACACCTGCTGTGGGTCAATGCTTTTGAAAAAAGAAAAAGATGACGATGATGCCTCTTTTCACTCATCGCGTACGCGCCTCAGAACACTCGCCTTGCCACCTGTCCAAGAGCTTGAGCAAAAGGTGCCTGCAACCAGTCAGGGGAAAGGGCAGTTGTTTCAGTGTAAAAAGTGCAAGCAAACATTTCAGTATCGTTCTGTACTGCTGCGGCATTTGTCCTATCATTCCTTGCAGTATTCCTGCGGAATTTGCAGGAAAGCGTTCAAACTGAAAGTGGATCTGCTTGATCATCTCCAGATCATGCATGGCGGTCGCATGTTGCTGAGATGTAAGTACTGTGAAAAGAAATTCAAAGACGTGGCAGAGTTTGACAAACACATCTTTGATCATAAGGATGGCATTGTCGTTTCATGCACTGTGTGCAACAAGACCTTCAGCAACTCCAAACTAATGCACGTTCACATGACTGTAGACCATGGTGTTTCTCGGTACTGTTTTGGGTGCAGACTCTGTGGAAAGCGCTTCAAAAACGCAAAATTCCTGACCATTCATATGAGAGTCACCCACAAAAATAGACTGTCTGTGGCGTGCAAAGTTTGTGGAAGAAGATTCAAACAGCCCAAGTATCTGGCTTTCCATATGAAAGCTGCACACAAGTCGACAAAAACAGCGGGTACAAAACACCTGACCTGCCAAGCTTGTCAGAAAGTGTTCCATAATAAAGCAGGGCTAGGTGCACACTTCAGGTTGCGACATGGCGTTTCTTTGTCTGTGGGCATGTCCACCAAAGGCATTTTTTCTGAACCCTCACCACCTGCTCCAGATTCTCCACCTTCTCAGGCCCAGTCTGAAGACGAGTCTACAGATGTCCAGCTAGAAATGAGGACACCGACTACTGATAAGGACAGCAGAACATGTCAGATTTGCCACAAGACCTACAGTAAGAGAAAAGTGCTGCTGACGCATTACCGAAATTTCCACAAAGTAGAGCCCCCTGGGGTAAAATGTGAGGCCAGGAAGTGCCATATCTGTCGCAAAGTGCTGTACTCGGTCCAGGGTCTGAAGGTCCATTACAGAGTGCGCCATCGACGCAAACCACCGGGAGCTGAAGAGGAGCCAAAACCACCTGAGACTCCAACCCAGAAACGTCGATTCAGGTGTGGGGTGTGTTGTAAGTTCTTCTTATACAGATGGAGTTTGTACAGACATCAAAGACTGTATCACAGAAAATATATGAAAACGACTTGGAATACAAAATCAGACCCTGTTCAAGCTGAACCAAACCCAGTTCCGACAAAACCAAACCCCGCTCTGACAAAACTAAACCCAGTTCCAACAAAACCAAACCCAGAACAGGAAAGCAAAGCAGACCAATATCTCAATGCTTCATTAATGGTGAGCCCTTTCCCTTGCCCTATCTGTTCAAAACCATTTGTGTTGCGCAAAACAATGCGTATGCATGTGAAAGCTGACCACCCAAAAAGCTTTAAAGATGAAAGGTTTGGACAAAGAAAATGCCATAAATGCAAGAAGTCTTGCGGTAGCAGGACGGGGTTGTTTCTTCATTTGAAAACTTGTGGTAAGGAAAAAAGTCAGACCCAGTCAGGATTAAAAAGTAAGAAGAGATATGGTTGGTTTAACTGCACAATGTGTGAGAGAGTATTCCACTGGAAACAAAATTTGATTCGTCATATGCAGTCTCGGCACAGATTGTCCAAAAACATCATTTATTATAATCTGAGTCACCAGAAGCTTGCGCAGCCAGTAGGAAATCAATCCCCAGGGTTGATGTGGGAACATTATGCCTTATCAGGTATGAATATCTTTTTGTGTAAGATCTGCAAAGTGTGCTTCTCTGTGAACAGCTCTGTGAAAAGACATATTCAGCGTAGACACGATGGAGGTTTTGAAGGCTTTCAGTGCCGGTTTCGAGGCTGTAAGAAACTGTTTTCTAGAGATGATGCTTTGATTGATCACATCAGAGAAATGCATCCACAAATGCCTGTTTATTCCTGCCTGAGTTGCTCTGCTGGATTTAATACTCTAGGTGAAATGCTTAGCCACAGACACGTTAACACCAAGCGGTTCCGGGGACCGAGGCCCACCTCTCCGCCTGAGGATGACTATTTTGCACCGGCAGATGACTTTGCTTCTTTGTCAGCAGAGCAGCAAGAGTGTCGCTACAGGTGCATGACATGTGACGTGGGTTTTCACATCGCCAGAGAGTGGACCAAACACATGCAGGGACATGCTGAAAATCCAGGACATTTTTCAGAAAACGCACCACAACATGAACAGATGCTGGAGACAAAGGATACGGTCAAAATGAGCATTTTTGATGTTTTGTCAAGCAGCAGCATTTTCTCATGCAAATTCTGCAGAACAATATTTAAGGATGAGAATGACATGAATCACCATATGTGTCAACAGCCAGCAGTTACCCACAGTCCCCCAAAGAAAAGAAGAAAGAAACGCAAGAGCCATAAATATGCTCCAGTCAAATGCACAGTTTGTTTAAAACTTTTTTCACCATTGTCCATCAAGAGGCATATGAAGAGAATCCATTCTTTACCAATGAAAATTTGTAGCGTTTGCAATATTGTCTTTACTGACTTGGAACGCTTCAGCAGACACGTGGAGTTCCACAAAAAGCAGGAAGGAGTTATGCCAGAAGCAGCAGCTGCATTTGGTGAGACTGTTGAAGATGAGCACAATGAAGATTCCGTGACATTCTTCATCTGTCAGCTCTGTGGGGGACTCTTTCCTGACGCAGACTCTCTGGCTTCACATGCATGCACTGGTGGAAACAGCGAAGACATGGCTGTGAGTCAAGAGCAATTTGAAATTGACCCTACCTTTGATGGGCAGGCAGATGGTGGAAGGAGATCAGGTGAAACCGATCTGAGTAGGATGTCCAGGTATTCCCTGTCAGGCAGTCAGTCGGCGGATGACACAGACAGCTACACAGAATCCAACAGTGAACGTGCTGACTTCAGGGAAAACCCAGCCACACATTACAGAGATGTAAGGGAAAACCCAGCCACACATTATGGAGATGTAAGGGAAAACCCAGCCACACATTATGGAGATGTAAGGGAAAACCCAGCCACACATTACGGAGATGTAGGGGGTTTCAATTTTGAGCCAGGGATAAGAATTGAAAGTGTCTCGAGCGGTGGTTTGGAATTTCATCCAGGAATAACGATTGAAAGTGTGGTCAGTAGAATTAAAGTTGAACCAGAAGAAATTCCAATTAACAGCATGGAGGGAAGAGATGACCACCTAGCCAAGGAACAGTTGATGGCCACCCCTAGCCTGTCCTTTGATGATGTGCTGATGGACAGTCCACCTGAGCTGGCCTCTGCCCCTGATATGATAACCAGACCAGAGCCTGGTCAGTTGGGTTCTTCAGAAGAGACGGGATCCAACCCTCACCAAACACTGCAGGCTGACACTGACTGCACCCTGCCAACAACAGGACCCTCCCCTTACAGCGCATCAGAAAGCTTAAGTACAGATCATCTGACAGATGTAGAAACGGGCGCTGGGATCTTAGCTACAAGAATGATGGACACTGAAATGGATAAAACAGCTCCAGCAGATCAACTGGCTGAAATAGATGGAACTGTTCCCAGTGAAGGAGCTGTCCTTGACATTGGTGAAATAAATCAGCATGAAGATGCAGATGCTTAAGCTGTTAAAACCAGTGGATGTGAAGCAGAAGACTTGGGGGCTACGAACACAGCTCTCGGTGAGGAAGCAGAAGCGTTCTCTTTTGATCAGCAGTGTTGGCCGCTAAGTCATCTGCAGCTCACTAGTAGGCCTAGTAGATCAGGGTGACAGTGGAGACAATGCACAGAATGCTCAGATTCCATAGGGTGTCTACAGACATTAAGCTGACATGGTTAAGATTCACTTTGGTCAGGTGGAAGACGACAGAGAATAGCAAAGTGTTAGTTTTGTGGGTTCTGGGTCTAAATACATAACAAAACTCTGGGGCCAAAGACCAAACTGAAGTGTATTAGTTAAGAGAAAAACTCATTAAAAAAAAAATTGCCTTCATGTTGTTAGTGGTGACCCACTGAAGCTGAGGGGCCTGGAAGCATCATCCATTGTGTGATTTGACCCTATTTTGTCTCTGGCAAGTTTTTATTGAGGAAATACCAGAACTGGAAGCCCATTGCTATGCTTGTGGTAAATTCTGATTTGAATAATATTTATAACCCCAGGTTAGGTTTAGAAATCACTGTGTTTGTGCTTCCTGTCAGAAGCTACAGCACTTGCAGAATCATTGAGGACTGTCAATTAAAGCAGTAGAAAAGGGGAAAAAAGACTTCTATTCTAGTTCAGAAGTCAAATTGTAGCAAATTTTTGTGGAATTGATCATGGGTTTGTACTGGCTTCTGTCCAGAAATGAAGATTGTGGAGTCAGTGCATTTGATTGGCTTTTGTCATTTAAGCACACACTGTACAGTCTGAAGTAATATCATGGGATTTTGCAGGATTTTCATTCTGCAATGTTATTCTTCCATTTGGCATTTTAAGTATTCTATAGTATTTTTCTTTCAACTGTTTTAAAAAGTATTCTTTAGTATGTATACAAACGGTATTCTTCCGTACTTTGAAGTGTTGTCTTTTTGTTAATGCATTCTGTAACCTGGGGATGATAAACTAAGCTGAATGGCTGGTGTCCTCAGCATGACCTGGTTTTATTGACCTTAAGGAATGAAGTAATCAGTCTGCTTTGTCAATACATGTAAAATATTTTCAGATCGACTGTGTTTGATATATAATTATTATCTGAAGGGATTAGGAAGTGTTGGTTTGGACTTAAAGTGAATGTTACTGGAGCCACCTAAACTAAATGAGATGGCAGCCCTGATAAAAAAAAGAAAGTGATATGGGTTTTGTGGTCGGTAGGGCTATAATTCTATCTATCTATCTGTCCCGTAGTCTGACGACCGTGGAGGCACCCTCAAAGACTCAACAACCAGTTCCCTCCATTCCTCTCTCTGTTCTGCCTTTCTCAGGGTTTTGTTGAGTTCTAGGACTGTCCATTCGCTGATGTTATCCTCCCAGCTCTTCCTTGGTCTGCCTCTTCTTCTTCCTCCTTGGACAGTACCTTGTAAAACTGTCTTTGCAAGTCCTTTGGATCTTGTGACATGCCCATACCATGAACCATGGGCTATAATTATAAACAGGAATTTTTGTTTGTTTGTTTTGTTTTGGTGGGGGGGGGTTCCATGTTAAAGCTCCAAGGTTCACCAATGGTGAGACTTTGCATGTATGGATCTGTTTATGCCCACCACAAAGGTAGCCTCATTCCGACTACAGAGATGAAATAAAATGAAAGTATAAGGTAAAGGAGTACCATAACCTATGCTGTTGTAGTGGAGTGAGACATAAGAGACCTCAACTTCTAAAGAGGTCAGCATATTGAGAGCAGTGCCCATCTCTCCCTCACAGCTTTACCTTCCCTGACCCTAAAGAGGCAGGTACCCATGTACGACTTGGGGACTGTACTGAAGCCAAGGCATGCAAACGGTCACCCATCCACTTGGTAACCACACTCAGTGCTGCTTAACCTTAGCTAATGCTAATGGAGTTATTTTGCAGCTCTGTGTGGATTGCTGGTTCAGGGGATGAGTCTGGTGTTTTTGTGTTGTCAGAATGAGTCTGGGTGTGGCTGTGTGTGGATAGCATCACTGAGGAGCCGTTACAGAAGATGAACACAAAACAGAATCTGGATTAAATTCCATGGTAGTATCAGTGATTGCTTATGAGTAGTCGATTGAATAAACTCAGATTAGTCATCTCAGTTGTTGAAAAACCCCACCCCTGCAAACCACTTTTGAAAAAGAGTGGGAAAATTGTATAGACTCGGCTTGTCCTGAGTATGACCATTGTCAGCTTTAATTTGCTTCTGTTCTTCCTTGTTTCATTACATTTTTTCCCCAAGCTGTGTGATTTATCAGAGTTTTTTGCTAATTTTTCCTTCAATTTTTTTCCTGGAAGTTGAGTAACGCAGGTTCAAAACCTAGACTGCTCTTTGATGTCAAATAGTTTAGTGTGATTATTTTACTTTATTTATGTATGTATGTATGTATTTTTTGTTGCTTTGTTTGATTTAGTATTTGATTTGTTTGTGTGTTTTTGTTCCAGAGTTGTTTTTTTCTTTGAGGAAAAACTGAAACAGAACAGTTGGTGCCTTTAAGTTGAATAGATGTGAAGTATCAATCTATTTTTTAGCAGGTGCAGCATGCCATCCTCTATGATGTTGGAGAAAATGGTATGGGCACACCAGGGAAGAGGACAGGTAAAGATGTATACAATGTATACTTTTTCCAATGTCCCTAACATGTGCCCAACTCCTAAATTCAATTATTTCAATGTTGAGCTGCACACGAAACTGTACATTAGTGTGTGTGTGTACTGTGGTGAGAATTAGATTGCTATATCACACACACACACACACACACAATATTAGTTGTATGTCATACTTCATAAAGGATCAGATAGAACAGAATAAGGAAAGTGAATTCATGCTTTACCTGTTTATATTAATTGCTGTAAATATCTATTTATAGCTTTGTTTGTAAAGATGTATATTATACATGTATAAACAGATATTTTTCCCCCCTCTGCGTGTAAAAAATATATTTTTAAGTTGAAAAAAAATATGTTAGTGAGGAAAACAAAGATTTTAGTGTGTGTGTGTGTGTGTGTGTTCTGATGCTTATGCCTTAATACACCCTTTTGTGTTCACATGGTGTTTGCCAGAACTCATCAAAGTGATTTGCTGTTTTGAATTAGAAGAAAGGAGGTGTGAACACCTTTGAATGAATATTAGAAAGGCAAGCCATCTGTGCAGGTTCCATGCTCAGGCTTACTCCTGGCCTAAGAAGGAAGGTGGCAGGATGGTTAAGATGTTTACCTGCCTCCTGACAAGTAAACCGTGAGGTTCTGGGTTTGATTCCCAGCCTCACCCTTCCCAGTTTGACAGAAAAAAGGAACTGAATGTCAAAGTCCTCCAGATGAGATTATAAACCGAGGCCCTGTGTGCACACGCATGCTAAATATCTTGTGCACATGTTAAAAACCTGTTCTGCGTTTCCTAAGAGTAGGTAGGCTGTTGAGTGCCTGTAGGAATGGATGACAACATTAAAAAAACAATTCACATGCACACAGGTGTCATGTTTAGACACTATTCCCGAAGTTGGAATGTGTTTACCTAAATGGTGGAGGAAAGAAACTGTCACATATGCAAAAATCTCACCATTGGTGAACTTTGCGCCACTAGCTGAGGAACAAAAACCCCAAACAAACAGGAAACTCCTGGCCTATACTTATGGCATTCTAAAAACAAGGCTGCTGTTTTGGAAACTTTAAAGTTTAACTATTGCTTTTCTGAGCCTATCTTGGAATTGGGAATTAACCCTAATTGCTGATGACTTGGCTGATATTCAGTCAGGTTTACTACAGTGCTAAGTGTTGCGAAAAATGCTGAGGGGTGAAAGTAATTGATTTTCTTCTCCTTCTTCTGCATTCCCTGGCTATACTAAAACCTTAATCCGGTCTGGATGGTGAAGTCTGCAGTCTTGTCATAGTGACCCTGTCCCCAGAGTTTTTCCAGGAGCTCTGCTGGGGGTACCAGGTCTGGTGTCTCAGAGGTACTTGGTTTTAACCTTCCTCCTCTTCTGAGTTGCCTGGTGGGTGGGCTGCTTAGTGCCTGGTCGTCTTCTCCCGTGCTTTTGACTCGGGAGGAGGAGGTCTGGCCTCAAGGGGAACATCTCTGTCTAGCTTGGGAGTGACCCCTTTTAGTGGAGGATGCCCAGAACTAGTTTTTGTAGTTATGTCACTGGTCATCCCTGCATTGGCCACAGCTTGAGGCTGACACTGACCCCACCCTGCCCCATGTCCCCGTCAACACAACACCCACGTTAACGTGGGGTGGAGGTGTTGCTTCAGAGCTCGCGCTAGACCCCAGAGAGTGGGAGATAGCCGCAGAGTAATGTTAGGGTTAAACCTTCCTTGATTAGGTGCCTTCAGTTTTGTTTTGAGTTGAAAGTCTTTTTAAAATGCATCATGAGAAGTCAATAATAAAGTGTGTATACAGTTTGCCAAGTCTGTAAAGAAGAGCCTCCCTTATGTGTTATATATACGCGTGTATATATTATATATATATATATGTATATATTATAATGCACAGAGTAAACGACTACTTTTTGTCCTTCCATTGTCCATTATTCTAATTCTCTGTATATATAGTAACTGCTTTTATGGTTGGCACTGAGTTGATATGAATTGGTTAAGGACATGTTTGTCAATATTATGTTCTATAAGTGAGATGTACACTTATGATTATGTACAATTGTACTTGATATTGTTAGTGCACTGTATCTAGATGTCTTACTTTTGTGGGGGGCTTTGTGTGCTTTTTGGTTGGCTTGTTTTTATTTCATTTGTTTTATTTTAGGGGGATATTTTAAGTTCCCGACAAAGGAGGAATTTTTAATGACATGGGAATTTAAAATGAAGAACAGGTACATATATCTTTGTGACTGGTGTGTCAAGGAGTACCCGTGATTTCTGCGGTGCAAAGTCAAAAGCAGCATCTGGCAAAGGTTAAAACTAAAGTGAGCTGTACAACACTGTGTGAAAGTGAACTTCAAATGCAAGGGGTACAGTCAATTTTGTGTGTGTGTGTTTCTTTATATTGGACTGTCATGACTTTCTTCATTGTATCTTCTTAGATTGCCATGTACATTTTGTTTGATTACACAAAGTAATATATTTGATGGAATGAATTTATAGAAATTAACAGTTCTTATTATTGTGTTTCATGTATGCAGAGTTTTTCATTTGAATCTGATATCTTTAAATTGCATAGGATTGTGTATAAGTGTTATTAACAATAACAAGTGGTTGGACTCAAGTGAACTCGAACTCGAATGATTTATTCACAAAAAGCCATTGGCCCATACATGAAGGGGGTTGCCGAACTGCTTAGTATTTTGGTGGGGGTAAAAGCAATAGTAAAAAAACCTGACAACATGTTACTGTATAACTAAAAGTCAGCTACAAAAATATGACTTAGGATAATATCTCTCTTATTCTGAAAGCTTTACACAAATATAAAGTGAGGCTGCACACAACCTCAGGATGACTTGATGCCAGGAGTAAACAGAGTCTAAATAAATTAGGCTGTCTACTATATTTAACAGGGATGTAGTTCTGACCCTTGCATATATATCTCTTTGGAGAAGTCTTTTGCTGCGTGCTGTGTGGTGATGTGGAGACTGAGCTCGGCCCCATGCCTGGATCTACTGGCCGCAAAGCTGAGGCAAACCAGCTTGACTGTTGTGCTGGTGGTCGCAACACCTTAGCAGACAAAATTAAAGCCAAGGCAGATGTTTCAGTCAGCATGCCTACAACAACTGTACACCAGAGATAGAATTTGTCTCCTGCAGTGGCACCCTGGGAAATTGACTTTGAGCATGATGATGGCCAGACTGGAGAACATGGAAAGCTTTTTAAAGACCTCAATGGACAGTATGAGAAATGAGCTAAACATGTTCCCCCTCGAGGGGCTGCTGGAAGGGGGAGGGGAGGGGGTCTGTCGGTATATCCTTTGCCATACGTCGCCTTGAAGTCTTTCTTCACAGCCCCCATAGTGCCACAAAGCCACTAGAATCAGCAGTGACTTTTCCATGGTTTTCTCTAGAGGCCTTCCATTCCTAAACATTGACACTGTCATTACAACAACCAAAAAATCTGGTAAAAAAAGCCTAGCATTTTAGACACGTGATGATGAGCAATAGGATGGCAGGGAGTGTACTGTTGACACTGCATCCCAGATTCCTCATCTCTACTTTACTACTCATCTCCTCCCCCACCCCACTGTGTCCATTGTCCTGGGCCAGAGTCTCTGCTTTCATGTGTGCACCAATCCATCCCAGCAGCTCCTGAAGTGTGTGTGTGTGTGTGTGCATGTGCGTTGTGTTTCTGCATACATACTGACCAGCTGCCATGGCACATGGGTTAAGTGCCTTGGGCTACAGACTGGAAGGTTTGTTTTAACCTTCTTGTTGTGTTGGAAAATACAGAGCTTAACTGCCTGTATAGATTTTGAATTCTTTGAAGGTTTTCTACCCCCAACTGACTTACTTTACTCCTAAGACAATTGTGTGTGCACGACAAGCTATCAAGCTGAAATTTTGTGACAAGCTAGGTATGTCTTTGTACTTGCATTTAGATGCAAGTTTATGTCTGGTCACCAGCTGTCTTGTCACTATTAGCTTATTTGTCACCAATCACAGGTAAAAGTATGATATATACAATAAAACAGCAAATCATGCATGGATTTGACAATAGTTCATGCATGTTAGTGTCATATAAGGAACTGATACCCAGCTGATGTGTTTACCAATGGTTATGTGCAATAGTACTTCAAGGATGTGTAACACAATGTCCCCATAACCTGTTGTTTTATGGTAAGTCTCGAGGAGACAGAAGTTTTAACTCTTTTTTATTCTTTTGAAAACAAGTCTTATTCAATCAACATATGACCTTTATACTGCATTTCATATGTGATTGTGCTACCACATGTTTGTTAAGTGTACAGAAGTGTACAGTTGTACATGACTGTCACAAGTGACACCGCACAGGTGTGACAAATTCGAAACAACACAGAACTTCTGTAATCCTACAAAATTTTAATCTTGGTAGTCTCTAAAGTAGTCGTAGAGATGGCACAGAGTCACATCACATCATAGAAAGCACAAATTATGGATGTGTGGGGGGTGTACCCATTGCTGTCACCTGTTGAACCTTGGCAGACCACAGACCTATTTTTTTTCCTTCTTGCTATTTTCATTATCGGAATATCTGTTCGTTTCTGCCATTGCAGTTTCAAAGGAAAATTGTGGTAATAATGAGAAAACGGTCAAACGGCATCAGTTTTCAGGCATCTATGCCGTGGACCTGTCAGGAGGTCAAATTTCTCCACAGTCCGTGTGTGTGTAGATAAATAGGGAAGATGGGAATATCCATGCATCCGTCCTTCGGATGAGACTATAAACCGAGGCCCCGCGTGCGAACACATGCAGAACATCTTGCACACACGTTAAATCCTGTTCCACTTTTCGAAAGAGTAGGCCACTGTGAGCCGGTGGGAACAGATGACAAAATTGACAAAACCGCATACACACAGGGACTTGATGTAAAAAAGCACATGAGTGCTTATTCCATTATCCTCGATATAAAAAAATATATATATTAAAAAAATTTTTAAATCATGTCATCTGAGTGCTTTAATTTGTTGCTTTACAAGATTCAGCGCCATATAATTCCATACGTTCTTCTTTTATTATTATTCATTATGTAGCACGGGTCACGAATGTGCCGTGTAGCACGTTATTTTCTTGCTCAGTCTTCTCCCTAACTGCAGCATTTCCTTCCTCCTCTTCCTCATAAGCGTTTAATATTGGGCTCACTTAACATTTTTATCGTTCAAATGTTTCTGCTTCCAAGACAATAACATTCAGTTCATCGTCTCGCTAATCAGATGAATCGTCTGCTACCAAAGAAGACATCATTTTTTCCGCCATGCTGCTTGAAAAGCGTTCCAGTAGCTGGCTGTTATTTCTTCCTTCCCTCCCCACTACACGCATGTTAGTGGTCTAAATTTATCACTGGCACCCTCTGAAACCCTCCCTGCATCGCCCCACCAATTTTCAGACACATTGTGTGAAAACCACGAGATCTGTGTGTGATGGAAAAGTACTGCCCATGTGGGCAGCACCAACTGTCGGCTGCAGTCGTATTGGAATCTAGCAGCGGTCGCCATTACTGCCACTGTAACAGGGTCAAGAGGGTTAATATCCCCAAAGAGCCATACAGATTTTTTCAAACTCTGGCTGGCTCTTACCCAGACTGAGTTTGCTTTGGGCTCCCTGGGGCCACACAATTGAGCTTCATCTACTATAATCATGCGAGTTTGAGAGAGTTGCTCAAATTACCTGACCAACACTGCAGGTGTGTATCTCTCTTGGGTCTGGCAGACACCAGGATATTTGATCTAGGAAGAGTTCAATACAGCCCCGTCTCAGAGCACATGCACTTCTATAGCATTAATACATCATCCTCATCATCCTTGATCATCATGCAGTAAAAGAAAACTGTCCCCGATTCGGTGGCCCCAGTTGCGCTGGACTCACAGTGACCTCCGATTTACATTCCCCATAATTATATCTCTGTGCTTGTGGTGAGTTTGTGTCAAGTGTTTAAGGATTAGAAGTTTACAGGACAAGGTTGTTGGAAGGATTTTGTGGTGGTCGCCGCCATGGGTGGGCATCCAACTCAGTGTGGCTCGACGACTGAGCAATTACTGTCAGTTATCAGCATGAACACAGGGACTGGATGCAAAATAAGCACAGGAGTGATTATCCATTATCCTTGAAATAAAAGACATCGAATAAGAAAGGGGGGATAGTAGGTGGCGTCCTGTGTATGTTAGCTCTAAACAGGCAACATTGAACACCTCCAAAGTGACCCAGCAGCAGTGCAGGCACCCCTCTGGCTGGTGGCCCCACGGCAACCTGACATCGTTAGGTTCCCTGTGGACTTCTGATTCCTGAGGATGTGGCCTAACGAATCTGGGTGCGGCTGGGGTGGAGAGACTTAAATGAGTGGTGTGGGAACAGAACGACAGGAACGTCACAGAAGATGAGGCAGCACAAGATAAAAAAGAAAGAAAAGGCACACACACACACACACACCTCATCTGGAAACTAGCACTCAACTGCTGTCAATCAGTCACGTTCATCAACAAAATGCCAAATCAGTTATGATTGCTTCTCTTTTTCAGGGAGTTAGACAACAACAGACAATCATAATATATATTAATAGTAAACATAATGATATAAAGCAATATATTAAGATAAAGTTTTCCTTTAATATAATGAAACTTTTTTAAAAAACGAAAAAACAACAACAAAAGATGAAAATTCAACAAAACAGAACACTCTGCAATGCTTGGAAGCAAGTCACTGAACAGCACTTTGACTTTTTTCACTTCAGAATAAATTGGTTCTTTTCCTTCATTCTTTATCATTTCAAACAGCCCTCTAACTAAAAATTCAGCATAAAGTTTATTAATATTCTGTAGAGGGACAACATGGACAGTAAAATTAAAGTTTGCAGTTGATAAAGAGCTAGTTCCTCTTTCCTTTCAAGCTTACCCTTTTCTCTCAAACTTTACAATTTCTGATAACATTCACCACCAAGATATAGACCATTTTGTTATGAACTTACAAGCAGGGTTCATGCGGCAGTCAAGGGTGATACATGCAGAACAAAGTCATCCCCACAGAAACTTTACAAAGACTGTTGTGAATTTACAAAATAAGAGTGTGGGACTCTTGTACAAGTCAGAATCTTACACATTATGCAGAACAATATGATCCCCATAGAAGCTCTAAAATGATGACTGTTTTGCAAAGAATTTATGAGGTTAAAACATGGGGTTCTTGTGGGGGTGGAAATCTACACATGCAGAACACAATCTTCACAGAAACTTGCTTGTAATTCAAATGATGACAATGCATTGATTCATACACAGTATGACTGGTGCCAAGTATTTGTTATGCGACACTTGTTGAACACACTTTCTTTCCAAATATAAATTGTATGAAATAAACCTTATGGAATAAGGCAACAACATGGCAAAGAAAATTCTAGTTTCTGGAAAGCATTAATATTTTCAGATAACTGAAAAAGCCTCTCATATTCTGCAATAAGCACACACACACACACCACACACACAGCACTGGCACAAGGTTCATGTCAGTTATTATCTACTTTGGGGGGGGCGGGGATCAACCACATACATATAACCAGATAAGACCAAGGACAATCTTTTTAATGTAAAATGACTATAACCACAAATACACATAGAGGTGATACACTGTGAAAACAAAAATCAGAGGCTGTCTCCTAATAAACAACCACATCCTCTTCTACCACACATTAACAAGAAACATCACAACTTTAACAGAGTTCAGAACACACACTGTGGGTAAAAGCGGTCACATATGCAGAATTTCACGACTGGTGACCTCAGAGCTGTAGCTGAGGAACAAACAAAAAAAGAAAAAAGGTACACATACCCCGCACATGTCCAAATCACCACTCCTAATGTCTGTCTGAAATACCCGAGTTTATGTCAAATAATAAATGCAAAGACTCGCGGTTTCATAACAAACATTTAACGCACGCTGGTGGATATTTGTAATAGTGTGTCTCATGTTTGCAGAGGTTTGTCTCTGTACTGATTATAAAGTTTCTAAGTATTAGCCAAAAATGAACTTTTCCACATAGCTACCATAAAGACACAGTTATAGCATACTTTCAAACAGGTTTTTAGAGTTTAGGCATTTAGCCCTGAAATGAGTGGTGGCAATTTTACTTTGTGCTCTCGAATGAGAAATGACATTTCCCCTGTGTGCACTGGTTGTCCCATTCTTTGGCATTTCTGGCAACAGGATTGAGTTTAATTCAGTAGAGAAGTCACCAATGGACTAAACTTCTTGTTTCTGTGATGATGGACGATGTACAAATAAAAAAAAACAGCAAAGAAGAGGATTCTAGAATAAGAACACAAGTAACACATCAAGAAACATCTCGACTATCATGTTATTTTTTACATTCCGTCATCTGAATAAAATCAATAATGCAAAGAAATTGAACCAGTCTACATACACACACACACACACACACACTCACACACATTATTAAATCAAAAAGATGCAAGTACAAGAAGCTTCAGTACAATGTCAATTTATTCTTTCATTAACGTTACTTCAGACAATCGAAACAACCGAGTCAAGACATTTTTGGTTCATAGACATTCCTATCATGTTTTCTGTCAACTATCTGCACATCAGCACAGACAACAACACCGCCTTTCCTCTCTCCACCACCAACCACCCCTCTAGAAAACAACAAACAAATAGGGAGAAAACCCAAACAAACAATCAATCTAGGTTTTAAACACTGGCCAAAAAAAAAAATACAACCTGTACACAAAATCTTGAGGCATGCAACTCCAACCTTGCTCCTTATCTATGGAATATCAAACCACACTACTGTACCATCATAATTAGTCCGATTCAGATTTCAAGAAAAATCAACCATACAATCTTCTTTCCAGGATGTTTGGAAGATCTGAAAGATGCGAAAGGAAATCTCATGGCCAACACTGTGCATGGTAAATGCCCGCTTGATTGGAAATCCAGTCCAATCTTACCATCGACAACTCGTGTCTCTGAACACTTGGACCAAGAATGTCACAATCCTTGGAAATTCTACACACTCTTTTTCTTACTGATCCAACCTGTGGTACATGGTATATCTGCTGCACAGTCATATAAAAAAACAACAAACCTTGCTCAAATAAACGACAACACTTGTACTCAAACACTTCATTCACAGACTAGCATGCTAGCATACTTGCATAAGGAACATTGCACTCACACCATACACCAATTCCACTCAAACAAAATCTGACTTCAAGTATTTTTTTTTTAAAAAGAAAGAATAAAAAACCCCAAAACACCATAAAATGCAAATAAAGGGTTTTCTCATTTTGTTAACAAACAAATCACTAGAAAAATACTCTCCATACAATTCTGTGGTCATTCTCACCAGCTATCAGAAGTAGACAAAAGTTATATGATAATGAAATATGATCAGAGATGTTAAGATACTTAGTTAACCAATACAATTTTTTTTATGACTCACTCCCTGGTTCTTACTAGTTTAAGTATTTAAAAACTGTTGTGAAGTTCTTGTTTTTTAAACCCTGCCTTTAATTTTAACATGATGAATTTTAAAAAACAAACAACCCCAACCCAAATAACGATGAGCCAGTACAAGAACACACAATGACGCCCTGTTATCATCAGAGACTGTCTTTGTACAGCAGAAATGGGTGACAGTGTTGTCAACTTTTGATGCAGTTTCATCACAATAACCTGGGTTGTTTTACTTTTATTAG
Source organism: Rapana venosa (assembly GCA_028751875.1). Lineage (NCBI taxonomy): Eukaryota > Metazoa > Mollusca > Gastropoda > Neogastropoda > Muricidae > Rapana > Rapana venosa. The sequence goes on from CM054135.1 coordinate 11,054,518, forward strand.
CAAGGACGCACATGGACAGCTCATTCAGGCTCTCTGACCCCCACGCGGTCATCCTCATCATCACATTCACTCAGTCATCACACGCTGCTGCTGCTAAAAGGCACAAGGGTCAATTGATGTACTGCGCCATCCAGCGGAATCCTTCTCCGTAGCCCTGACGCTTCAACACGCTGCACATGAACAGTTCGATGGGTCGGCCGGGGAGTTCACTGCGAGCCACTGTGCCCTGAAAGAAAGGGGGAAAAAAAGACACACAAAATAAATCCTGAATAAATGTGCATGCGATATGTTTGACAACAAATTTGTCTGACTTTGCAAGGACAATGTGGCTTTTATTTAAGAGATTTTTCCTTCCTCTTTTATTTCAATGATGGAATGAGTACTCATGAGCTGTTTTTACATCTAGTCCCCGTGTGTATGCAATTTTGTAAATATTGTCATCTGTTCCACCGGCAGAGGCCTACTCTTCCAAAATGCTGGACAGGTTTGAAAGTGTGCACAAGATGTTCTGCATGCATTCACATGGGACCTAGGTTTATAGCCTCACCCATAGGACTCTTGAGGGAGTGGAATCAGCACTGATGTTAACTCCAGGGGAAAAATTCCCTTGAACAGGTCAGAAAATCATGAGGGCAATGTGCAGCACATTAACTGCCAGGCTATCTTCCATTCCCAGATGAAAAATGAAGAGATCTTTGAAACAAGGCATGCCAAATCTTTTCTACAACCATTATTACTCTGACTTTCTGATGGTTATGATACACCTGTACTTGTGCCAAATAGAGCTTTGCACAGCCTGATAAGGACCACGGTCACATTTTTTCAGGATCCATAAAGCAAAGACAAGTTCAACTTTCATGTACTTCAAGACTCAATCCTGACGTATAACATAATTTTGGAAGAAATCTCTTTCTGTTCCCTTACTGGGTGGGGTGCACAGTAACTGTCTTTTCCTGTTCTTTTGACTTCACAGGAGGTCTGCCTGCTGGCCACAGCCGACACATTCCCACTTCAAAGCAGCTCAATTCATTGTACAGGTTGCATGCTGGGTATGTTTGTGTTTGCCGTAACGCACTTAATGTCGATATGAAATACTGGATCTTTTAACAGGCATATCTGATATTTGTGTATGTATACACAAAGGAAACTAAGGCACTGAAAGTCTGACCCGCGACTTCATGGGCCCAGGGGTTTGATGCTCAAAATGGCTAGAGTGTCCATTATAAGAAATAATGTTGCTGTTTCAACAAATTTTAAAGCATGGCTCATTTGTTTTCACTTTTCAGATTTAACTTCATACAAAATGAACAACAACACAAACAACAAGAATACAAACAAGGATAGCCACCAGAAAAGAGAAAGAGCCAAAGCTTATAATTCAGAAGACGAACCTTTCCTGTGGTGAGGTTGTGCAGACCAAACCAGTGTCTGATTTCCTCCTCACTGGCGGCTCCAGGCTTGTCGATCTTGTTGCCCAGAATCAGGATGGGGGCATTGGCCACCTGTTCATCTGTCATCAGGCTCTGAAACACGTACCACCACAGACTGGTCATGATGCAGGGATAGTGTGCGTGTGCGTGTATGTGTGTCTTTTTTTCTGAATTTTTAAAATCTTATCTATTTTATTTCGTGGATAATAGAAAAAGCACTCATGTACTTTTTAAAAAAACATCCAGTACCTGTGTGTATGCGGTGACATAAATTTTGTTATCTGTTCCCACAGGCTAACAATAACCTACTCTTCTGAAAAAAAAAAGTGTGTGTGTGTGTGCAGTTCTGATCGATTGATTGACGGTAAAAAAAAAATATATAGCGTTGTTTCCTTTCTTGGATAAATAAAGTGGAATACAGCAGTGGTATACTGCTGCTTTGCACTTTACGTGGAGTTACATTCTGTATACTCTGAACTCTTCCTGAGATGGCGTACCATATCCAATATCATAATAATGGCATTAACATAGCACTATAACTTGTAAAAAATAAAAGCACTTGCATTCAACCTATTCTTAAACATTATTAAATATTCACGATGTATACAGCCCATGTGACCACCTGGGCCATATTAGGTTTGATACTATGTCCAATAAAGCAGCTATGAAGAAATCTAAATACCAATGACCATGAATCAAAACATCTTCAGTCATTTATAAAAAATTTTTAAAGCCTGAATGATTTTCAGTTGTTTCACTTCTCTTTACAAGATCTTTGAACAAAAATATCCAAATGATATTTATATTTTCTTTCATTTATTTCTATTTATTACCATTTCTTCACTATTACTTTTATTTGCTTTATTATCTAATAAGCTGCTTCAACAACAGAGATGACCAATACCACTGTTCCCATACTTCTTATTTTCCAGACACACCAAGACCCATTCTGGTGCGAGATCAAGAGGCAGCACTGAACACGAAGGTGCTCAACTTTTGGCTGCTACCAGGCTACCAGCCAGAAAAAAGGCCCTGTATTATAAGACGGAAGACAGGGTTGTACTCTACCTCTCTTTTCAAAATATCTAATGGATCAATCAGGCCAAAAGAAACAGAAATCTGCAATGCTGAACAGTTTGAACAAAAAGGAAAAATGTAAACACATTTCTACTGAAGATGATACTGACTGCGTGGTCCTAGTCTTTCCAGTGAATCCCCACTCCTTTCCCTAATATTCAGAGGCTGAAGTCAACAAACACCTGGTTCCTAGCTTTTTCAAATATTGTCTCTCAACCCATTTGAATTCCTACATTTGCCAACAATTTCTGACATAATTTGGCAATTTCCATCAACAGTACTAAGCTTGCACGCGACAGCACACTGACACACACACATGCGTGTACACACACACATTTTCACACACTTACATCCAGCTCAGCCTTAGCCTCAACGAATCGTTCTCTGTCGTGAACATCCACAAGGAAGACAATGCCGTCCACAGCAGGAAAATAGTCTTTCCACACTCGCCGTGCTGGAAACAGACAATGATACATGACCCCACTTGGTAAAAACAGCTGTACATTTTGTAGGGCACCTATACAAATATCACAACAATTACAGTTTAATAGCATGTTACATCAACCAACATCTTTTTTTATCTGATGTTTACAAAGAACATAAAATCTTTTCAATCTTGCGTGTTACTTTTCAAACTTCTTTTTGTCTTTGTTTCATTCCCAACCAAGGTTAGTTAATGGAAAAAAAACTCTGGACAGGTTCTTGACAAGACAAGAAAACTGAAGGAAGAAACTGGAGAAAGAAAATCATTAGTGAAGAGGGGGTCTAGGGAGAGGGAATGTGAACTTGCTTTGTTAACACTATCTAGGCTACCCGGGGTATGGATTAATACGTACCACACAATTACCTCCCGTGGATGGAGTATATGGGTTTATCCGTACTAGAGCAGTTACTTTCACCCTCCCATTCTGCTCTATTCTCACTTCATTGTTTTAGCTTGTTGGCTTTAGCGGCTGTACATCGTTCAAAGCTGATTTGCATATGAATTGCTTGTGTTTTTGGTGTGTTTGTTGTTGTTTTACATGTCACATGCTTGTTGTATGGCTTTGGTATGTCAGACTTTCAATGCTGAATAAGCAACAGAACTTTTTAATGAGTTAGATGTTGCCAGTGAAAACAATGTTTTTGGATAGTGATTACGAGAACTTTGAACCTCACAATACTAACTCTGTACCACTTGAGGAGAGAGGTCGACCAGTTACAAGGGGAGGGGAGTGGGGGTGCGATGGGGGAGGGACATGGCCTTGGTACTGTGAGTACCGCTACTGTAAACACAGACTGTTTACATGAAAAAAGACACAAGCCACAGCGTGAAGTGCCAACATTCTATACATGTGTAATAAAGTAGTGTAGAAAAGTGCAAGGGAAGAAATGTTATCTGTATATATTCCATGACCATCATTGCGACAGTGTCATGTGTACAGTTCAATCGTTAGTTTAGATTGTATTACATTTAGATGCTATGCTGGAATAAAACTTGTGTAGTAGCTGAGTTTGTCACAGTTTATTTGTGATTTTTTCATGAACTTTTTTGTTATTGTGTTGTATGTTGAATGCATTGTGTAAAAATCATAAGGGCAGCAGTCCAGTCACCACTTAGAGCAATTACATAATTTCACGCCATAATTAAAACATTTCTTTTTCTGCAGTATAGACTTAAATGCGCATACACAATAGGCAGTCATTCACTCACACAATGCCAGAGTTTCATAAAAAATAGGCTTTAACCAAAAAAGACAGGATGATTTTACTATGATAACCAAGTGCGCACTGCACTCAGCTGCTGTAGGGCTGGTCCACAGAGACTGCAGTGCAGCTGCTCTCTTGGGGTCCAAAGTGTTAAGTAACTAGCTCAAAAGTATGAGACAGCTTACAGTACATCAGTCAACACACACACATGCAGAGAAACCTCCACAAAAATATAATCAACTGTCAAGATTTAGCACTGTCTTTGTTCGATTTTTTTATTTTCCATTCCTCTGAGGCCACCAATGAGAGTTTTTCCTATGCAACTGTTTTTGGCCACCATCAAGGCAGCCAGCCCCGTTCTGATTTCAGGGATGACGTCCAAACACAACACCAGTCTGCATGAGGGTTTTTTTTATATGTTTTTGTTGTTGTCATCTGTTCTTACAGGCATGTACGGCCTACCCTTTAGAAAGGCAGAAAAGGTTTTAATGTGTGCGCAAGATGTTCTGCATGTACATGGGGCCTTGGTTTATAGTCTCATCTGAAAGACAACTGGGCGAGTGGAATCAGTACTGATGTAAATTCCAGGGGAAAAATCTCCATTGAATCAGTGTATTAGTGGTGGTTTGAAACAAAGGTCAATCCCAGGCCATCAAATAACAAGCGCAATGTTGTATCACTGTACTGTCATGGCACCCAGCTCTAGCTGTTTAAACAAAAAGCAAAGCTAAAGAAAGCAACAAATATTGCCAAAATAACATATAATTATAATACTTGCAGGGAAAAAAATCATTGTTTTACCTTGCCTGTGTCCGCCCAAGTCAAATGTTGTGAATCTCATGCCACCCATACTAAGTTCTTCTGAAGCTGAAAAGGAATGTAAGAAATGATGTAAAAAAATTCGAGTATCAAATTTAAAGCAATATTAACGAAACTGTTGGACGCACTAAACTAAAAACAATAATAGCAACAACAATAAAACTTTATAAACTTGCAAGTTTCCAGTTTTAAATGCCAATTTTCCAGCCAGAGAGTGAAACTCTTGGATGAGCAATACCAAACCCTGGTTTACATTATTCATCAGAAAGTTCTTTTGCTGGGAGTGGAACTGTATTTCAATGGTACATGTATTTTTCATTTGTTTTTTGTTCCTCAGCTACAGCTCTGATATTTGGTGAGATTTCTGCATATGCAACCGCCCCCAAATCATTTAGGTAGCTGCATTCTGACTTCAGGGATTATGTCTAAACACAATACATGTGTGCATGTGTTTTTTTTGTTGAATTAAAGATTTTATCATCCATTCCTACCAGCACAAAATGGCCCACAGTAAGCCATATGCCAACTAAAATGGATATTACATCATGCAGTACCCTATTCCCGATTGTATTTCAAGCAGAAGCTGTATAGGTAAAACCTGCTTGGACTTGTACATGAGAAACTTTTTTCCTTGACTGTCCAGGTTTTTCTTTTTCTACAACCATGAGTCCAAATATTCACTTATAAAAAATGTCATAAGAAACAGGATAATTAACAAGGCAGCTGTGGTCAAATTATCAAGAATGATACAGAAGTTTGTTTGTTTAGGTCTTTTTCTTTTGTTCCTTGGCTAGGGCTCTAGGGTTCACCAATGGTGAGATTTCGCGTATGTGACAGGTTTTTTTTGCCACCATGAAGGTAGCTGCATTCCGACTTCAGCGTATGATGTCTAAACACGACACCAGTGTGAATGGGTTTTAGTCATCCGTTCCTACCAGCACACAATGGCCTACTCTTCCAAAAGGCAGAATGGGTTTTGATGCGTGTGGAAGTTTCTCTTGTGGGTGATTGCACAGGGTACTTTTGTTTACAGTCTCATCCAAAGGACTGTCAGGGGCATGGAGTCGGCACTGATGTTAACTCCTTGGGGTGGGGGTGGGGGGTGGTGGGGGGAGGGGCGATCCCCTTGAATGTACGATTCAGTGGTACCTTTGAAAACCTGGGATCAACCCCAAGCCATCAGTTCACAAGCACAACGCTCTAACCACAAGGCTTCTTCACTCCCACATATATGGAAGCGATGTGGTCCAAGCATTTTTACACAATGACTTCCAGTTCCAAGCAAATTCTTGAAAACAATATTTCATCCATCCAATGTTAACCTAACTAGTGTAAACGGAAACCAAACGCTAAATTCCACAGCCATAATATTACTTACTTGGATGCAGGGTAGGTACATGCTGTGCCATTCTGTCATCTTTCAACATGTGTAGGAGGGTGGTTTTGCCGGCATTGTCTAAACCAAGGAACACCAGTTTCCCTGATTTCTTGTATAAACCTAAACATACAGACACATGAAATCAGTCTAACCACATCAGCTGACTGTGTATACATACGTGTGAGTGTGCATGCATGTAAGCACATTAAATTCATTTTTTGTGTGTGTGAGCATGTATGTAAGTATGTCTACTTCTGCCAATGGGAACTCTTTTTGTTCCTTAGTTAGCACTCTGAAGTTCACCAAGGTTGGAATTTTGTGTTTATACAATGTCATCTTTTCCCCACCATTCATTATGGTAGCTGCATTACAACTTTTGGGATGTCTAAGCACAACAACAGTATGCATCAGTGGGGTTTTGTGTGTGTGGGTTTTTTTTTCCTATAATTTTGTCATCTGTTTTTACCGGCACACATGAGCCTATTCTTCCAAAAGGTGGACCCGGTACTAAAGCAAGACGTTCTGTGTGTACAAAGGACATCATGTTATATTCTCATCCAATGGTCTTTACTTTAGGGATAGTGGAGTTATATATATATATATATATATATATAATATATATATATATATATATATATATATATATATATATATAAAAACTAGTCTAATGAGGTAAAATCCCTTCAAACAGACATCTTGGTGGTGGCTCTTGTCCACACAATCAGATCTCAAGCTCAATGCTCTAAGCAGACTAACTCCTACTGTCCTAGGCTATGTCTCCCCCATGGAAACTATAGTATAACAGCTATGGAACTATTCATATCCCGTAATTATGCACATCTATTGAATTTATTCTTTTGTATTTTTCGTAAATGTACAACATCTGTTTTACCTGCTCACATCTGTTTCAATGTTTGTGACTGTGCCCGAGTATATTAATTAAGGCAGGGCTCTGTGTGCGCGCGCGTGCATGCGTGCGTGTGTGTGTGTGTACAAACCAATATACGCATTCAAGTGCAAGTGTGTATGCCTGCAACCTTGTGTGTAGTTTTGTCAGTGGAGATAGCAAGAGCATTATTTTCAGGTATCTGGTTTCAGCAACACTGTATTTCACTATTTGCTATTTCTGTCACCTCTTTTATAAAGTATACAACTGTGCAACATCTGTTTATCTGCCAACAACTGCTTTAATCTTTTTAAGTGTGCATGTGTGTGCGTGTGTGTGTGCACATGCATGCATCATGTGTGTGTGTGCACATGCATGCATCATGTGTGTGTGTGCACGTGCATGCGCGTGCGAGTGTGTGTGTGTGTGTTTAATCTAAACCTTTTTTAAATCAAGAATAATGGATAAGTATCATGTGCTCTTTTACATCTAGTCTGTGTGTGCATGTGGATAAATTGTAAATGTTGTCATTTGTCCCCATCAGCACACCATGGCCTACTCTTCCAAAAGGCAGAACAAATTTTAACATGTGCTGTGCACCAGACGTTTCTGCTTGCATTTGCATGTTTTTACATGACTCTGGTTTATAGTCTCATCCTCACAGTCACAGATAGAGACAGAGAGACAGACAGAGACAGAGAAAGAAAGAGACAGAGTGCGTGTGTGTCATGTCATGTGCATGTATGTGTGTGTGTGTGTGCATCACTGCATGTGTGTCTGCATGTCTGTGTGTGTGTGTGTGTGTGTGTGTGTGTGTGTGTGTGTGTGTGTGTGTGTGTGTGTGTGAGAGAGAAGAGAGAGAGAGAGAGAGAGAGAGAGAGAGAGAGAGAGAGAGAGAGAGAGAGAGAGAGAGAGAGAGAGAGAGAGTGTGTGTGTGTGCATATGTGTTTGAGTGTGAGCAAAAACCATGCATTGTCACAATTGTGAAAGCATGAATTTGTATGACAGTGCAACTGTCTGAACTACAGCAAGAGCAAAACATAAGGCTAAGCTCACATAATACCAGTATTCATAATCAGACACACGTGATGAAATTCAAGGACTTACCTAAAAAGGATAACATGTTCTGAAACCAATTCCAGATAAACATCTTGGCCTATCTGTAAAAGAAAAAACAAGCCACTGAACAATGGAAAGTAAGAAAAAGAGTTCAGGTAGAAGTTTCAAACAGATTATCTACCTCTGTCAAGTCTGTTTCAATAAAGTAAACATAATAATGAAAAGTATACACACCTGTATAGACCAGCACTACCTAATATCTATTGACTACCTGTGGCTGTGAGTAAGCAACTTTCAAGCATTTTATTTCTTCTGGACAATAAACCCTGATAAATCTTATCAGTCACTGCACACTCACAATGTCACAGACTAGATCAGTAGATGTAGCAACACACTAGGAGATCCACACATTAACTTGTCAAGACTTAAATGTTTGAAGGAATATATGAACATGTAACATTCATGAATGCACACAAGCCCCCTCCCCTGAGGGTTAAGGAAGAAGAAAAAAAAAAGGGGGGGAGGGGGTGTTTTCAAACAAGGAGCTGCTGCTGAAACAGCTACAATCAAAAAGGCTGGATTGTTGACCACACTGTTGTGAGGTGAGTGCACTGACAAAACATAAACATTTCTTCTGAGCTCTTTTTGAAAAATACAACCCCACCCCCGCCGTTCTTCCTCCCACCAACTCCCTGAGTTTCTTTAGTTTTAATAACACTGTGATAAATAATATATATAATATTCTCTCTCGCTCACTCGCTGAGCTTGGTGAATATAACCAGTTTTTATTTTTATTTATTCTTTTATATCGAGGATAATGGAATAAGCATTCATGTGCTTTTAAACATCCAGTCCCCGTGTGTATGCGGTTTTGTAAATTTTGTCACGTTCCCACCAGCACACAATGGCCTACTCTTAAGAAAAGTGGAACAGGATTTAACGTGTGCGCAAGATATTCTGCAAACTTCACTCAACAATCATCAAAATACAGTAAATGAAAATGAACAGTTTAGAGCCGAGTCAGTGAGTGCCTGTCAAAATGATAACATTCTGGAGTTTCTTTGCTTGCAGCTGTGCCACTGTGTTTAGCGAACCAGGAATGTCATGGGCACCCAACAGAGGCAGAGTTTTGGGGGTTCCAGCCAGTCCTTTCTAAAGTAAACTTGCAATGGGTGAATGAATTTGTAGGACCATGTAGTCAAGCATGATCCCACTTACATGTGATTTGAGACTGTTGGACTTGGGAGTGTTGCTCACATCACCTGACAAACACAATTGGTCCAAAGACATGCATTCCCATGGCATCAGCATCATGCTTATCACCACATACAGTGGCACAACACACACATCATTAGGCCTACATGTATGCTTTGGTGCTTCAAAAATGTGTACGTGTATGCAAGCAACATGGGAGTACGAGGATACACCTCGCAAAAAACACTGACATCGACACACACATACAACTATACACCAAGCTGACACTAACACAGTGCCAAACACACCATATAGAACTGGTCCTATAATTGTAATTGCTCAGTTTAAAATAGACTTACATCACATAACTTTTCAGTTCAGATATCATCTGTTACTTGCAAAACAGAATCACAATCAATATGTGTTTCCGTTTACTGGTTTAGAATCAACTTTCTTCCCATCCCACCTTTGGCTTAGGTCAAAGTCTACCAGCAGAGTCCACTTAAAAACTTCATAAATTTCTTCTCTACGAACTGTATAAATCTTTTATACTCATACCATTTCGAACTTGTACTTCGAATGTGGATAAGGTTGAAGAACCCAGTGTTTTATGAATGAAAACGAAAAGACGGAGCAGTTATGTGAGGCATAGTAGCACTAGCAGTCAAGAAATTCGTCTGTGAACACCGCACAGTGCTTGGCTATCTTTATGCTCAACTCGTGGTACAAGTAGGTTTTAAAGAAAGTATTAGATAATCGATAGCTTTACAACTGAAGAATGCATAATACACCACCATGTATCCAGCTGATTTGAATACTTACTGAAAAATCCTCTGGACACCAGAAAATATTGTAAGACGAGATGCTCTGGAATGAGACGTGTACCACTCCAAAATGGCCGAGCTCTGTGATGACGTACAAGCATCGCACTCTTATTTTATGCCCATTGATTGGTTGGTATTTTCGTAAAAACCAATCCACTTTAACTTAACAACCTGGAAATCTTCTACACGAACATGGCGGCGTTGGGTCAGGTATGTAAAGAGCACGCGCTTTTGTTTCATTTGTTTTTAATTCATGTGATAAAGAATGCTCATAGACCTGTAGAGATGGTATAGGCATTGTATGCATGAGCAGAAGATGCAATGTCCTCAAGATTATATAGAAGACTAGTTTATTGCTTTCAAGCCCATGACTTCGTAAGAGGGCCGCCGACCAAGGACTTTCATACACATTGCCCGTAAATCTAATAGGACTAGGTCATTAAGAAATGTAGGCTTACATCTGAATGATTTTTAAAAAAAAAAGGGGGGGGGGGGTGTCAAAGGCTGGACAGGAAACGCATAATGCCAGCGCAATATAGTGTGTGTGAGTGGTGTGTGCTCTTTCTGTGTGTGTGAGTGAGTGACTGAGGGAGAGAGAGACAGAGACAGTGTGCATGCAATTACTGAATTAGTTGTGTTTTTCATCATTTGTATACACACCTGTGTGTGTGTGCTTGCATGTGATTATTGTGAGTGTGTGTCACTGTGTATGAGCAAGTGAGTTAGACTCTAACTAGAGAGAGACTGACACTTGCACAATTTTATATTTCACTCAGCATTACAGAATTACACTTTACAGCCCTGTAGCGACAGTGTAGGCAAAAAAGTGTGTGTGTGTGTGTGTGTGTGTGTGTGTGTTGTGTGTGGTGTGTGTGTGTGTGTGTGTGTGTTGGGGGTGGGGGGTGTTGTGCAGTTTTAGATTTGTTACTTTATTTCTGTTTTTTTCCTTAATCTCATTATCCTTTCTGTTTCACTCTGCACTTTATCATTAATGTACCATTGGACAAGTATAATTTGTTGTGCAGGGTGCTGAGACTCTGTGTGTGTGTGTATGTGTGTGTGTGTGTGGGAGAGAGAGAGAGAGAGAGAGAGAGAGAGAGAGAGAGAGAGAGAGAGAGAGAGAGAAATTTGATTGGTTGATTGATGATAATCTTTCTTTCCAAGGGTTACAGGTAAGTATTGACATACTTTTTTTCATACTTTTTTTTTTAAAATCTGGCCCTTGCCCTGATTATAGTAATATAGATTACCAGTGATCAGAGTAATGATCGCAACTAAAATGTTCCAAGAGAAAGATATATATATATATAGATATATATATATATCTATATATATATATATATACTTCTTTCATCTTTAAAAAAAAAAAAACCTTAAAAAATCCACTTCTAAACTTATGTATTTTATGAATGTACACAACTTCATTTAAACTTGTTTGGGATGTGTATATAACAGTTCTTCTGAACAAAATATGTAATAACATAATTTTTCATGTCCAAAATACCCCCAAACAATCCCATTCATAAAATTTTGGTTTTTAATAAACTGGCCAGTATCGTCAACTGGCCTGGGAGCACTCTTAGTAAAAAGAAACACACCACATCAGTACATGCAGCCCTTAGTGACTTCACATGATGCAGTGAGCTGTTGATAGTTATCATAGGTTGCATAATGTGAGGAGTAATGAAAGTAGTGTGGGTTGGGATATTCAGTCTACTGGCACAGGAGAAATTTTGCACCGCAGATAACTTTGACCTGTGTCACATACAAGCTGATAATGGCAACCTTTGTTCACAAATGTAGACAAGAAAATTCTGGATATATATATATATATATATATATATATATATATATATATATATATATATATATATATATATACATATATATAAATTTCCTTCTTGGGGTCACTGAAGAGGTTAAGAAGATAGTTTAAAAAACAAAAAGCAAATAGTAAGTTCCTTTCTTCACGCTGCACTTTTAATTTGATAAACCAATAATGTCTGACTGGAATTACTTTCATCATTACATTAGATCACACTCCATTTTACATTTTAGAAATAATAATTTGACATTTTTCCTATAAAATTAAAGAGAGCTGCTCAAAAGCACAATCTAGAGGCTTTATGACTTCTTCAATACATGTTTTTTGACAGCATTCATCACAACTTATCACAATGCATTAGGGTTTGTCATCTGGCAATAATAATAGTTACACGAGCAGGACATCACTTAATCCCACTTTCATATCTATAAGTGACATCAAAGTATTCAAGTGCTCATTAATTAATGTTGCCAATAAAACAAAAAAATGATGCTGTTTCAGAATAGTTTTATTTTTCTGCTGTGTTCAGGCTGTGGTGAAGCTGCCCTCGTTACCACCAGTGGCTTTGCTGGCGTTCCGTGGTGTTCAGACAACATCATGCTGCATGAAAAACATCCGAGCTGGCGTCCCCAAAGCCACCATCAACCGAGATAAACCATTGACATATGAACAGGCCCAAGCCCCCTACAAAATTGGAGTCACAAAAGGATGGAATTCCTGGCATACAGGTGAGTATAATTTCACCCACCCCATCCTCCAACCAATTCCTTTATAATATACATGAAAAAAAAAAGGTTGATGACTGAGCCGTGAGCGTTTGACGATGAAGAAGAACATTTTTAAATTGTTTATTTTTCTTTAAGTATCACTTTTTTTAAACAAAGTATCACATGTATGGTATATATATTATATAATATAATGTTTTGAAATAGCTCCTCAGAGCTGATTTTAGCTCCACAAACATTACAGGAAAGAGTGGGTTGATTGTCTGGCTCTGTTTATTTTTTGATTGGTTTGATGATTTTGAAAGAGGTGTGTGCGTGTGCACGCTAAAAAAAAGGTGGGTTTTTAAGGACTCTAGCTTTGGTTTAATCTCATTTTTATGTATTGTTTATGTGGTTCTCCAACAATGCGGTTACCATCCTGGGTTGACCCTTATGGTTGTCCAGGGCACTGATACAAGGAATGACCATAGAGTTGGTTTTCAACCCTATTGTAGTCTAGTTTTAATATGTGATTCAGAAAAGCTACATGAGGTGATAGCCCTGATATGGCCTCTGTGATTGGCGGGGCTACAAATAACAAGATTTTATTGAATTGGAGTGGAGAGGAGTGGATTGGGGCATGTGTGTGTGTGCATGTGTGCATGCATTCGTGTGTTTTCTGCAACTCTTTAGCTAATCCTTCAAAAGCTTTACCTGCCTGACATACAAACTTTATAAGCCAAAACAATTTGAAAAAAACAAAACCCCTCTCTGTTTCACTGTGTTGAATTAGAAAGGTTTTGTTCTTCTTGTTTTGTACTTTTTTTTTTTTTTGGGGGGGGGGGGGGGTGGGGGGTTGGTAGCATAGGACATAAGAATGTAAAGGAGGAAGAAGACAAATTATGAAATAAAACCTGTCTTCACCCAGTCTAGTCTGGATCTATAGTAACTCTGTGAGCAGCAGAAGGAATGTTTTATGAACGTTGTTGTTGTTGCACGTTCCCCAGCTAAACACCCTGGGTTTCACCCAGAATGTGCACTCTGGCTCACTCATCATCCCACCTGGGAAGCACTGTGAGATTGAAATTGCACACTGGATGAGAAGTTTGCGTGTATGACTTTTTTTAACCCTTTGCTGGGCATAACGTCCCAAAACGTCCGACCCCCGCCATGGGCACAACGGCCAAAACCGGCCGGCAACGTTACCGCCACTTTAGAGCGTTCAAACATCGAAATTTTCGCGGATCTCGCATCGAGTCTCGTTTTAATATAAAGCTCGAGACTTCCGCCTCGTTCTCATCCGGTTCTGTCTTTGTTGCATTGCAAATGGCGGACTACGAGGTGTTTTTGTGAAAGTGACCGGCGAAAAAAAGTGAAAAATTTTTGAAGATGGCGGACTTGTTTGACACCGACGACGACGAACCTTTCCTCGGCTTTCGTGCGGAGGATACTGAACTTAGGGAAGTGCAACCAGGCTCAGACATTGAAATAAGTGATGTTAGTAGCGTGCACACATCGGACTTGAGTGACTGGAGTGAGGGGGGGGACGAAGACGATGACGAAGTTCGAGATGAAAATGACTGGTCTTTGCAAACGCGGCCGATTACGATTACGGACTTTACGCAGCAAACTGGAGTGAACATCGAAGACTTTGACCAAGGATCAGGTTCTCAACTTGATTTCTTTTATCAGTTGTTTACTCCACAGATGTTTCAAAGGATTTCCGATGAAACAAACGCGTACGCGCGCATCAAAATCGCCGCAAAACCAAATGGCGATTCTCTGTGGAGTGAAACCACGCCGGAGGAGATGAAGGCCTATTTCGGCATTCTCATTCTTATGGGCATTCATAATATGCCCAAAGATGAAATGTACTGGTCAACAGATGACAGATACGGTGTGCAAGGAGTTAGCAAAATTATGTCTTTGAAGAGATACAGAAAAATCTCTGAGTATCTACATCTTGTTGACAACAACAACCTGCCTGATCCTCAGTGCCCAAACAGGGATAGACTTTTCAAAGTCAGACCTCTCCTTACCATGGCCAAAGAAACATTTGCAGCAAAATTTCTTCCAGGCAGAGAAATAAGCATTGATGAGGCTATGGTACCTTTCAAAGGGAGGAGTAGTTTGAGACAATACATGCCTGTCAAACCTATAAAGTGGGGTATGAAAGTTTGGTGTGCTGCTGATGCAAAGACCGGTTACATTCTCGACTTTGACGTGTACTGTGGTAGGCGACCTGGTGGAGTTCAAGTGGGACTGGGACATGATGTGGTGATGCAGCTGGCACAAAAGTATTTAGATAAAAACCATCATCTTTATTTTGACAACTTTTTTTCTTCCGTGCCTTTGATGGAGGAGTTGCTGGCACGTAGGACCTATGCTTGTGCGACTGTTCGCATAAATCGTGTAGGTCTACCTGCCGGCATGAAACGCCACCGACGGCTGAGAAAAGGTGAGCACATTGTCTACCAGAAAGGCAACATCTTGGCAACAGTGTGGCATGATAAGCGTGATGTGAACTTGCTGTCCACAAACTTGTCACACGGCCTGGATGTTGTTCAAAGATGGGACAAAAGTGCTGGGGCAAGAGTTGATGTGCCCTGCCCGACAGTTGTAAGATCTTACAATGAAAACATGGGGGGAGTGGACAAGGTTGACCAAATGAGGGGGTACTATTCAACTTTGAAAAAATCTATAAAATACTGGAGGTACCTCCTCAGTTTTGTGTTTGATGCTGCCATCAACAATGCCTTCATCCTGTACGACAAGAGTGTGGCGGAAAAACCTAAGGCTCGGTATGCACTCTTGGATTACAGGATGGACCTTGCTGATCAGCTGATAGGTGGGTTCTCCTCCAGGAAGAGAAAAGGTGCCAAGAGAAAGAGCCAGACTGTGAACCCAGAAAATGTCCAGTCCCACAAACTCATTAGATACGACGGACGAAAAAGAGCCTGTGTTGCCTGTAAAACGGCTGGTCGACGTACCCCGTCAGGACGCCCTGTGGAAAGCTCCTATGGCTGTGATGTGTGCCAAGTTAATTACTGCAAGGACACTTGCTTCCCACAGCACCTTGGTGCAGTGGTTGAGGCACCAGAGTGATTGCAGTAGGACTGTATGTGGTGTATATATTGTACAAAGGAGTTTTTTTCAACTTTTTTTTGGTGTGTTCCTGCATCATTCATCCAAGAAAAGACAGAAGATCAGCACAAGGTAGGAAAAACATTCTTCTTTATTCATTTCTGAATGTTTTTCTCTTTATTTGATCAAAATCCATGTATGCAATCCAAAGTTATGGCAAAATGAACAGACACACCCTCTCACACATTCTGCACAGCCATTTTCTCTGCCCAACAGGAAGTAAACAAACCGCCATGCTCTGCCCAGCAAAGGGTTAAGTACCTCACCATACAGGCAACCATACTCTGACTTCAGAGGATGTTCCGTGTAAATCCTGTACCTATATCAATGTCTGACTTGTTTTGTTGCAGCCAACCTGACCAAAGAGGGGTTTGGAGGACGAGCCGCTGAACGAACCTTTGACGACATTGTGATCAGAAAGTTCATCAAAGGGACCTGGCCCGGCCTCTTTGCTTCCGAGGTGATCATCAAGCGAAGGCAAAACCTGGTCGTAGTTGCAGGGTTGGTGTTCCAGCAGCTGAATCCACGCAAACACTACTTTCTGATCGGGTACTCTGAGGAGATGCTGTCCTATTTGCTCAAGTGCCCTGTCAAGTTAGAGCTGCAGTACGTGCAAGACAGGAGTGATGTCATCTTCAAGAAGATCTAAATGAATTGATGACAGACAGTGTGTGTGTGTGTGCGTGTGTGTGTGTGTGTGTGTGTGTTTGCATGTGTAAAAGAATGTATCTCTCCAGTGAAGTTAGCAGATGGATTTATGTAATTCTAATTGAAAGCACGTGACTGTAGCATAGTATGATTAGAAGAGCATTAAAGTCTGAAAGGTTTATGAGAACGTGAACTTCTTGTGGTGTGTTCATACTTCACTGAAAAATGACAAATTGTTTTGTAAACACTGTGTGATAAGTAAATTTTTTTTATATCCGAACCTGCAAGTGTAATTCTTGTCATTTGAATGAGTTGGTTGATGAATTGAGTACTTGCATGAGTCTCAGAGATAAATGGAGAGAAAGAGTGTGTGTTTGAATGCATGTGTGTGTATGTATTTATAAAAATAAATGTATCATATCTGTTCATTTATCCAAGAGGTCTGAATGCGGCTACTCAATGGCGGGCAAAAATGGTTGCGTACGCAAAATCTCACCTTTGGTAAACCTCAGAGGTCTAGCCAAGGAACAAAAAAACAAAACTGTTCATTTTATTTCAAACTGCTGTGGCTAGCCACACCCAGGCAAACTGCATGCAGATTTACAGAGAGAGGTAGGCAAGTATGTAGACAGTCAAGTTGCAGAACTGTGATTCCTCTTTTCTGAATACATTGATGTTACCATTGATGAAAGGTTGCTGTCTCCTCTAAACTGAAAACTTTCCCAACAATAACACTAAATGTAAAAATGTTCTCCCTTGGGAATGCCAGGGGCCTGTCAGTAAAAAAAGCATCCCCGTCTTCTGGAATTGATGTGCTAGGAATTCCCTCTTTTCTATCCCTCTCTTTGTTTCTGCCTTGTTCCTTTTGTTCCTGTCACCTCCTCCTTGTTTATTTTCTGCCTTGTTAGTCCATTCTCCTGCCTTTTTTTCCAAAAGAATGAAAACATAACAATTCTCTCCTGTGCCAAAGTCTGATGCGCTGGGCCTGACTTGTTAGTTGCTTTATGGCAGCGTGAAGCATTTTGGCTGATATGACAGACAACAAAGTTGCTGAGTGTTTGACGTAGGAGAAGAAGAAGGAAAACAAAACACAGTATTTCGTGGAAGTTCCTGGCACACTGTTTCCAGTCCACCATTTTCCTCCCAGTGCTAAAAACTGAAACCAACCAGAATGTTCCTGCTTGTTAATTTCAAACATTGCATCTCTGACAGAGAAGGCTTCTTTGTTACCAACCAGCTTTTCAGATGACTTCATTTTTTTTTTGTACAGCCTGTCATCTGATGTGATACAGCCTTGTGCTCCTGCCTATTTTGTCATGAACACTATCTGCACACAGTATCATCATCACCACCAAAAATGGGTACAATCTCAGCAATGACAGCATTTACCACACAAAACTGCATAGTGTCATCAGTTACCCACGTCAGTCACCACATGAACTCTGCACATGGTATCAACAGGGGCATGGGATAACCTGGTGGTTAGAGTGCTGTGCTCATGATCAGATGGTCTGGGTGTGCACCCAGGTTCAAACCATTACCAAGACACAAGTTCAAGGGGATTTTCCCCCAGGAGTTAACATCCACTCCGCTCCCCCGAGAGTCCTTCAGATGATATTAAAAACTTAAGTCTCGTGTGTGAACACACGCAGAACATTTTGCATGCATGTTCAAAACCTGTTCCACCTTTCAGAAAAGTAGGCCATTGTGTGCCAGTGGAAACATGACAAAATTTACAAAGCTGCATGCACAAGGGGACTGGGTGTAAAAAACCAGAGCGCTCATTCCATTATCCTTAAAATAAAAGAATAAATAAATACATTAAGTCATTTACACATGTCAGTCACCACATAAACACTGCACATAGTAAAATCAGTCCCCACATAAACATTGCACATGGTATCAGTCACCACATAAACACTAAATGGTATCAGTCACCACATAAACACAGCACGTGGTATAATCAGCCAGCACATAAACACTGCATCTGGTACAACCAGTCACCACATAAACTTTGCACACAGTATCATCAGTCACCACATAAACACTGCAGGTGGCATCAGTCACCACATGAACACTGCGCATTGTGTCACCCATAAACACTGCGCATGGTGTCACCCGTCACCACACAAACATGGCACATGGTATTGGTCACCACATAAACATGGCACATAGTATAATCAGTCATTACATAAACACTGCACACAGTATCATCAGTCACCACATTATCACTGCACATAGCATCATCAGTTACCACATAAACACTGTACACAGTATTGTCAGTGACACTGTCAATCACCACATAAACACTACACACAGTAGTCAGTGACACTGTCAATCACCACATAAACACTACACACGGTAGTCAGTGACACTGTCAATCACCACATAAACACTACACACAGTAGTCAGTGACACTGTCAATCACCGCATAAACACTACACACGGTAGTCAGTGACACTGTCAATCACCGCATAAACACTACACACGGTAGTCAGTGACACTGTCAATCACCACATAAACACTACACACGGTAGTCAGTGACACTGTCAATCACCGCATAAACACTACACACGGTAGTCAGTGACACTGTCAATCACCACATAAACACTACACACGGTAGTCAGTGACACTGTCAATCACCACATAAACACTACACACGGTAGTCAGTGACACTGTCAATCACAGCATAAACACTACACACAATATTGTCAGTGACACTGTCAATCACCACATAAACACTACACACAGTTACAGTATCCTCAGTGACATGATTATATCAGTCACTGCCTAACATTACCCTACAACAGCAGATTTATTTTGCCACACCATCTACTCAAAGGGAAACAACACATTACCTTATTGCTCTTCTAGGCAGTTCTTTCCCTTAGACCATGAACTCGACTGATTAATTTTATGATTGTGTTTGTTACCTTACAGAGGTCCTGGTGTCAATTCTGGATAAGAGTCTCTGGGGTTTTTTTGTTCTTCGGTATAAAGACTTTAAAAGAAATTATGGAAAAAAACCAAAAGCAATTACAATGATAAGGAATAGTACTTATTGGGTACAATCTCATCCTGATGTGATTTGCAAAGTGCTCCAAAAAGTAAAGATTTATCAAACAATTCGTTTCACACATTACCTTACCTATGTGTGTCTCTCAGAAACATGCACATTTCTTAACTTCTTATCATTAAAAATCCCCACTCTCCTTTCCACCTGTTGGTCCATTTCACATTACATCCATTTTCCACACATAGTGTCCTGTATGTATGTATGTATGTTAGTCCGTCGTTTTCGACGATGACCTCCAAAACAGCAGAGGAGGCAGCTGCTGTTTCGGAAACTGGGCAGAAATTTGATTATAGTGGAGATGCCTTGCCCACAGTACATCCCCACTCTCTCGGCCAAGAGGGCATAAGGACAGTCAGCGTTGGAGATGTTCTCCAAAGGCCAACTAGCCCACAGGGCTGCAGCACATAAGGACTGTGCAAGTCAAGCCTCCTAGTCAGAGAGTCATAGTCGATCACTAAAGACTAAGCTGTAAAGTGGAATTCCATGAGTGGAAAAGCCACTGGTCATACAGCCTCTCACTTTGCTGTTGCCCCCAGCATCAATGGTTTAATCAAGAACTGTGATAAACCCCAGGCGCTGTGTCCTAAATATTGAGTATCAACATTCTTTTTTCTGTTCATTTCTGTGTATCTACTGAAAAGATGTGGGGACAAAATGTTATCCTGAAGGGCTCCTTTTTTCTTCTTTTAACATTAAAGAACTCGGTGTTTGGCATTCCATTGGATGGCTGCCTTCTGATCTGCATACATTTTTTTTTTCGTTCTTTGGCGAGAACTCTGAGGTTTATCAAAGGTGAGATTTTGTGTATATGGCCATTTTTTCCCACCATGAAGGTAACCGCATTCCGTCTTTGGGTATGTTATTTTCGCAACCTACCGAGCGCTGACATGAATTTCGGTATATTTCATGTGCATACTTGATCTTCTGCATGTGTATAGGCTATAAGGTGTCCCATAACCTATAAATAGGGGAGCGAGGCGTCAGACCTCACTTCTCTAGGGCCCAGCACATTGAGGGCGGCGCCCATCTCCTCTCCCTCGCTACTTTACCTTCCATGACCCTAAAGAGGCAGGTACCCATTTACAGCTGGGTGAACTGGGGGAACTTTACTGAAACCAAGGCGCGCAAACCGTCACCCATCCAACTGGTAACCACGCTCGACACTGCTTAACTTGGCTGGGGGAAGCGAGTGCTCCGACCACTGAGCTATCCCGTCTCCCTATAAGCTATACACGAGGGGAATTAAGGCACGAGCAGGTCTGCACTTAAAGTTGATGTGGAGATCAGAAATATCCCCACCACTTAAGTCACCAGACGACGCCTAGATTCGACCCCATCACTTCATAGACCACGGGATTGAAGTCGAACAGTTCTAACCCCTTGGCCATAGCATCCGTCCAAATTTTGCTATGAGCAAGATCAGGTGCTTTGGAAAGCCCATTTTTGATAGTGTGATAAACAGATGGTGATGTTGGGCACTGCCGGAAGCCTTTTTCTGCAGTTAATGAAAGTTACAAATGCCTCATCTTCAGTGTTTCAAATTTTTCTCTAACAGTGTCTGAAGCACAAAAAGCATGTCTGTTGTTTCCGTTCCACGTCTTTATCCTGTCTGACAATCTGATATATCTTTTTCTACTTTATTTTTCTTTCTGTTGAGGATGATGATTAGAAGAATTTTGCTTGCATTGGCTTGTCAAGCCAATTTATTACTCTGCTATTGCCACTCTCCATCGTTGAAGAGTTTTTGTTTTGTTGTTGTTGTTTCCACTCATTTGGGCCATTGGCAGGTCTCCCAAATTCGTTTGCATGGGTGATGTAAAGCTGTAAAACTGGAAGGGTCGGAGTTTTTGTGTGCCGGTGGGAACGGATGACAGAATTTACTGAACCGCATATACATGGGGACTGGATGTAACAAAGCACATGAGTGCTTATTCCATTATCCTCGATATAACAGAATAAATAAATAAATAAAAGCTCACTTGGGATGTTATCCACTTCAGGGGATTTGCCTTCTTTTAGTTTTTTCGTGGCAGTAGTGACTTCATCTTTAGGTGGTAAAGGTTCCAGCTCATTTAGTTCTACATTGCTGGTCAGTTCACCAGAAACACTGTAGTTGAGGTCTAACATTATTTTGCATATTCATGCCTCTTCTCTCATATTTAATTTATTTCAGTAAAAACTTTCCTGACTTTGTCATTTAGGCTTTGATTTTAAAACGACAGTTTACTCTCTGCCTGTATCTGTCTGTCTGTCTGTCTCTGTTCCCTTTGTGGGTGGGGTGCATTGTGCCTGGTCTTCTCTTGTACTTGTTACTTTGCAGGGCAGTTTCTAACCAAAAATTCTTCTCTTCTAATCTTGTTCTTATCTCTTTTAAAAAGAAAATAAAAAAAGAAGTTTTCTGTAGTCAATTTTTTTTTCTGGTTTGTCTCTTTCCTTTTGCTAAGAGGAGAACCTCGTCTCTTAGGAAGGTTTTAACCCCTTCTTTTCCTTCTTTCCTTATGAATGATTTTGGGCAATCTCTGTGTATGTATACCTTCTTCATGTCATTCTGGATTTCTTCTGGAGGAACCTCATTTGATTCCATTCTTTCTGAGTGCTTCAAAAGGAGTGGTCCCACCCCCACATTTCATAAGCACTTTTAGCTTCAGAAAGACAGTGTGTAATATGAAAATAAAGGCTGGAAAAGAGGAAACATGGGTCTTTTCCATTTTAGGAAGACCCTCTGAATAAGAGCTTTCATTCACCTTTCTTACATGAATCAATCTTTAGGCTTTTACAAAGCATGTGGGGGCCTATTCAGTAACTTTAAAATAAATAAAAAATTTTGGCCACAAAGACACTCAAGACGAAAGGCGGGGACAAATCGTATTTCCCGGTACAATCATCCAATCAGAAATCTTGAAAATTTAATCATCACAGCAAATGTCGTCACATCCGTCGCGCGGCTCAAGCATCTCTCTATGCCAAGGGAAAAAACTCTTGTAGTGTCAACGCAACGAAAATGGATACCTGTGATGGGTACACAGGTAAGTAAGAACTTACAGGAGTACGTCTACTTCCTTTTCACCAACTAGTCCGTAACATAATGAAAGAAAACATTCAGATTCTGTCAAAGGGTTCTTGGTAAATGATTAGACCTTGTCGTAGCTTATGTATTGAGATCGATGTGCAAAATCGATTAAACAATGTTGGTTCAGTGGCTGTTGTGGACTGTTGAGGCTGTTGCCCTTGTTACGTGTGTAGTGTGTTGTGTTGGCCATGCTAGTGATAGGCTACGACGTAGCGGACACTCGGACAGCTGTGAGACACTGACGAGTAACGGCATCAAACGTTGTCTGGATTCGGTTGTCTGGATTCGGGATTAGTTTTGCGCGCCATAGTTTGTGATGCCATCAGCATTTTGAGTTTAAAACAAATGTAACTTTTTAAAACTAGTCACTAGGCACAGGTAACTGAGGTAAGTTTGTTGCATTTTCAGGATTGCCTGTGGTGTTCTGCAATGTGTATCACTAACAATAACAATAACAATAATTTTAATTCAGTTTTTGCAGGCCATATGGCCCATAGGAACAACAGTTAATCATATACTTTCATGTAAGGTGAACATCCTTACTTCTGATATCTAAACATTTAGTAAGAAATAATCCAACTTTAAACATCAAACTAGGTTTAGTGTTCATACAAAGAAGCTGCACTTTCAGATTCGATGGAAATCTGTAATAATACAGAGGAATACATTTTCTTCGCAATACAGCATATTTTGGGCATACAAGTAAAAAGTGACAAACATCTTCAATTTGTTGGCCATCACACTGAGAGCAGAATGGATCAGTAATCAGTGTATCATAGTGTATGTTTAGACAGCAGAATATGCAAAAATTAAATAAATAAAAAAACCCAATAAAAACAACTGCCAACCCCCCCACCCCACCCCCAGTGCAGTGGCATGAATCGCACATTCTTTTTCACATGAAATCAAATCTTTTACAATTTTTTAATTATCTGAATTTTTTTTTTCAAAGCATATCCTTCAGGATTTCTTTGTATAGTTGAACTTAGATTAAAACTATGAAAAAAATCAGTTTTATTCTGCCTCCAGGGGACAGTATTAGCTATTGCCTAGTGGTTAGAGTGGTTAGACTAGAGCATGTAAGTGCTTCGGTTCCAGTTTCTGGTTAGTGTCTGATGAGATTTTCCCTTAGTTTTAAGGTTTGTAATGGCTCAACACCCCTAACTTAGCAAGTCCTTCAAAGGGGATTTTAAGTAAAGATTTGGTATGAACACATCCACAGCATCTTCAGCACACATCAAAATCTCATCCACATTTTTAAAAAGTAGTCTAGCTATGGTTGGTGACTTAAATCATATGATCAATACCCAGCATGCATTCTACTGCCTGGGGAAGGATAGGCTCCACAGTAAAACTTGCAGACTGTCAGTGTAGTACTAGTAGGGCCTTCATTAGTCAATGATGGATCCATGACAAAATTTACAAAACCACATGCACATGGAGAATGGATGATAAAAGAAAAAGCACACCAGTGTCTATTCCATTGTCCTGGGTGAGGGGGGGGGGGGGGGGAGTTGAAAACTCAGCTTGGAGTTGATTGAGGAAGAAGTCAGGAGTGTCATTACAGAAAAGGTGTTAAAACACGAGAAACTTAATGTCTCTGTGCTCACTATTTTTTCTTGTTCTCTTTTTCTTTAACTAGCAGACAGTTTACTGTTTGGTATAGGCAGTATTTATTAAACCAAAATTAAAAGAGTGATTTAATCGCGTTCTATGAATTATGATTATCTCTAATTCATTTTCAAGGGTTTGCACTTCTTAGCTTATGATTATGCTCATGCGTGGTTCCATGTACTGTATTCTAACAGCTGTATACACGAAACATCATACAGTGATGCAGATATGATGGTATAATAATATATGCTACTTATGTACATACACACATGTACACACGCACGCATTCACGTACACACACATTCTCTTTCTTCCCTCCCTCTCCACCTGTTTCTCAAAACACACAGACACATATTCACACACACACAACACACACACACACACACAACACACACACACAAAAACACACAAACACACACACACACACACACACACACACACACACACACACACACACACACACACACACACACACACACACACCTCTCTCTCTCTCTCTATTTTGGCTTATTGTCATATTTTTTGTAACTGATTTTTATTGTGGTGGTTGTGGTTATACAATAACATTTTTGTTTTTAGTGTGTTTATTTATTTTTCTCACTAAAATACTAAGCAGTTTGGCAACCCCCCTTCATGTATGGGCCAATGGCCTTTTTGTGAATAAATCTTTCGAGTTCGAGTTCTCTCTGTCTCTCTCTGTCTCTCTCTCTCTCTCTCTCTCTCTCTCTGTCTCTCTGTCTCTCTCTCTCTCTCTCTGTCTCTCTGTCTCTCTCTCTCTCTCTCTCATTCTCTCATACATGCACACACACATACACATACACACACACACACACACACACACACACACACACACACACACACACACACACACACACACACACACACACACAGAGCTGCTGTGTACACTGACAAATGTGTGGACATGTAAGTTTACAAAACTTTGGATAATATTAATGATCACAGCTATACGATATATGCAGTACATTATACAACACATGTGGTCTATGAGACACATGGACCATTATGTAGGTGTGCAAAGTATGCATAACATTAAATACAAAATACACATGTATAATTTATCTTGTATTCATTCTCTCCCCCTTTTTCTCTATTTGCTCACTGTACCTGTTCACTGTGTTCAGTAAAAGAAAAAAAACAACTACCCTCCCCCCCCCCCTTCCACCCTGCTCCAACTCAAATAACCCAACTATTTGACCTAACCAGTCTGTGACTGAGACACCCCCCCCCCCCCCCCCCCCCCCCCAAACAAAAAATAAATAAAGACATTTCAGTGTTACTTGTGAAGAGTTTTGTACCCTCCCTTTCTTTCCTCCTCAAGTTTCCTCTTCCCTCATCCTGCATCTGCTGAATATTGAGCGAGCACAACACTGTGACCACCAGGTTGTCCCATCCCCCAGTGTGTGTGTGTGTGTGTGTGTGTGCATGAGAGACAGAGAGAGAGAGAGAGAGGAGAGAGAGAGAGAGAGAGAGATTTGATAAACACCATGCTATCACTTAGTATAAAAAAAAAAGTATGTTCTTTCGGGCCAGAAGGCCCATAGAGCCGGAGCTTATCCGGGTTTCTGTAGCGTTAAGCGAACTGATGGTTTTTCACCACCCCTGTGACAGGACGCTAGTCTGTCGCCAGATACTTCCCCAGCAGAGCTGGTACCCACTTGTACACCTGGGTGGAGTGAGGAAAATAGGAGTAAAGTGTCTTTCCCAAGGACACAACACCGAGCCGAGCGGGGATCGAACCCGCGACCTCTGGATCACGAGTTGACCGCCTAAACCACTCGACCACGGTGCCTCCTATCACTTAGTATTGCATAGTAAATATTCAAGGAAAGTTAAAATTTCTTTTTTCTTTATTGATGGACTAAAACATAGAGAATTCAAAGATGGGAGGGGGTAGAATGTTGACTGAGTGAGAGTATAATAAGTATATCATAAACTATAAAGATAATAGACCACTAAATGCTGTAAAAGTAATTCAACAGAGCAAGTTATGGCTACTGAGAAAGGGTCCTAAAAAAATGTCTACTAGCAATCAAACCAGACAGGCCTTAGCTTTATGTTAAGAAATAAACTACAGAGGATAGGCTGTGCGGGTCTGATAACAGTGTAGTCACACTGAAGGAACTGTGGACTGTGGTGTTCAAGTTGTTGACAGGAATTTGAGTAGTACTGGAAATGGAACAGATTAGAATATGTGGGCTGGTGAGTCAGACACACTCTCGTAGGTGAGTGGTGTGAGAAAGAAGTAGTGATTGCTGAACATTCTTGAGTGAGTTTAGAAGATTTTTGATAATGTATTTCATGATATGGAAGATAAGCAGACTTAAGTGTGTGTGTGTGTGTGTGTGAAGTCAAGTCAAATTTTCCCCCCAGATGTGTATGTGTGTGTGTGTGCATTCGCTAATGAGTAATGTTGATTCTGTGCAATCATTGATGTGTATTTTTTGTGCATATTTTATAAAACTGCTTTTATTATGTGAAAGAAATTTCAAACTAGAATGTTAATTGAATAAAGACGTGTTTACAGTGGAGTGTTTCCACCTAGATACTGTAGTATGTGGTTTTTGCAGTGCCCCCCCTTTTTTTTTTTAAAGTGATTTTTTTCTTCTCCAGGTTAATCTGTTGTTTAGACCCTCTCTCTCTGTCTCTGTCTCTCTTTCTTATGTTATAAGAACATAAATAAGAATTTCCCCCCAGTGGGTTTGCTTGCATTTGTTTGTCACCGCTGTACTTCACTGTGTATCCCTATCATTATTCAGTGTATTGATCAGTAACCCCCTTCACTATGGAAGTATGGGCCAACGGCTTTTAATTATGAATAAATTCTTTCATAGTTCTCTGTCTGTCTGTCTCTGTCTGTCTGTCTGTCTCTGTCTGTCTGTATCTTTCTTTCTTTCTTTCTCTCAAATAACATTTATTTTGCCAGTATTTAAATAAAAAGCATGTTTGGCTGAGTTTGACAGTGCATTTTCCCATTTTGGTAAATAAATGTCACTGCCACACTTTGCTTTCCTTCAGTTTCATGTAGTATAAATTTACTGTGAGCTCTTCATGTGACAGTTTCTCCCCCTCTGGTTCATTCTTTTATTTTTGATATGATTTTTTTCTTACTTGGAATGATAGTGTTGTTTACTTTGTTGCATTCTTTGAAAAGAGTCATTGATGCTGTGTGATACTGATAGTCTTACATTCTGAACGGTTCTGAATCATGCATATTTTATAAGCATCACAAATCACCAAGGCAACAGTTGGGGTTTGTTTTGAGGACAGGAAACTAAGAGTTGGATCTTTCTTCGTTCTGCTGCATATGCTGACTATCATTGTTTCACTACTTGGAAATGATGTTGATTAAGCTGAAACTGTAACAGCTTTTTCACTGCAGTTTATTCAAGTTAAAGCCTGGTCACTTGCAGTACTTGTGTTCTATTTTGTTACTTAGTTGAATAACAATTTATAATCAGATCCCCAAATCCTGTTGGAAATCTTTTCCGGTAGCTTGACCCAAATGGACCAAGATGGAGTGAGTCAATAGTGGCAGTTGATAATGCTAACTGATAAAGGCTATAAATATTCCAGGATATAGACCCTGGGGATGAATGTCCTTGTTGGTGAAGTAACAGGGTATTGTCCACCACTAAAGAAGCTGGATGATTAATGTGTCGGTGAAGGGAGAATGGAAGTTTATAATGTTCAGATATAATGTGTGTGTGTGAGTGTGTGTTTTTTAATTATTTATTTATTTATTTATTTTAATTTTATTCTTTTATATTGAGGATAATGGAATAAGCAGTTTTGTGCTTTTTTACATCCAGTCCCCGTGTGTATGCGGTTTTGTAAATTCTGTCATCTGTTCCCACCGGCACACAATGGCCTACTTTTATGAAAAGCTGAACAGGATTTAACATGTGCGCAAGATGTTTTGTGTGTGTGTGTGTGTGTGTGTGCGCGCGCAATATTTTGGAAATAAAATATTCTGGATGTGGATGAGTGCCTTTTGGAACATGTCACTTCCTAAGTTCTCAGGAACCGTTGAGAGATCTATTAATGAACAGCCCTGCTCATATTTGGAGAAAACATAGGTGAGTGCCTTTGGAATGTGCCACTTCACAAAAAGATTCCAAGGTTTTTTCCCTAATTTCTCAGGAATTGTTGAGGGATTGAACAGTCCTGCTCATGTCATTGTAATGTGATTGTTCCATTCTGTGCATGTTTGCCTTCACCCCTCCCAGCAGGTATGTTTGTTCCGTAAACCGACAGTGCTGTGTTCAGGACTGTTACCTTCAGTCCTAGCATTTCTTCTCTACTTGTAGTTCAATGGATTAGAATCAGGTTTTGGAAGATTGATTTTGATGTAACTAATGTATTGGTAGTAACTATTTAAAAAAAAAAAGGTTGTTTTAGTTGATTAGCCAGCTAAAAAGGTTTAAAAAAAAAATTTGTTCTTTTTGTGGTTTTGTTTCCTTGTTTGTCTTTATTTTGTTTTTAAATATGTGTAATGGTTCACCAATTTTTGGGATAAAAGTTTGGAATTTAAAAAAAAAAAAGGGAGAATCTATACACCAAAAATAAAAACAAGGGGTTGGAGGAGATTCACACTTCTTTGTAAGCACAGACACACACACGCACGCACGCACGCACGCATGCATGCACGCACACACACACACACACACACACACACACACACTCACACTTATGTATATAAATATGATACTGCTGTGCAAATTTAATGGTACAGATGTTTTGGAGCCTGTTGATTCAGAAATCAATGGAAATGTGCCCCCCTCCCTTTTTTAACCCCCCCCCCCCCCAAATTTGTCCTTTTTTCTCCATTTTACCTCCAACCCCCCCCCCCCCCCCCCTCTCAAGGAAGTACCCAGTAACCACTAACCACACACACACACACTCATACACACACACACACTCACACACACACACACACACACACACACACACACACACACACACACACACACACACACACACAGACATAAAAATTTGATTTTCACACACATACACAGGCAACCGCGTGTGCGCACACACACACACACACACACCACAACCACACCACACCACACCAGTACCACACCACACACTATACCTCCTCAACCCGCCCCCCCAAAACCCCCCCCCAAAAAAAAAAAACCCTACCCCTCTTCTCCCCCCAAACACAATGCAAATTCGGTGAGGCGGGCAGGAAGTGTTAAACAGCTGTGCAGCAGTGACACTTTAGCTAAGGACAGGGATTTAATGGCCAAAACATATATATAGCGACCTGCGAGGGCAGAACTGGAAAACAAAAGCCTTCCTTCAGTCAGTGAGCACTGCACAAGTCTTGTTCAGGCCAAGGCACCAGTACCACACTACTCCCTCCCCCCAACTCCTGTTGTATGGATTTGTGCCAGCTGTGTCCTGCCCTGCAGTTATTATATAAAGGCAGTGTTAGGTCTTGCAAACAACGACCACGATGACGACGACCACAGTGCTTGGACAGAGTGTTCATTCCGTGCAGGTCTTGTGTGAATCATAGTGTTGGTACAGGCCCATAGCCTGGATTAGAGCTCTTTGTCTGGGGGATGATGGTGGGCTGACACCAGGGCTGTTGTTGTGTGGTTGACACCAGGGCTGTGGAGGAGGTGTGTCATTATTGTGTGTGTGTGTGGGTGTGTGTTTGTGGGTGAGGATGGGTCGATGACAAGAAGAAAGTGAGAGGGAGGGAGTTGGTTGTTGTGTGTTGGTAATTTCAGTGTCTTGTTTATGGTTTTGTGTGTTGTGTTGTGTGTGGGGATGGGGGGGGGGGGGGATGAGTAGGGGGAAGTGAGTGTGTGCGTGTAGTGTGGGTGTGGGAGTGTGTGTCTGTGTGTGAAGGGGAATGTTTGTGTGTGTGTGTGTTCATGTGTGTTTGTGTGTGTGCGTATGTGTGTGCGTGCGTGTTTGTGTGCGCCAATTGTAAACCAGTCAGTCAGTCTTCAGTTTAACTAATGTCTTTACATGATGTAAGGGGAAGTAGGAGAGTTTGTGAAGGTGGATGGGAAATTTCAAGAAAAACAATTCTTGGGGGAAGTGTGAGTGCGCATGTATGCATGCGTGCATGCGTTGTGTGTGTGTGTGTATGTGAGTTGTGTTTACTGTTGACTCTTTATCTCCCCTTGTTCGATTTTTCTTTCCTTGTTTATACCTTAGAGCAGAGCTTTTATTGCATTGCAGTCATGAGCCATTAGTCAATACACTGTTATCCTGTCCCACTTTTTCCTGCAGTCTCATTTTTTGGTTGTTTGTCACAGCTTCTCTGCCTGTTAGTGTTGCTTATGATTCTGCTTCTCTAGCATTCCGACTCTGAGTATCCCATAAAGAAATGAAGGAGGAAATAAACAAATGCTAGAGTCATTATCTGTCTGGGTGTCTGCCGGTATAAAACAGTGGATAAAGACGTAGAACTGAGCCTTCTTTTTTTCTTTTCTTCTTTTCTCTGAGTTCTCTTTTTGCTGTTTTTTGTTTTTGCATTCCTTTCATTTTTCATATTAATTTATGCAAACAGAACCATTGCATTCCTTCTGTTTTTCATATTAACATAGATATGATAATTGCATTCCTTACATTTTTCATATTTACATAAACACAATCATTGCATTCTTTGTTTTTCATATTAACACAAACACACATACACTGACCATTGAATTCCTTTTGTTTTTGTTTTTTTCTCTGTCTGCATGTGCATTTAAAAAAAAAATCCTAGCATGTAATACTAAGCCACAAATGTCAATCCCCCCAAAAATGTCAAAGCATTTTTCTGACTGGCTTTAAATGATATGCCTCTGTCTTATTTCGGGAGAATGTAATTTTACCTATTTTGGGTGTAATCAAAACCAAACCTGTAGCTCAGTAAGCTCATTCTAATTCAAAAGCAGTTCACAAGTCATCAGAAGTCAGAGCTATAGATTTTTAATGTTGGTCTTTGAATCATAACAACTTATTTTTGAACTTTCTGTTCCAAATGTTATAAGTTTAGTTGCCTCTTTGCCTATCATTCCTTTTAACTTGCTTTGCTTTGTTCACTCTGAGGATAGTGTACTTGAAAATCTGACAGGTTTCTTTGCTGTCTTCTTAGCTAGTAATTTGATAGGGTATGAGGGAAAGAGCTGGATGGTCATTAAGCCATTGGACAGGGTGTGTAACAGATTATGTAGGTTGTCAGGTATTGCATAACTTGTCAGTGTCTTACAGTGTCACCACACAAGCATGCATACAAGTGGATGTGCATGCATGTATGCACTCATGAGTGTGTGTGCGCACATGTAAATTATACACACAGGCATGCATTTGGAGGCTCCCAAACATTTACATGATAATTGACACAGTTAGGATCACAAGACTTTACAATGTACATGCATACATATCAGCTTAATTTAATTCCAGGAACTCACAGCAAATGCAGACGTGCCAACGCATGTGCAAGAAGCAGGCATGGCAGCTGTGTAACCAATAAATAATAAAAGTTGACAGGGTCAGATCAATTGGCGAATCGTTCATCAGCAGCGTTATGTGTACCTGTAGCCAAGTGTTTGTCACATATGTTGTTTAATGGCTGGGCACAGGTGTAGGAGTGTGCTCAGCCTCTAAGTCTAAGACTGCTGACCCATTACTGAGTACAGTAAATGTCAGTGTTTTCTTCATGCAGTAGTTATAGCTACAAGATTTATACAGGTTTTTTTTATAGTGTGTATGTAAACTAGAAGACTGCTGACCCATTGCTGATTGCAGTTGATCTATATACTATTTAGTGTTTTCTTCAAGCAGTAGTAAGTTACAGATTTATACAATGTTTGTATGTGTATGTATTTACTTTGTGTGCACATACAGGCACTGGTATAGCTGTAACTATGTGTAAACTTGTGCTTATCATGATTAAATGAAAAACTTTTTAGAAGTTTGGGTGCAACATCACAGTAATGTTTTTTTTAAATGTCATTACAGGATTTAGTTTTGTGACCACCTAAGGCTTGAAGAGGAACTTGGCCCCAAAGCTTTCAGATGAATAGGGTTTAATTAGTTTTTGTTATGTTTTTCCCCATCAGAAAAGATGTCCACTGAAATATTGGACAAAGTAGTTAAAACACATTGCTCTCTCTCTCTCTCTCTCTCTCTCTCTCCCCCCCTCTCTCTCTGTGTTGTTGCTGCTGCTGTGCACATTCCCTTTTTCCTACAGGTATAATTCCCAGGATGGGGGTAGGTATGTTTCATTAGGAAAAAACATTTAAATGTGTGAGAAGGTGGATCAATGTGAATGTGCCTGTGTGTGTATATATATTGTGTGTGTGTGTGTGTGTGTTGTGCATGAGTAGCTGTAGAGTGGGAATATTGGTCAGAATCAGTGTTGCATTGAAGACCTTGGCCATTAGTTGGACCCTTAAGGCAGGGATGGGTTATATGTATACAGTGTGGACTGACCACATTTAACCTGGCAATATAGGGCCTAAAGCATTAGTACCTGGGCATTGGCTAAGAGGGAACAACACACACACACACACAGTGCTTGAAAAACTCGGTGTGCGTGCCTTTTGTCACATTCTTTGTGAAACTTCGGGAAAGGAAGGCTCCTGTGCTTTTTGTAATACATGAAAAGGAAAAAGAAAGGGGATAGCGGGTGAGGAAGGGAAGAGGAGGTGGGCGCGAAGCACATAACAGGAAGAGAAAGAGGAAAAAATTAGAAAGGAAGAAAAAAGAACGAACGAATGACCGGCCGGCGTTGATAATGGCACGAAGCGCGTGAGGTACTTTATCAGCTTCTGGTGACGCTGTTTACCCAAACAACCTAGGCCGAGTACATAGGCCTAGGCCTAACTGCGACCTAAAAGTTGAAAAAAACGACTCTCCCTGTAGAGGAGTGTCGTCTGCTTATGTGTGTCATTCGCGCCATGAGCGCTTCGTCGGATGAAGCAGAGCTGAGAAAGGGGAATGTTGCGTGCTCACGTGAGTTAGATATTTAGTAACCACCTAAGTGTTGTAAATCTTTCTCTGGGATTTATTTCCTTGATTACTTTGTCTTGGATTAATAGGTCGTTTGATCCTCAGGTTTAGCACTTGCATTGCTTGTAGGCATGTTAGATTTCTCACGAATTTCACTCTCAGGCTGTAGTTTTTCATGCTTCTGCTATTTTTGTTTGTTTTGTTTTCGTTTGGAATTTTTGTTTTAAAAAAAAATCGTTGAAAAGTTTTAGCTAATATATATCTATCTATCTATCTATCATGTATCTGTCTGTCTGACTGTCAATCTCTGTTTTTTGCTTTGTGTGTGTGTGTGTGTGTGAGTGTGTGTGCTCGCGCGCGCGCCTGCCCACGTGGTTTTAACATGATTATACAAGTAATCCCTGATTAGGGCAGGAGGTCCATACATGTAACCCCCCCTCTCCAGTAAACAGGCCAGTGCTTATTCATTATCTTTGAAATAAAATAATTTGATTTGATTTCACTTCTAGTTCTACAAAGTCTACTCCTACTACTAGTGCTAGTACTACTACTAGTGCTGCTACTACCATCACCAGCATCACCACTACCACCACTGCTGTCACCACAATTGAATACTCTTGATACTATTGATTTGTGGATAGAACTGAACTTAAAGTACACGCATGCATGCACACGAGCATGCACACATGCACACAAGCATGCACACATTTGAGCGTGTGCACACACACACACACACACTCTCTCTCTCTCTCAATGAAGGAATGAATGAATGAATAGATTTATGACTTATAATTGGACATGAACATCTCTACTTTCAAAGACATAATGGATCGATCATTTTGGGTGTTGTGTGTATGAATGTGTGTATGAATGTGTGTGTGTGTGGAGAGAGAGACAGAGGGGGGGGGGGGGGGGGGGGGGGGGGGGTTCCTCTGTGTGTGTGTATCATGCATTTGTGTGTGTGTGTATCATGCATTTGTGTATGTGTGTATGTATCATGTGTGTGTGTGTTTGTGTGTGTTTCTTTAATTTAACATTTGTTCACTCAAGGTGATATTAGACCAAAGATAAAGTGTTACAACATATAGAGATCATGTGTGCGTGTATGTGTGAGTGCGTGCATGTATGTGTGCATGTGTGTGTGTGTGTATATATGTGTGAGTGTGTGCGTGCTTGCGTGCATGTGAGTATGTTTGTGCGTGTTTGCGCATGCGCACGCGTGTCTGTGTGTGTATGTGTGTGTGTGTGTTTATTTAGGTTTTGCTTGCAAGAATGTGAGTAGATGTATATTTGCGAGCTAAGGTAGGGGTGTGCGTGTGTGTGTTTGTGTCTGTGTGTATGTGTGTGTGTGCATGCATGCATGTGCGTGTGTGTTTACCTATTACAGTATTAGTGTCTGTGCATGAGATAAAAGAAAAAACCAAAGAAATTATGGGAGGGACAGGGGTGGGCGGTGGGGGCATTGGACAGCTTAAAATGCAGCAAGAACTCTGTGTGTGTGTGTTGAATTTAAAAGTTAAGTAAGCATAGTTTCAAGACCACACCCCCTGTCTTGCATGCACACTCATAACCCTCCCTTAATGTTCTTTCTCATAACTGTCTTGTCATATGTGAGAAACTGGGGAGCGGAGTAAAGTGTATGTTATTATCTTGATCATGTGCATGCATACTTTTGTGATACTTATGGACCCATACACAGACCGGATATATATCGTCCATGATTATTATGAAGTTATTTTTATTTATTTATTTATTTTTTTGGGCTGCCTCATCTTCTGTGACGTCCCCCGTCCTGCTGTTCCCACGCCGCTCATTCCAATCTCCCGGCCACAGCCAAACCCAGATTTGTAATGTCTCATCCTCAGAGTCGGAGGTTCACAGGGAGCCAATCACCATCAGGCCGCCGCGGGGCCACCAGCCAGAGGGGCCCTGCACTGCTGCTGGGTCACTTTGGTGGTGTTCAGTGGTGCCTGTTCTGAGCTAACATACGCAGGACACCACCTACTAAGCCCCTACTAACGACAGTATTAGCTCAGTCGCGGAGCCAGACTGAGTAAGTTGCCCACCCGAGGTGGCAACCACCACAACGTCCCTCCAACGACCGTCCCCCGCGAACCTCCAACCCAAAGGCTTTTGACACAAGCTCTCCACAGGCACAGAAGTGTATGGAAGTGTATGGGCAAACCGAATCTGAGGTCACCATGAGACCAGAGAAACTGGGACCACCGAATCAGAGGCAATTTTTTTTATTGCATGATGATCAATGACAATGAGGATGATGTAATGATGCTGCTGTGGAAGTGCATATGCTTTGAGACTACTTGACAGGGTTGTACTCTACGCTTACTATCATAATATATCCCGGCGTCAACCGGGCCCGAGAGATACAGACACCTGCAGTGTTGGTCAGGTAATTTGAGCAACACTCTCAAATTCGCATCCGTTAAGTGGATGAAGCTCGACTGTGTGGTCCCAGTCTTCCCACTGAGCCCACAGCACACTCACTCTGGGTAGGAGCCGGCCGGAGTCCGAAAAAACCCTATGACTCTTATGGGATTCAAACCCGCGACCTTCCAGTCCGTAACCCAAGGCGCTAACCACTGCGCCATGGCGGCTGGTATTATGAAGTTATATACACAGACTGAAGACATGCAGTGCATAAACACACACGCACATATACATATATGTGCATGCAAGTGTGCATATAGGTGTGCATACAGGTGCACATGCATTCATTCACTTGCACACACACACACACCACTCATAAACATGCAATTCAATGTATTCATGCAGCTATGAGCATGCTCTCACATGCATGCACACATGCACGCACATACATATGCACACACACTCACTCACTGTCTCTCTCTCTCTCTCTCACTCACTGTCTCTCTCTCTGTTGCTCTCTCTCACTCTCTCGTACACATGCATTCACGCACGCATGCATGCATGCACGCATGCATAAACTATTCAGTTTACACATGTACTGATCATTGTAAAAATTTAAGCATACCCTCGTATTTCAGGCATAATATATGTTATAGTTATATAACACACTTTTTTGAAAACATTTACTTCCTTGACTGTTTTTGGGTCAAGTTTTACTCATTTTCAGAAGGGATTAACCTGATCACACAAACTGCAGAAATGTAGAGAACAGTGGCAGAGTTGGGGGATGTCTGTTGACCCAGTGGTGACCCTTCCTTGCTGTACTGTACTGTTACCTTCCTGACCATTCCATGTTATCATAAGCGGTGCTTGAAGATATGGGGCTGCCAATTTGGTGTGCACTGTGAGTTCAGTGGTGACTGGGGGTCTGATCCAGCTGCTTAGTTATTATAAATGTGGCTGGAGAGCGGTTAAGTAATGGCATTAATTAATCAGTCGTTTTTCTTAATCCGCTTCACTTTGGTTGTTTATGCTGTAGTGGGCAGCAAGAAGTGCTTATTGAAGACTGACAGCTGGTGGGTTTTATTGTTTTGGTTTTGAGTTTTGTTTGTTTTTTGAGCAATGTGTGTTATTGTGGAGGGCATACTATGCGTGGTGAGGTAGCAGTTGTGCTTGCTGAGTAGTTGTGCAGGAGCTTGCATGTTATGTATGTTAGTTCTGTGCTAGCATGTTAATGCATGCATACATACATGTGCACACAAACATGCACATATGCACACACACACACACACACAGAGCCACACATACACAGAGAGCCACACACATACATACGCACACACACATACTCACACATACTCACACTCACACAGAGCCACGCACACACATACATACGCACACACACATACTCGCGCACACACATACACACACACACACACACACACACACTCACACTCACACACGCACACACACTCGCACACACACACACACACACACACACACACACACACACAAAACTTGTTCCTTTCCTTCCTATCACCACCTCCTTGTCTGTTTTTCTTGGTTCGATTCTCCTTAAAAGATAACAGTTCTTTCCTACATGGAAGTCAGATGTGCTGGGCCATTGTTTTCAGGTGCTTAATGGCAGCACAATGCATTTTTGCTCACATGACAATTGACAGACAACAATAGTTGCTGTCTGAACATTTGATAAAGAAGAAGAAGTCATCACACCTGGGAATCGTTTATGAGGGAACACAATATATAGCTGCATCAATGGCTTGTCATTTGATAAAAGAGAAATCAATATCGTTTGCATCATTTCGATTGATCTGATTTAGGAATATTTTGTCTTCTTCAGCAACTATAGCTTTCTACAGTTATTTCCCCAGTTGAGATCATTATCTCTTTAATTATTGTTATGGATATTTTTTAGACAACTTAACCATGGCCCATGCCTATTGAACCGGCAGTGGGTGAGTCACCATCAGGTTGGGAGGTTTCAGTCACAAGTTCAAGGAAGGGCATGGTCGAGTCTTTCCTTGTTCATGTTCATGTTGTTTTGGGGTCAACTCATGCTCGCGGCTGCCAGTCTTCCCTGGGCAGACTTACATGAAGGTGGACTCAGTGTATCATCTGTATGCAGTTATATAACAAGTTTCTTGATACTTAGTTTAATTTTTAAAAACAAGTTTGTTTTTAAATTGATTCTTTATGAAGAATGTGTGTGTGTTTGTTTGTTTATGTTTGTTGTGTGTGTGTGTGTGTGTGTGTGTGTGTGTGTGTGTGTGTGTGTTTGTGTGTTGTGGTTTGTTGTGTTGTGTGTTTGTGTCTGTGAGTTTGTTTGTGTGTGTGGTGTTTGTGTCGTGTTTGTGTGTGTGTGTGTGTTGTGGTTGAGAGAGAGAGAGAGAGGAGAGAGAGAGGAGAGAGAGAGAGAGAGAGAGAGAGAGAGAGAGAGTGTGTGTGTGTGTGTGTGTGTGTGTCTTGTGACTTACACGTGCAGAACAATTGATCATTTGATTAAGGCATTATCTTTCACTATATAATACCATATGATTCATGTAATATGAAATCGTCGAGTCACATGTTTTGCTATCATTGTATCAGTACACTGGCTACCTCATGTATTGGGAAAGAATGTGAACAAGTAAACGTTGTTGGGGCAAGCTGACTGTCGCTGTTGTTTATTAGGAAACAGACTGCTGCTCTGTCAATGCTGATTGTGTGAATAATTCTGCTGATGATCAGCTAGGTTTGGATTGTTATGTCATAGTTAAGGGTTGGGTTTTTTTCCTGTTTAGAAGCATTTTTTCAGTGCTGTTACAATGTGTGTTGTGTGTGTGTGTGTGTGTGTGTGTGTGTGTGTGTGTGTGTGTGTGTGTGAATTCATACATTGCACATGTATGCTAATGCTTGCCTACAATTATTTATATTTTTGTGCTTATCCATGTTTGTGCTAGGTAGTACCCTTACTTTTTGTAATTTTGGTATGTTTATGTTTTTTAGTTGTTGGTATTTTAAAAAATTCTAAGCTCAAAGTAAAACAAAACAAAAAAAGAAGATATTTTGTGACATTGCCAAACAAAATCGGTTTGTAAATTTCTGCCCCCCCCTTCTTCCCACTTGTTTTTGTAAAAGCCTTGAACCAACACTGTATATTATTCATATCCGTAAAGATACATATATGTGTGTGGGTGAGTGAGTGAGTGTTTATGTGTTTGTTTGTTTGTGTGTGTGCTTCAGTGAATAGATGCAATGTATCCTGGCTCATATAATGGGTGCTCAGTGTGTGGATGGCTTATATAATCAGTCTCCAATGCCTCTGTACAATTTCCAATTGTCTAGCTCTTGTTGCCTGATGTAGAAGTGTGTGTGTGGTATGTTTGTGTGTGTGTGTTTGTGTGTGTGTGTGTGAGAGAGTGTGTGTGTGTGTCCGTGTCTGTGTATGTGTATGTGCGAGTGCACGCATATAATGTCATCTTGTGTGTGGACTAACCTACATAAAAACTACAATACATGTACAAAACTGACTAAAGCCTCACAAGATCAGAGGCCTGCTGCCCACCACACTGAACATTATGTAAGTTTCATTTCAGTTTAAACAACTAGTCTTTCTTTTAGATTTAAGCTTTAACTCGTTATCGTTTGTCAGCA
The DNA here is from genome assembly GCA_028751875.1 of Rapana venosa. Classification (NCBI taxonomy): domain Eukaryota; kingdom Metazoa; phylum Mollusca; class Gastropoda; order Neogastropoda; family Muricidae; genus Rapana; species Rapana venosa. Next base: position 11,093,976 of record CM054135.1, read on the forward strand.
AAGGGAGAAAGGAAAGGAAGAAATAATCATACCTCATTACATGCATAGAGATGAAGGTGTTGACTGTGGGCTCAGCGTGAATCTCTCAGTACACATGAAGCAGCTGGAGATAGAAAACTGAAGGCTGAAGAGCAAGACGGGTGGGTGGGGGGGGGGGGGGGGGGGGGGGGGGGGGGGGGGGGGGGGGGGGGGGAGTGGGGGGATGGAGTGAGATGAGGGGGAAAAAGGTAGGGAAGACCCTCCCATCGATTACAGCTTGTGCCTGGGGAATGCACATGAATGTTTGATGTGTGCAGGTGGTAGCCCGGCCAGATGACAGCGCGATTGATTCTCCCCCCCTAGGACTATGCAGAGTTGTCACACCGACAGTCATGGTGGCCGCCGTCACTGTCGTCCTGACCTCGGCGCAAGTCTTTCATCGGATGTGTTATGATTTGGACGGAGCCCCAGCTGAGGACGCTCCTTGACTGCTGGGTCAGTCTGTGTGGTCTCTTGACTGGAGTCTGTCAGACACCTCATGCCTGATTCTGGGTGGACTGCCATGTTACATGACAGGGGAAAACATCACAGTCCACGTCTTCATAGGTGTTTGACAAGTGTACAAGAAACCAAGCAATAGCAAAAATATCAACAGTGAAGAAGTAAAATGTCAAGTTTTGTAAGTCTTTCGAAAAGTAATGTAAAACAAAGTTCATCAAGAAAGCCACACTGATTCTGTAATGTCAGTTGTGAACAATGTAGGTCTCGACACAAAAAGCACAGTGATATAAATGACCTGTTGCATTATTTAAAAGGAAGGGAAAATCTGCCCTGAGTGTTGAACAGTTGTAAGTGTTCCTGTACATTCTGTTCACTTTTATGAGCAACAGCCATCCAGTCTTGCACAAAATAACTAGCTGTGGAAAAGTAGTGAGTGATGGTGTGAAGGGGGACACGACCCACAGCCATGGCCGGCAAAATCAAGGGGCTGCAGCAGTGGTGTCAGCGGATGGCCGACGGCTATCGTGACGTCCACATCAAGGACTTCACCACGTCATGGCGCGATGGCCTGGCCTTCTGCGCCATAATACACCGCTTCCGCCCTGACCTCATGTAAGTCACTGTCTTCTCAGCTTTCACGGTGTAGTAACATTAGTGTTTAATTTTACTGTGAGCGGTAGGGGGAGATGGAATGTGTGTGTGTGTTTTAATCATTTATTTATTCTTTTATTTATTTATTCTTTCATTTCGAGGATAATGGAATAAGCACTCACGTGCTTTTTTTTACATCCAGTCCCTGTGTGTATGCAGTTTTGTAAATTTTGTCATACATTCCCACCGGCTCACAATGGCCTACTCTTCCGAATAGTGGAATGGGTTTTAACGTGTGCAACCAACGTAGGGAGCTAAAGCCAGTGAAGAACAAAAACCCAGAAACGGCCGAAGAGTATAGAACAGTCAACAGGTCAATCAAGAAGAAGATGACTGAGGCCATGGGGAACTGGATGTCAGAACAATGCTCTAAGGTTGAGAAGGCAATGGCGAAAGGAGACAGCAAGGAGGCGTACCAGACCATCAAGGTACTAACCAAGTCCCAGCAGCCAAAGACCTCCGTTATTGAAGACAAAGAGGGGTCAGTCCTTACAGAGAGCGCCACTATCATGAAGAGATGGACAGAATATTGCAGCGACCTGTACAACTACAAGCTGAAGGCTGATCCGAACAAACTTCACGAGCAAGATCCCAGACCATCAGATCCTGAAAGCACACAGGTGCTGGAGGAAGAGGTAGAAGAAGCAGTAAGATCCTTGAAAGGAGGCAAGTCACCAGGGATTGACAACATCCCGGCTGAGCTCATCAAGAACGGAGGCCCAGAGATGATCAAGGCATTAACAATCATCTGCCAACGCATCTGGACCAGCAAAGAGTGGCCTGAACAATGGACCCAATCCATCATAGTTCCACTTCCAAAGAAGGGAGACCTGAAGAAGTGCCAAAATTACAGAACAATCATTCTGATAAGCCATCCAAGCAAAGTTATGCTACGCATTGCCTTGAACAGACTGAAACCACAAGCAGAAGAAATCCTATCAGAAGAACAGGCAGGATTCAGACCAGGTCGAAGCACTGTCGAACAGATCTTCAACATCAGAATGCTCATAGAGAAGCATCTCCAACATCAGCTACAGCTCTACAACAACTTCATTGACTTCAAGAAGGCCTTCGATCGAGTGTGGCAAGAAGCTCTGTGGCAAGTCATGAGAGACTATAGCTTCGACGAGGACCTGATTCAAGTCATCCAGGCGCTGTATGACAGCTCCCACAGTGCAGTCCTCATGGGTGGAGAAATCGGGGAGTTCTTCCGGACTTCAGTTGGAGTTCGACAAGGCTGCCCGCTATCCCCCGTTCTTTTCAACGTGTTCCTGGAGAACATCATGCAGGAGGCCCTCCTTGGCTTCAAGACCACAATCACAATAGGAGGAAGGCCAGTCTGCAATCTTCGATTCGCAGACGATATTGATCTCATGGGCCGCAGTGAAGAAGAACTCCAGGATCTCACCACCAGACTGGAAACATCAGCCAATGCCCACGGTATGGAGATCAGCACGGAAAAGAGCAAGATCCTAGTGAACAGTACCACACCGACCACTCCCACCAGCATCAAGATGAGTGGCGAGACACTAGAGGAGGTGGAAACTTTCAAGTACCTTGGAGCAGTCATCACCAAAGAAGGCACGAGCACACAAGAGGTGAAGATCAGACTTGCTGTGGCACTCTCCTCCATGACTAAGCTGGCGAAAGTGTGGAGAAACCACAACATCAGAACCCACACTAAGGTCATACTCTACAAGGCACTCGTCACATCCATTGCCTTGTACAGCTGTGAAGCATGGACACTTACTGCCGATTTAGAACGTCGCATTCAAGCCTTTGAGATGAAGTGCCTCAGGCGGATCCTGAACATCACCTACAGAGACCGCAAAACCAATGACTACGTCTGGCAGCAGATCGAGGCACTGGCTGGCAAACAAGAACCATTGCTAGATACAGTCAAACGGAGGAAACTGAAGTGGTTTGGCCACACAACAAGGCATAACAGCCTGTCAAAGACAGTCCTGCAGGGAATGGTGGAAGGAGCAAGGAGGCAGGGACGACCACGCAAAAGCTGGATATCCAACATCAAGGAGTGGACCGGCCTCACTGTACCAAGCCTCCTGAAAACAGCCCAGGACAGAACCATTTGGCGGTCCACTTGCAGCGTCCATGCGGGTACCCCAACGGTTGTCCCGACCAAGGGATGAGTGACTGAGTGAGTGACAAGATGTTCTGCGTGTGTTTGCATCGAGGATAATGGAATAAGCACTCACATGCTTTTTTTACATCCAGTCCCTTTGTGTATACAGTTTTGTAAATTTTGTCATCCGTTCCCACTGGCTCACAATGGCCTACTCTTCCGAATAGTGGAATGGGTTTTAACGTGTGCACAAGATGTTCTGCGTGTGTTTGCACACAGGACTTCAGTTTATAGTCTCATCCGAAGGACTTCTAGGGGAAGTGGAATCAGCACTGATGTTAACTCCTGAGAAAAAAAATCCTCTTGAATGAGGTTTGAACACAGGTCAGCAGATACGAGCGCAACGCACATCACTCTAACCACCAGGCTGTCCTGTCCCTCTCCCTCTGTGTGTGTCTCTGTGTGTGTATACATGTGTGTGTGTGTGTGTGTGTGTCTGTGTCTGTGTGTGCGTGCATGTGTGTTTGCACTTGCATTTCACTAAGGCTTTAGGGGGATGTATGGAAATGCACCTCCAACCTAATGAAAAGCAGTCTTGAAAATCGTATGACTGCCAGCTGAAAGTAATGTATTCCAGCACCCGTTTTCAGAAATCCCTCTGTCCCCCTCCCCCCATGTAGCTATTGTTTTCTCCCCTGATTCAGGATGCTATTACCCCGGTCTGACCCACACTAGGAATTGCAACAGAGCAAAAACTAAACCTGTTGCACATGTATGTGGCCCTGTAATTCCTGGGTTGACATTTTAAGCATACGAACAGTGTTAGGTAACAATAGTGTTGACACAAGGAAAAAAGGAGAGTGGGGGGGGGGGGGGGGGGGGGGGGGGGAGGGGGGAGGGGGTTGTGTGGAGGGGAGGGAGGTTTGGGGGGGGGGGGGGGGGGGAGGTGAGGGTGGTATGGTCAGAGGAAGTGGAGGGGTCAGGTTGTGCATTGTTAGCAGTGTATGAGAGAGGGCAGACCTTTTTGCAGATAAAGGGTAAAGGGGCTGGGCTGGTTTTGTCTGTGGGGAAAATTGTGTCCCCCCTGCCAAGTTTGGCATTATTGTGAGCAATTACCCTCAGCTGGCATCGAGTCAGGTGGGTAGGGGGAAGAGACACAGGGAGGAGAAAGGCGAATACTGAATAGCTGGGTGGGGGATGATGATCTTTTCTCTACTGTGCTTATGTTGCATTTTTCTTCTCCTGTACAGGTCTGTTACCGCCCATGTCTGTCTGTCACTGTGTGGTCTCTTTTTGTTGTTGTTTCCTATGACTGTCTGATTCTCTCTCTTTGTCCCATTTTTTCTACTTCTCTTTGCCTGTCTGTGAGTGTGTCTGTGTCTGTTATGTGTGTGTGTGTGTGTTTGTGTGTGTTGTGTTTGTGCATGTGTGTGAGTGTGCATGTGTGTGTGTGTGTGTGTGTGTGTGTGTGTGTGTGTGTGTGAAGCTTGCTTTAATATCTCTAGCCTGGGTGTAAGTTTAATGTCGTGATTATATTTTACAAAAATGAGCGTGTTCTCTGAATAGAGACAGCAGAGCATAGTTGAACAAGAAATGTACCCCTATCTCAGTATCTGTCTGTTTTTGTCAGTTGGTGGCGTGGGGTAAGTTTACTAACAGAGATGTATGAATCACCCCACTCAGAATGGCATGCATGCCTTCATGCACATGACTACAGCAGTCCTTTAGCAGGGCTCATGTTATTCAGGTATTTATTTTCATGGTCATTACTTCGGGTGGCAACAAAAGGACGAGATTTTCAGGTGGGGTATAAATATATCAACCTGTGCCGGTGTTCACACACACACATTGTGCAGGGGACAGGATAGCCTAGTGGTTAGAACATTGTGCTTGCGTTCAAGGGGATATTTTCCCCTGGAGTTAACATCAGTGGAAACTCCACTCTCCCCTAAAGTCCTTCGGATGAGACTATAAACCGAGGCCTCATGTGTGAACGCACGCAGAACATCTTGCGTACACGTTAAATCCTGTTCCGCTTTTCATAAGAGTAGGCCATTGTGTGCTTGTGGGAACAGATGACAATTTACAAAACTGCATACACATAGGGACTGGATGTAAAAAAGCACATACATGCTTATTCCATTATCCTTGATACCCCACCCCTCCAAAAAAAAACCCCAACAAACAACCCACCAAAACACACACACACACACTCACGCACGCACGCACGCACGCACGCACGCACGCACGCACGCACGCACGCACGCACGCACACACACACACACACACACACACTCACACTCACACACACACACATCCAAAAAAACCCCCCAACAACAACCAACCCACCAAAACACACACACACACACACACACACACACACACACACACACACACACACACACACACACACACACACACTCACACACACACTCACACACACACACATCCAAAAAAACCCCCCAACAACAACCAACCCACCAAAACACACACACACACACACACACACACACACACACACACACACACACACACACACACACACACACACTCACACACACACTCACACACACACACACACACACACACACACACACAGAGGGTTTCTACCTGTGGGTGAAAAGTACAGCTCCCTAGCGCTGCTCCTTTCCCAGCTATGACTTCCTCATTCGGTGTGTTTGCCTGCCCGTCCCTCGTCCTCTTCATCTTTCAGACTATTTGTATTAAATTTCGTACAGGTTAGGGGGACTCGGGGCATTTTGTGTTGTGAGTGGTGTGTTTTGCTGTACATGTACATGTTGCCATTTTGTGGAAACTGAATGTCCTGCTACACTGTCTTTTTCAACCGCCTGACTCATTGTGCAGCGTCAGTTTTGATTCCTGTGTACCTCTGGTTGACTTTTCCTAGGGTCTGTGGCCACATGAAAACAAAACAAAACAAAACCCAAGAAGAAAAAAACACCCTATGTACCCTTCCCAAGAAACGAGCAAACCAAACTAATTTTTTTGTGTCTCTCAGCTAGAGCTTTGAGGTTCACCAGTGGTAGAATTTTTACAGTGTATGTGACTTTTTTCCCCCACCAGTAAGGTTGCTGAAAACAATTAAAATCAAATGAAACAAAATGCCCTAAAGAACCCCATAATAGAGCTGAGAGAGAGAGAAAAACCAACTAAACTGTACCCTCCCTCCATTCTCAGAAGAAAGAAGTGATTCACAGTTAATCGATTAAAATCATATGGAAAAAATAAAACAAAACAAGCAAACACCCCCTCCCCCCCTCCCCCCACCTCCCCCAACTACTGCAATGATAAAGGATTCATTGTCTTATTCTTGAAACGATTTGCATGATCATGTCGTTGGTGGATGATAAATGTGTAAAGAAATCAATGAGTTGTGTTTACAAAATACCCAGTATGTTAAGTATAGTGTCTATACATTAGTGATTAATACTACTTACTAGTACAGTTCACATACCACCAAACGCGGCAAAGCCAATTATGAACATATTGACATAAAGGTAAGAGCAAATAGTGAATTATTCTTGTAATGTGCAACACCTTGCATTCACAAAGTTAGAACTCCCTGCTCTGTGTTGATCATACCTTTTGCTGCAGGCAGTACAGCATCAAATTAATCACTAATAATACAGTAACAGTCTAACACATGCTTGCCCCCTCCCCCTCCACACACACAGACACACACACAGACACACAGACATACACAGACACACACAGACACACAGACACCACACAGACACACACACACACACACACCACACACACACACACACACACACACACACACACACACACACACACACACACACACAGAGAGTTATATATAGATTACATACATACATGTATATTAAGGAACCTATTCTCCCATCTTGGCTTTACACACTAAGAAATAATTCTGCTGGAAATTCTAAAGGAAAGCCTAAATGTATGTGTCGTGAGAATGGCTTTTTAAACACACTGAATTTGAGCTGTACATATATATAGAGTGGATTATAGTGAATTTCTATTGTTCAGTACAAGGAACTAAAACTTATTCTCCTGCTGTTTTCAGTTGGTATCTGTCTGGGCAGTTTTAACCTTTTCCCTACGGGTAACCTGCTGTTGGGCAACCAACCATCTACTAACCCTTCCCTCCGTATCACCCACTACTGGGTTACCGTAGCATAGTAATGTGCTTCGTGCACGTGCACTGGGAAAGACAGGTTATCTCCCATAACGTAGGGATAGTGTTAACGGCTTTTCAGCTGAAGTTTAAAAAAGTGAGAGATTTGCGTGAAGATGGTAGATATGATGGAAGTGATCCTTTAAAATAACCAGAATCCTCTGAAGTCAGAGTATGGCTACTTATATGGCAAGGTACTTGAAAAGAGTCATACAGTTACACACAAATTTCTCATCCAGTGTACTTCATATCTTGAGCACAGTTATTCCCAGGTGGGATGAGTGAGTCAGAGTGTGTGTTCTGGGTGACCCCCAGAGTCTTAAGTTGGGGAATGCACAACAACAACAAGAAATAACAAGACTAAAACAAAAACTATAATCTTGTACTGCTATAAAAATTAAAAGAAAACCAGTGAAACTCATATTTCTGGGGTGTTTTTTTTTTCAACATGAAACTTGCAGCATTGCTTTGATCCTGCTGCAGGATATTGATCTATTCATCAGAAGACCATTTGAAGTTGACTTTTACCAAAATAATCCAAATAGAGAAGAGCAAGGGTACAGAGTTTGAAATAATATGCACAAATGCTTTTATAAAACAAAATTCAGAGGCATTGACAGGAAAAAAGACATTGTTGATGTTTTATTTGAATTATAGATAAATAACACACACACACACACACATGCACACACACATACATACATGCTTAACTGTTTAAATTATATATGATAGTTTAATGTGTGCATGCAGGCACACAGACACACAGACACACACAGACACACAGTGACACACACAGTGACACGCACACGCACGCACACACACACACACACACACACACACACACACACACACACACACTCTCTCTCTCTCTCTCTCTCTCTCTCTCTCTCACACACACACACACACACACACACACACACACACACACACACACACACACACACACACACACACACACACACACACCACACACACACCACACACACACACAACACACACAACACACACACACACACACACACACACACACACACACACACACACACACACACACCACACACACACACACACACACACACACACACACACACCACACACACACACACACTCTCACACACACAGAGGTCTAATTTGACGATGAGATGCTCATGCTTGGCAGACACTGCTATGTATACATGTATGTATACACCTTTTCATTGAGAATCCCTGATGAAGGTTGATACTAGACTATTTCATTGATTGCTTCAAGCTTCACCCCCCCCCCCCCCCCCAACACACACACACATACATACAATACATACATATAGAGAGGCCCCTACACAGGTGGTGTTTTGTTTGCTTGTTTGTAGGGGTGAGTGGTGGATGTTTACAAGAGAAGACAAATTCAGGGTGGGATTTTTTTAGCATAAAAATAACACTGCTAGCACTATAACAGTATAAGTAAATGAGAAGGTTACTCTAATCAGAATAAATAATTTAGAAAAAAAACCTTTGCTGTGTTTGAGTCAGTAAAACCCCCCCCCCCCCCCCAAAAAAAAAAAAAAAAAAAAAAAAAAATCCAATCTTGACAGAGATATGAGATACCACTATGTATCAGATCTAAGGCTAAAAAAAAGAAGAAAAAAAGCCCTCTGGGAAAGTTGAGAAGGGCAGGGGAGGAGAGGGGAGGGGAGGGAAGGGCAGGTAATCATCATTGATAGTTAATCAGTCACTGAGTCAGTCACCTGTCCCAGGGCATCCAATTTGACTGCTTTCCATCTTGTCACCCTAGGAGGAGGGGGGGGGGGGGGGGGGGGGGGTGCAAAGCGAGTTTGGGCCAGGGGGGATGGGAGGTGAAGAACTGTGTACATACCTAGTTATACTTAAGTACAAGGTTGAGCACTATGTACTGTGATGGTGATGATATGGCTGAGTTACCTTGTTTTCTTCAAGAAATTTGATTTTATGATGTCTGCAGAGTAAAATGATTTTCTCTGCTCCCTCCCCACCCCACCCAACTTACACACTTAAGTGACACAGACACACAGTCACGCACATGCATACGCGCGCGCACACACACATGTACACACGCATACACACACACGCACACACACATACACACACAGGGACTGGATGTAAAAAAAAGCACATGAGTGCTTATTCCATTATCCTCAAAATAAAAGAATAAAGAAAGAATACAGAACACACACATACATGATACATGCACACCCACTCACACACACACCACATACACACTTCCACTGACACCATCTCTCTTTCTGTGTTGCTTTGGAATTTATGGGAAGTTTAGATTTGTTTATTATCCAGTCTGCTGTAGAATCTTTTGTTTTATGAAATCTGCCCCCCTCCCCCCAAAAAACCCCCAACCAAAAACAACTAACCAACCAAACACCCCCAAAACACACACAAAACAAAATAAAACAAAAAACCAAACAAAACACCCCCAACAAAATGAAAATGAAAAAACCAAACCACTCCCCCCCCCCCCCCCCCCCTTCAAAAAAAAAAAAAAAGGGGGTGGGGGAAGCCAACAAAAACCTAATGTAGTCTCCAGCAGAGCCATATAAATGGCCACTCTCAGCAGTTAGTCATGTTTTATTGCTAAAGGTGCAAATGCGTGGTATTTAGAAACTTCTTGCACCATTGCTTTCTCTCCCCTCCCTTTCTATGTGTGTGTGTGTTTCTGTTTTTCTCTCTGCCTCTCATTCCATAGGATAAGTTGATCTTTTTAAAAAAAAATGTTGAATGATGAAAATTGTATTCATTTGATTAAAAAAAAAAATAACATGGAAATATTCATTGAAGTTTTCCAAAGTAATTATGGACATGAGAGCATAACATATTATATGTGAGTGTGGTTTTGAAATGTGCAAGTTTTTCTTCTTCATTTATTCAAAGACTGTTTTGTTTGTTGCAGAGATTATGATTCGCTGTCAAAGGAGAATGTGTTTGACAACAACCACTTGGTAAGCATAGTTCTATGATTTGGATCCACAACTTGCCCCCCCCCCTTCCCTCTTTAATTTGTCTTTTGTAAAGAAGCAGCTTGGTTGTCTTAAAATGTCTTTTTTGCACCTGTTACTGCTCTGTTCTCTCATATTCATGTAATGCATCATCATCATCATTGTCGTCGTCGTCGTCATCATCATCATCGTCATCATCAGTATTGTCGTCACCACCACCACCATCATCATCACCATCATGATGATGTCCCTCCACTCTTGATGGTTATCTGGGGGACTGTAGAAGAGGCTTTTGTTAATGACTTTTTGTGGTAAAGTAAACACTTTATTTCATTTATTTATTTTTAAAAAAAGGAATTAGAAAAAAACAATTGATGTTTTCTGCGATTGCTGAATTTCTGGCTGTTGTTTTTTTTGTATAGAGGTTGAATAATTGTCTTTGTGCATGAGATGCCTGTTGCTGTCATGTGATGTGATGTGATGTGATGTGATGCAGTGTCAAGGGATGTGTGTGTGTGTGAATGAGTGAGTGAGAGAGAGAAAATGATTAAATTCACATTATACCATCTGCTTTCCAGATGAGTAAAACTCAGCTGTGTTCTGTCTTAGCTAAGGTGGGAAGACCACTGAGGTTTATTCATGTAGAGAGCAGAAAGTGTTAATTGTGGTTATTACTACATTTGCAAGGTGTGTGTGTGTGAGAGAGAGTGTGAGTGTGTGTGTGAGTAGACCTTGAGTTTAGCGCTTCAACCAATAGGCCGTTCTCTTAGCTAGCACTGCTGGAAAGACCTCAACACATCACTGATGGAAAGAGAACTGTTGTGTTTGTGCAGGCGTTCACAGTGGCGGAGCAGGAGCTGGACATTCCAGCGTTTCTGGAGGCTGCGGACATGGTGGCGCTGAGAACTCCCGACAAGCTGAGCGTCATCACCTACGTCTCCCAGTACTACAACAAACTGGGCGCCCTGCCTCAGTGTAAGGTCGCTTTGTTCAACACACTGGAGTTGTCGTTTGTAAAATTTTGCCCTTCAAGGGATGATGAAAGTATTTTTGACTTGACTTGGAGTAGGGTTTATTGCTCCACATGCTCCAGAAAATTGATGCTTATATTGTTTGCAGGCTATCAAAGCTGTGTACGTTGTTTTCTGTTATTGGTTTTAAGTCAATTTCATTTCAGTGCAGTCTTAATCTGGTGTTTTTATCTTTGCAGTGGTGTAGGAAAGAATTTCTTAGTTGGCTGGTTAATATGTTTTCGTATATTTTTTGGTTGAGTCTTTGCCTGTAGATTATACAGCCAGCAAATTTCAATATCTTATGAATAACAAGTTTTAAATCTTGACGTTAGAGCAATGACATATACATCTGTTGTTATCTACCATCGTATGTTTTGCTTTGATTTCAGTAAAAGACCGTTACTGCTTTTGTTATGAAGTAATTGAACCCAAAAATTAATACTCTGTATGATTACGTCAGCATAAGCTGGACATAGTATTTATTGAAGCAAATGGAGGGAACACTGTCTTTCTGTCTATAGTGCCAGAGGACAGGCACATGATATCTTAACTTTTATGACTGGTTGAGGCTGAGGTAATGGTAACAGAAAAAAACAGTAGTGGAGTTACCAATACTGCAGACACGCACTCTCCAGACTCACATATAGACAAACAATTGACTGAAGATACAAACAGACTATTTTGTACATGAACTCAAAATAACTGAATCCCCCAAAAAGGAATGCGGCTACCTTATATGGTGGGTAAAACCAGTTAAAGGTAAAGTAAAAGGGTAAAGGAGTCCCATAACCTATAAGGTCGTAGGGGAGTGAGGCGTCAGAGACCTCACTTCTCTAGGGCCAGCATATTGAGGGCGGCGCCCATCTCCTCTCCCTCGCTGCTTTACCTTCCCTGACCCTAAAGAGGGCAGGTACCCATTTACAGCTGGGTGAACTGGGGGAACTGTACTGAAGCCAAGGCGCGCAAACGGTCACCCATCCAACTGGTAACCACGCTCGATGCTGCTTAACTTGGCTGGGGGAAAGCGAGTGCTCCGACCACTGAGCTATCCCTTTTGATGAACCACAGAGCTCTAGCCGAGGAATGAAGAAAAAAAAAGGGAAAAAACGTTGCATTCGCAGAGACAAAGCCTGTTTTATTTTGCAAAGTTGTAAACTTTTCACAGTGGGTGGTCCTGGAGTGCAGGGGAAGAAGTCGACATCTGCAGCCCCTGCTGCTCACGCTGCTCACGGCACCAAGAGGCACCAGCCTGCAGAGCCCCTGTCAGAACCTGAGCCAAAGAAACAGCCACCTGCCAAAAAGGTCAGTGGCGCCTCTGTCTGTGTACTGTGTGGTGCTTGTGAGTGAGTGAGTGTGTGAGTGAGTGAGTGTGAGTGAGTGAGTGAGTGAGTGAGTGTGTGTGTGTGTGTGTGTGTGAGTGTGTTGTGTGTGTGTGAGTGTGTGTGTGTGTGTGTGGTGAGTGAGTGTGTGTGTGTGTTGTGTGTGTGTGGCGTTGTGAGTGTGATGTGGTGAGTGTGTGTCTGTGTGGTGGTGTGTGAGTGAGTGAGTGGTGGTGAGTGTGTGTTGGTGTGTGTGAGTGTGAGTTGTCTGTGTGGGTTGTGAGTGAGTGTGTGTGTGTGTGTGTGTGAAGTCAAGTCAAATTTTTATTTCCTGTTGGTACATTGAATAAGCAATGCATTTGCTTTTTTTACTCTGTGTGTGTGTGTGTGTGTGTGCGATTTTTACTTGCGCCTTATAAATATGATAATGAATGTGTATGTGGTAATGTAGATGTAGTCTAAATGGAAACACAGTCTACATGCCTACACAGTTATACAAACATGTGCATTGTCTGACATTCCCCCCACCCCCCGTCCCTGTACAGACACAAGCCGGTGACAGCACGGCCAAGGTGAAGACGCTGGGGGACAGGTGTGCCATCTGCAGCAACAAGGTGTACCTGCTGGAGAGACACGTGGAGGAAGGGAAACTCTACCACCGCTCCTGCTTCCGCCACAGCGACCTCTCCCCCACCAACAAGGTCTACACCCGCTCCCCCTTCTTCTCCCCGTCGCTGCACGGCAAAGATGGGGGCCCTGCCTCGCCAAAGGGAGGTAAAGCGTCGCCCAGCACACTGCACAGCGAGGGCGACAGACATGGCGCCAAGAGGCCCGCCGAGGAAGCTGGCGGCGATCCGGGCAAGAAATCGGAGGTGCGCAAATTTCTGTTTTCCAAAGACGGCGATTCCAAAACCAAAGGTGAGGACAAAGCGGCAGGTAGAGATTGGGGACTGGGTAGAAAGGACCATTCCAAGGACCATTCCAAGGACAAGCAGAGTCAGCCTGTTGCTTCTAAACTGGATTCACACTCCAACTCCAGAGTGGCCTCCGCCCCACACAGCGATACCCATTCCAGCATGGACGTTCTGTTGGCTGGGCAAAGTGCTGAGGACGCCAAGTCACCAAAGAGACACCTACCTCTGATCTTTCAAGCAGCTGGTTCTGCTGATGATGGTGCTTCTCAGCAAACAAAGAATGGTGCTGGCAGTAAAGCGTCGTTGTTTTCCAGAAACAAAGACAGTGCTCCCAAAAGCTGTGATCTTTCCGCTAAACAAACCCCGGACAGTGTACATACAGTGACCGCTGGAAAGAGGCTGAATGACAAGTCTGGTCATTCTGTGTTATCAGGCTCTGGTGGTGGTGATGGCTTAACAGGGAAAAGTTCACAGCCAGCGAAAAGTGTATTGGAGAGTAAAGTGACAGAGAAAAGTTCAGGGCCGGTGGCCAAACCTCGGAGTTCAAAAGTGTTAACTGGTGCTTCAGCACAGATCCAAGAGGAAGAGAAGGCGTCGGCTTTTCCTAAGGCACGCCCCCGAAGTGCCGTACCCGGTGCAGACACCTCTAAGAAATCGGCCCCAGAGAAAGCCAAGTCCCCTCTCGCTCTCAGGAAAGAGCCAACCAGAGCAAAGTCCCCTCCTTCCAGAGATCTGTCGCCGCCCCCTTTACCGGCTTCTGCACCCCCACCCCTGCCCCGCACTCCTCCCGTCGCCTCCATCCCTCCTTCCTCGCAGCACGTGTCCAAAGCCGGTTCTCCTCAGCCATCTCCCAGACACAACAAGTCCGCAGCCTCCAAGCTGAACTCCCACAGTGGTGATAACGCACTTTCCAAGCCTTCTGCAGCAAGCGGCTCTACTGACAGCAAAGCCAAGAGCGGTTTTTCTTTGTTCGGTAAGAAAGGGGCGAGTGCTGGCAATTCTCGCCATGAAGAGCCCATGGACGTGGAGACGGCCTTCAGAGAGGCCAGGGCCCAGTACGGGGAAGAGCCAGTGGCCGTCATGGTGGTGCCCAGCAACACAGAGCAGGAGGACAAGGCGGCTCTCTCTGGCCTGCTCAAGTCCCTGGCCCAGGTCAGAAGCACCGGACCTTCTTCAAATACCCACACGTCTTCCGTCACCGCGACATCCCATTCCACGTCGCACCCTGTCACACCACACTCTTCAGTAGGGTCAGGGCTGGCGTCTAGCAAAGTCTCTCTGGGACACATCAGAGATGGCGACCATAAATCATCAGACGTTTCAAAAGAACAGGAGAAAAAGAGTGCTGAGTCCACCAAGAAATCGATTCTTTCGTTCAATTTCCTGAACAGCGGGAAGACGTCAAACAAGGGTGCTGACACCCAGAAGAAAACTTCCAAATCGTCAGAGGCAAGCTCTGACAAGTCGACGCCGTCGGTGAGTAAACTTGGTGAAACGGTGACAATCACCCTGAATACAGCAAAGACTGGCGACTCGGCCAGCACACCGGTATCCATATCATCCAAACAGACGGACAAACCACCTGACCGTGTCCCGCTGTATAAAAAGAAAGCGGATTCCAATCTCACCAACAGGACGAACCGACTTGGTGATTCTCCCAGGGGGACACCGGGGAAAGAAGGGTCCTCAGGGTCTGGCGGGGTCTTGGGTGCCAAGAAGGACCGTCCCAAATCTGCGGCAGATCTGTTTGGTGGGAAGGAGCTGTCGACCCCCAAACAGTCGTCCGCCAACACGGATAGCAACGCTGCAGCACCTGCCTTTGCCCAGGTGAAGCTGCGTGACTCCAGCCAGGTGGCGGGGGAGAGGAAGGAGCGGCCCAAGTCGGCGGGCGTGCTGCTGGACAGCGGCGCGGACTCCAGGCCGTCCTGGCAGCAAGAAGCCGAGCGCAAAATGGCCGTGTTCCGAGATGGGGGCTTTGTGGACCCAGAGACCAAAAAAGTGGTGGGGGAGAAAACCCAGGATGTAAAAGTCAGTCCCAGAGAAGATGTTGCTGGCGTTGGAAAACAGGATAAAAGCAAGAACAAAGAGCTGCCTGCTCGACCAGCACCATTTCATAATGCCGTCTCTGAGAGCAGGCAGAAAGAAGACAAACCGTCCCTCGCAAAATCCACAGAGGGGAAGAAGAAGGATAATGACAGCAGAGTCCACACAGAGATCACGTTCAAGCAAAATTCCTCCATGCCAGATAATGACCAACCCTCTGCCAGTGTGTCTGCTGCCAATCTCAAGAAGAAGGAGGAGAAGACGCTGTTCAGTGGGGGTCTGAAGGGCATACTGAAGGGCAAGAGCAAAGACGCATCAGAATCCTCAAAGATTGCTCCACCTACCAAGCTGGAGAGAGCGTTACGGAACGAGGCTAAAGAACCGCCAGAGGCGAAAGTGTCTCTCTCTCCGGCGAAAACTGTGACGAGCGGCGATGCGTCAGTTTCTTCCAAAATGGGAGAGGTCTGCACCACAAAGAAGAAAATCTCTGCCAGTACCCTGCAGGATGATCTGGATCAGACCATCACGTCTTCATCTCCCTCGTCTCCAACACGCCCAGCACTCCCTAACAGACTCCCACCCAGTGAGCTGCTTGCAGATCGCAAGAAGATCTCGGTGGACATCAACTTTGACTTTGACTTGAACAGTTCCATGGAGTCTTCAGGCCAGCTAACCCCTCTACGCCCTACAGAGAAGGCCACCCCTCCTGCCAGACCACCCCCTCCCCAGAGAACCAGTGTAAGTCTGCTTTCCTTTCTTTCTTTTTTTTTCTTTTTTTCTTTCTTTCTTTTTTCTTCTTTTTTTCTTTCTTTCTTTCTTTCTTTCTTTCTTTCTTTCCTTTCTTTCTTTTCTTTCTCTGAGCACCCAGCTTGTGCAAGTCCTTAAGGCACTGCACTGAAACTTTCATGAGGTATACATGTCTTTGTCGTTGTTGCAGACCTGGCAATGCCCATCTCTCCCCGAGTCAGGTTGCATGTTTTGAATGTTTTGTGTCGTCCATACCATTCCATTGACTATACCGGGCCTGCTCTTTTATGGAAAAGTTTTGATGTATATAAATGCAGAGATGTTATATTCAGATCTGTGCCTGTTGATATATTGGAATGCTGGAAATAGTGATTATATTCTGCTGGATGTTATGAAGTGAATCTGTCACATTTGTGTGGATGTACACCCAGCGCATTAAACATTATACTTTAAATAAACAGTATACTTTAAATGCATATGAATACATGTGTTGGCATCAGTGAAGAAAAGTAAACCACATTGGCATGGCCATGTAACAAGATGTGGAGGCCTTTCTGAAACTATTTCCCATGGAACCTTGAGGGAAGAGGGCGGAGGGATCGACATTGAAACCAGCCAGGGGGTGGGTAACACTGCAGGAAGGTCAGGGAAACCTTTTTGCAGAGGCACACAGCCGACATGCATGGAAGTTCTTCTGAACAGCTCTGCAAGGTAAACACCCCCACCCCCCTCCCCACTGCTGTTTTGCAAGGAAACGGAAGATAACATTTGTGCCAGGTTTTTTGTTCAGGTTTACAAAGTAAAGATTCATAAGCCGTCATGATTGTATTCCTGTCATGACAGTCAGTCTCTATCGTGTGTGACATGACGTACGATGGAATTTCAGATGTCACCGGGTCGCCTGTCGGCCATAGAGCTGCAGAAGCAGCTGCTGGACATCGACTCCAAGCTGTCGGAGCTGGAGCTGCGCGGCCGCACTCTGGAGGACTCCATTCGCAGCGGTACGTCTTTCAGCCTGGCTGCCTTCTTCTCTCCCTTGCTTGTTGCTGTGCTCAGATCTGGAGGGCTTTTTGAAAATTTATTATTCAGTCTGCGTTTGTAGTGATGTGGAGAATAGATTGAAATATATATATTATTTTTTTAATCTTATTTGTAGCAGTTTGTTATATTACCTTTTATCTTATTTGTAGCAGTTTGTTATATTACTTTTTATCGTATTCGTAGCAGTTATTCCAGATATGTTTGTAATGATGTGGACAGTAGATGGATAGACATCATACTGGATTTTATTCTTTGCCATTATCAATGATTTATGTGTACATTGAGTCAGCTTAGTGTGGCGTATTACTCAAGTGTAACTTTGAAGTAGATGTGATTTATCCGGATCAAACCCTTTGTTTCCTAACCTCACTTGACAAGAAGTAATTGTTTTCATTTGCACTCCTAACGAACATTATCATGATTATGAACAATAACATAACATGTTCGAGACTAACAGAAATATGATTTTGTTTCTTTCCATTCATATTCTTTTTTTCTTCTTTTTTGTGCTCTTCTTTACACCTGAGCCACAGCGAATTGTGATATACCATTGTGGATCAATGGATTATGAGTTTTTCTGCTCCTATGCGCTTTGATGGTGGATAGAGTGGATTGCAGTTTATTTGTTTACTGTGCAGCGTTAGAGTGTGTGTACCTGCTTTTTGACTTCTTATTCCAGTGATTTGGATTTGCCGTCTTTAGTCCCTTTGTCTGTATTGGGTACCCAGTCATTCCTGTAGCTACAGTGCTTCTGTAGTTCAAGACACAGAGATTTGGGGGAATGGGAGGGGATGGCCTCTGGAGAGAACCACAGTGTTTTGTTTCAAGGTAACTTCTGATATTGCAGAGTTACCATAGATATAATACCATATACAGGTTGTTTATGTCTGAAGAGTAAATCAAAAAGTAAATTATATTAATAAAGGTAAGTAAAAAGAAAAATCAGATCCATAGAAATTTTTTCGAGAAAAGAAATATGATATTCATTAGATTAAATCAGTTCTTAGTATTTAAGTGTAGGATTTTCACTGTTGTCCTTTAGGTTTTGTTTCATTATTGTCAGGCATGATTGCTTTTCATGGCTATTTTTGTCAGTGCGTTTATTGTGTGTATTTGGGGAGACTGCTGGGGATTGCATTTAAAAAAAAATCAACATGCGCATCTACTGAGTCACTGAGCCAGATATAGCAAGTCTGCATACTCCCTAATGGAGACTGTCCTCACATTCAGGTACGGGTCAGAGAATTCAACTCAAAAGTCACCATACTTGTGAAAGTGGAATGTATCAAAATTGAGAAATGGAAGATAGATAAAAGTCATTTCAATGTGGGAAAAAATCACAAAGTATGTTTTCCCTTTGTTTCTTGATAGTGATGATAGCTGTAATACTATTGCAATCCCATTAATTTAGTTTTGAGATGTTATTATTTTTTTAAAGCTTTTTCCAGGGTGTCAGTGTATGTTGAATATATTATTACACATTACACACTAATCCACTTCATCTGCCAAGAAATCTGTGTACCAGATGGTCTGTCCTGTCTTTGTATGTTTTGGTATCAACCAGTTCTGAGAGGGTCATACACCTGTAGTGTAAATCTCGGGAAAAATTTTGGGCAAAACTCACTTTTGTGAGCTGACGATCTTTGACTGTAAGTTCAGTCTCATTTCTTAGGCCATGGCACAGTTAAGTGTTGTTTGAAATTAAATGCTGATTAAATTTGAAGTAAGAGTAGTGAGTGGTATAGTCTTTTGCTGAATGCAATTCCAAGTATTGGGTACAACTGTACAGAGGTCACTTGGAAGGGGTGTGTAATCTGTAATGTGGGCTTTGTGGTGTGTGTGTGCGTGTGTGCTTGTGCACATGTGCTTGTTTGTGCACATAAGTGCGGGTGTGTATTTGTATACATGTGTAATGTGTGTACAACTGTCTGCATAGAGTGTGTTAGAATACATGCGTGTGTATGGGGAACATATTTTTGTGAGGTATATTTCCACTGACTTTCAGACTTGCTTAGTATCACCAGAGCTCTACAGTAAATCTTGAGATGCCAACATTCTGAATTTGTTACAATGCAAAACATACATCACCCCACAGTTACCAGAAAATAAACCTGTGGGCATCTTTTGCCAAGTGAAAAATGCAAAGAATTCAGCCTTGCTTTAAACTGTCTTGTGTGTGTGTGCATATGTGGTTTTTCAGAGGACACATTTCAGTGTTCTGATGAAGCTGCTCCTCAGGCCTCCAGTAAGATTTCAAAACCCACACTTTGCAGTCCATCGCTCAAAACATGTTGTGCACGTAGACGTAATCGCTAGCGCAGGCTACAGACAATAATGCTACTGGTACTTCCTTGTAAATGCTAAAAACAGCGGGTGTGGGTGTGTGTTTGTGCATGAGCTTTGTTTTTGAGGGACTCGGAGATTGATTTACAGTTTTTATTTAGATAAAGACCATTGTCCCAGAGAGAGAGAGAGAGGGGGGGGGGGGGGGGGGGTGAGGAGGAGGGAGAGAGTGAGTTTTATTTATGACCTTGTTTCATTCCAAGGTGAATTGTAATCAGAATAAGGATCCTCTGACTTTGAAAAGAATGAAATGTCAAAACTAAGAGAAATGGAGGAAGGACAGTCAGTGATAACTAAATTCAAGAATCTGTAGAAAATTCAGTTATTTTGAAGAGCATGATAATGAAGTTTCAGGAGTTACAGACAAAACCATGAAGATAGAAAATGAAAGCCAGAAATACGTGATATGTATTTAAAAAATTTTTTTAATAAAAAAAGACAGTAGAAAAGCAAAGACAGAAAAAAGTAAGGACTCTTCGATTGCTGTGAAAGTATTTATGAATGATCTGAGCTGAAAATATTTATGAATGATCCAAGCTGAAAGTATGAATGATCTGAGCTGAATATTGGGATAAGGAAAAATTATGTTGCTATAAGATGTTCTGGCTATATTGCTTTTAGCTTTAGGTTTTAAAGCCTCAGAAGTTTGGTTTTTTCCCCCTTTGCTTTGTTTTGTTAAAGAATTAGAGATGGGTGATGTTTCATTTGTTCTTCAAACATCAGTGAACTGTTAACAGTTTGTTTTTTCAAAAGAGAATTCAGAGATAGGAAGGACAGGTGGTTGGCTTACAGTCTTGCAACATTACCCTTTCCTTCCCTCTGACATCCTAATTTCCTCCTCCTCCCCCTTCCATTCTCCTCCTTCCATCTCCAGTCCATAGCGCTCTTTTCCATTCCGTTCACTTCAGAAAGTACTCTGTGGTGTGTGTGTGTGTGTGTAGTGTGTGTGTGTAGTGTGTGTGTGTAGTGTGTGTGTGTGTATAGAGTGTGTGTGCAGTGTGTGTGTGTGTATAGAGTGTGTGTGTGTATAGAGTGTGTGTGTAGTGTGTGTGTGTAGTGTGTGTGTGTATAGAGTGTGTGTGTGTAGTGTGTGTGTATAGAGTGTGTGTGCAGTGTGTGCGTGCATGTGTGTGTGTAGAGTATGTGTGTGTGTAGAGTGTGTGCTTGCGTACATGTGCCTTCATGTGTGTTCATGAGTGCGCACAAGTGGTTTTGTGTGTATGTGGGCTGTTATAGCGGTGTGTGTGGACGTAGCTGAAGAGTGAGGGGTTGGTGTGATATATATATCTGCCTATAGACGGGGTGCTGTAACGTAGTGTGACTTGCTTCTCTGCACACAGGCCATAACTGTTGACTTTGGCCTCCTCCGCTCGCTTCTCTCAGTGCCTAAGGCTCTCCTGTGGGATTGAGGTTTGATTCCCCCCCACCTGCACCCCTGATTTGTTTTTTTTGGTTTTTTTTTGTGTGTGGGTGGTCCACTTGTGGTGGCTTGCGTGTGTGGTTGGTGGTTTGGGTTGCTTTGTGATTGAGGCATGATTTCCTGACCCTGTTGTTAAAGTTAAAGTCTTGTGCCGGGTGTTCTCACTGCAGCCACCCCTGCATTTTGCCGTGTCTTGTGATGACATATAACAGTCGTCGTGAATACCACATGGAGATTATCTTGGTTTTTTTGTTTTTGTTTTTTTCCTTCTAAAAACACTGGTGTGGTGAATAATCCACTGACATCCTGAACTCCCATCCTTAGTGTTGTCCTGGAATTGCATTCAGCTTACTGTGCTGTCAGCTAGGCATGTGCCAAAGGTCTGGGAGGGAGCATGGGGTGAGGTATTAGGGAGTCTGATCTGTAATTATGTCGTTGACCTGGTCCTGTGTCCCTGATTGCTCCAGCTATCAGCTAGCCGCCCACTGATATAAAAGCTGGAGTAACTCGATAGCTATTAGCATTGTGATGTTCTGTGGATGTTTTTGTATACATGTGTAGACACAATGTTTAGTGTTAAACTGATGTATGGTACACATATTCATACCATCCATTATAAACGTATTTACCACTTAAAAAAAATCGTTTCCGTTATCCCATTTCCCCTGATTATAAATTGTAGGGGTTTACAGCATTTTACACATAGGTAGTCTGTATTGCTGTTACAGGTATATATGTATATATAATCAACATAATGTATTATTCCATCTAGGCAAACATTTTCCCTCATTGGTTACTGTTCTATCCTATTCTATGGGACTACTAGTACTACTACAATGCCATATATAAAATATATGTACAGGAGGCAGGCATGCATTGTATCAGTCAGCTGTATCAATCTATGGGCATAGTTCAGCACAGTAGATGTTCATTTGCCATGTTATACTGTTTTACTGAATTAACATACTCCCAGGAAATTCAAAATTACATGTAGCCACCCTAATGCTGGTCATCCTTGGCTTGTTCATTTAATCATAGTCCATTTTATATATGACTGGCTGTTTGTGTAAAAGACAGATGTATAATCTATATATTGTTTTAGGGTAAAACCCCTCTGCATTTCAGTCATGTAGTGGCTGACTCTGTTCTGTGAATAATACTGATCATTTGGTGGACTGTTGTGCTCTTGTTATTTTTGGCTGTTGTGCCTTTTCGTGGTTAAAAGATTAGGCCTTACTTGTTGTGATGGTGTTCCTCATGTGTGCTGTCGTGTCCAGAAGCGTTGAAAGCACACCTCCCCCCTCCTCTCTGTATCCGTTCATCTTTCAACCTTTGCAGATGCTGCCAAAGTGCTCACATCCAGGTCATTTATTTTGCTGGGGTAAACTTTTTTCATCTTACCATTTTTTGTTCTCTCCCATTGGTGTCGTCCGTCACTGTCTAGACATAGCCGTCACCTGGCACACCACTGCCTGGGGAAGTGTCATGAGTTTGGTCCGCATGTGTTGCCATAGTCAGCCTCTTCCAGTGCCTTCCTTGCTCCGCTGTGTTTTGACAGAGAGAGAGAGAGAGAGAGACAGACAGAGAGACAGAGAGAGAGAGAGAGAGAGAGACTGTGTGTGTGATTGAGGGCGTACATCTGTGATTGTGTGTGTTTCTTGTCTTGTGTATGTTTTGGGTGTGTATTTTGGCATGGACATGTGTGAGATTGTATCTAAAAATTTTATTTTTTTTAAACTTATTTTTTTTCTTTTTTGGGGGTTATTTATTTTTGTTTTGTTTTGGGGTTTTTAGGGTTTGCTCTTATTTGGCTTAGGGGTAATGAGTGTTTTGAAGAGACGGTTAATGGTATAGTAAGTATACAGTTGTAAAAATGATTGTCTTACTTTAACATTTTTTTTAATTGCTTGCTTGTAGACTGTCTAGAGCTTGAGTGTGCCATTTTTATTTGCAGCCAGTGGTCTGCTCCTTGATTTGATTTTTTCTTCAGCTTTTCTGTCTCCCCTTTGGTTTCCCCCATTTTGCTTTGTTCTACTTAAAAATTTTTTTTTTTCCAGATGCAGGTAATTTTTAAAGTGTTCTTTGATTTCCTACTGGAGGTATGGAGAAAACAGCTGGGATTGAGAACATTGACAAAACCTCATGAAATTAACATCTTGTTCTTGAGTTATTGTAGATACAGTTCTACATTTTTACCTCGGGGGGTTGGGTTTACTAAATGATTTTTTTGGACAAAAGTTAACTAAATAATTTTTTTGATAAAAGTTTACTAATCATTAATTTAAAAAAAAATGTAACTGTTTGTGTGTATGCATGTGTGCACACGTTTTTGTGCATGTATTTTGACTGCTGAAGTTTTTTCATGTTTTGTGAGAGTGTGTGTGTGTGTGCTAAGAGCTGCCTCCAGCAAAAATCATTTTCAGCTCAGTTCATTTACTAGTTTTATTTTCATTTCATCAGATGTTTTGAACATGCATTTCTAGGTACATCGATGGTTCTTGTGTCAGTTTTCTAAAACAAAGCATAAATCAGATCTGGGTTTGCGATGTGTACACTGGTGTTTTCACTGCTCTTGTTGTCATTCTGTTTGGTTGATTGATTTTTGTTGTTGCTGCTAGTGTTGTTATTGTTTTTGAAGAGCTGTTTAATTGCCTGTGTGTGCATCATTCTTTTCATTTGAGATTAAATATTTAATTTTTTTTGTTCATGATCTACATAAAACTTTTTTTTAGACTGTGCATCTTCTGTAGTAAACTTGTGTTACATTCGTGACTGCTATGTTTCTCTTACAATGATGTTGATAACAATATTTTTTGCTCAAAGTAAAAACATGACAGATCAAATTCTGCAGCAAAATCATAGGGCTTGGGGGGGGGGGGGGGGGAGGTGTGGAGAGTAGGCTGTATAGCATAGGAAGATATAGTAATAATAATATATGGAATTTATATCGCGCTGAATCTTGTAAAACAAAGCAACTGAAGGCAGTGAAGCGCTTGCTCTGAAATCATTTACACACATGCAACTTTCCTCATATATCATTATTAACAGATTTCAATTTTATGCACACACACCCACACACACACGTACACGCACACACATGCGCATGAATACACTTAGGTGGAGATGAAGGATGCTGCTGAAAAGTAGGGACAGATATGAGGGGAAAGTCTCGGGTAGAAAATAAGTGTGTTTTGAGGCTGGATTTGAAGGCATAAAATGAAGGCTTTTGGCAAAGTGAAAGAGGGAGGTCATTCCAAGTGGATGGAGCAGAAACAGAGAAAGAGCATCGGCCAACAGTAGTGACCCAGATTAAAAGCGCAGATTTGAGTGTGATTGTTGTGGCAGCTGTTCACCCTGTCATGCTTCTTTGCAAACAGATTTAGAGGGAGTTCAGTTTATGGGTATTTTCTACACGTTTTACTTTTTCTACATGTTTTTATTTTTCTCATTTATTCTCCTGTTCTAAACATTACTTTAGGAAGTAAGAGAAAAAAGGCAGAAGGGGAAAAAAAAGAGTTCAAATTGTATAGTGCAGTTTTTAATATTTTAATGAGAAAAAGATGGAGGTAAAAAATGTGCAAATTGTATAATTCATGTATTTTAAGTACTTTGATGTTTGTTGTTGCATTTCCCCCCATTGTTTTCTGTATCTTTTTGCTCAGTAAACATGTTTTGAGTGAGCTTTGTGTAATTTGTTCATAAGTATGACCATCATTCAGTTCTGAGAAATTGCCTTGGTGATGTCGTTGATAGATTCAGATTAGCACTTCCGTGTAAAAAAGCATTTGCCATTAGATCATAGTTGAAAGTTAAGTCTGTTGTTTTGTCAGCTCCAAAGTTAAAAAGAATGTATACAGCATTGTTAACAACTTACAAAAAAGCATGATCATGTGATCACATAGTTCCTGATGAAAAGTAGTAAGTAATCAATCAGTACTAAACAATGGATTATTTGGTAAGTTGAGGAGTCTAATGTCATGTCTCTCTTTATCCTGTTCCTGATTGGCAACCTGCATTTATTCATACATTTATTTATGGTATCATTTATTTATTTGCCAAATTTATGTGTCTTGCTTATCAGCCACAAGTTATAGCGATTGCTTTGTTGTGAAATGGTTGCTGCCTTATCGTTAAAGGTTCAGGATATAAATCATTGCCCCTCTCCCCATACCCCCTCTCCTTCTCTCCAACAATCTTGTAAGGCTTGCAATATATATGCTGTTGCTTCATGTTCATTTCATGCAGTGTTGTTAGCAGCTCATGTAATGGTTGTTCATTTAGTCTGTTGAAAAGTCCAATCAAAACCAACCAAAGACTAGTCAGATTTTTTTTTTTACTCCATAGGAGTATCTGACAAATACAGTAAATGAATTGCAGACATGAGGTTATTGTTGTGGGTAAGCAATGATGGTGACAATAATTGGCTAAAAAAGCTTTGCTTTGAAACATTTTGTGACAGTATTAAAGTGGTTGAACAGTAATAGTAAGTGATGATATTGATGAGCGTTGAAGACAGTATTGCATTAAAGATAGTACTGGTAAATTGTAATGGAGATGTTTAGTTCATAAGTATTGCATGTTACTGCTGATTATTTGTCTAGAAGCTTTAAAAAAAACAACCCCAAATCATGTTAAATAATGAAATATTTTATTAGTATTTAAAGAAAAAGAAGAAATTCTTACAATTGTGATATTTGTTATGAAAACAATTTTTTATAAAAATCATAAGATTTGCTATGAACACTTTTTCACCTACTATTTTTTTTTTTTTTTAGTCCTTGGAATGTTTTTGTTGTTGTAATACTTACTTATTCCTCATGCAGTGCATTTTTGAATTACTTAGAGTAGTGTTTTGCTTGTTTGATTTTTGTTTAACCCCAAGTGTTAAAAAAGGAACTAATGAGATAATGGAGGAACGATATTAGGACATACTTCTTAATCAAACTAGGACATTTTGCCAACAGTCTTTCATTCCACTTGCCTTGAATTGAGCAAAGAAAGACAACAACAAAAAATCAAAGGAAAAAAAAGAGGACAAGAGAAAAAGAGCCAAGTAAGCACCCCCCCCCCCCCCCTCCCCCCCTTTGTTTCAGTCAGTGGATGGGTGGTCTCAAGATGACCTACCTGTTTGGAAAGTGACAAGTCATGGGTTTGATCCCGAACTCCCGCCCGCCCCATCTGCTACACCTCGAGTGGTGGTCTGGGTGCTAAACCTTCAGATGAGACGATAAACTGAGGTCCTGTTTACACAAATTTAGTGCTTGTAAAAGAAACCACAGCGAGTAGAGAGTTGTTTCTGGCAAATTCTGTTGAAAAAGAGTCACCCTCATAGGAAAACAAAAACATATACAGACAGGAAAATTACCCCCCTCCCCCCCAAACAGAAAAAGAAAAGAAAAAAAAGAATGCTGTTGCTGGGGAGAGCAGCCCAGACTTTATGCATAGATATTTATGTGTTGTTCCTGTGAGCGATATACAATACAAAACAACACACACACACAATCATATAATGCATAATGCAATATTCTTTTCTGATTTAATTGAAGCTGGTTGGCAAAGTTCTTAGATGGGGTTAGCAGCCTGTAATACAGATTAAAAAAAAACAACACACCAGATTTTAGCAATCTGTTTGCTGATTCAAACTGGCAGTAGAATGTTTGCTTGATTTCCTAGTTCATGTTTGTAGTTTCTTTTTTGCCACATTTATGCCATAGTTTTTATCTGTGTTTTTAAGCGTTTCCAGAGATGGGCGTCAGAGTTATCTGCTTCTCATTTTCCATTGAATTTTTCAAGGGGAGTTTTTAAAAACTCTTGGGAAAATGAATAATAGATTCTATGGAATCTTTATTCTTTCGTTGTTGTTAATCAGTGTTGGAAATATGTTGTTATCATGATATGATATGAAAATGCCAGGACAACTTGAAAATAGTGAGAAAATAGTCTTAACAGAGATGGTGGTGTTTTCCTTATTTTTAAATGAACAACTGACATAAGTAAGGAGGAAGCTCAAAACAGAGAGAGATGGAGAAGGCTCATCAATGTCAAGCCTCCCCTGGGAGAAACATGACAAAAAAGGAAGAAGAAGAAGAAGAAGAACTGACACAAATTTGAGTCATATATAGCCTGCAGCAGAACATCACAGTCACTTTTCCCTTGATGCAGACTCCATCTTGGATATCAACTGTTGAAAAAGAAATGTTTTCAATTAAAAAACAAATTCTGACAAAGACCGTTTCTACTTAAGTAATTGATACAATCGAGATTGTGTAATATAAATTTGATTTGAAAAAATAATGTGAATGCTCTTTCGTACATGTTTTGTTCACTCTTCTTCTCTCAAGGTAACTCTGACACCTGTATGCTAGACTTTTTATGCTATGAATGAGTGGGGTTTTTTTCCTTGCCAGAATTTTTACAGATTATTGCTGTGTGTAAAGCTCACAGATTTAGAAGTAGCAATCTGTGCTTTTTTGCAATGTTTTGCCTAATGTTGAAATGTGTGCTACTTAGGTGCTGCTGTGTATACATGTGTGAATGGTGATGTGTGAGACTGAGAGGCTGTCCTTGTCAGATTTTCATTGATAAATATGATAATGACTGATGTGTGAATCTCCTCCAGTGTTTTCAGCAAGCGTCAGTGTGGTTAGTGTTTTATGTGTAAGTTTCTGTGGTATACTTGTGTATCATCAAATCATATTAATAAATCAGTCTGTGATACTTTTCATGCATCTGGGCAAAGATGCCTGGAGCGCAAATTCCAGTACATACGTGACATGTAGAAATGAAACAGTTCATCTTTCTTAACAGTAAAACCAGTAACTATGATAGAGCAGTAGTGTAGAGGCGTCGTGGGTGTTATACATAGCAGTCAAATAGTGGTGATAACGACGGTGATGTGTGTGTTTTCACAGCGGCTGCGGAGGAGGAAGATGAGAACCTGATGATAGAATGGTTCCAGCTGGTCACCGAGAAGAACGACCTCGTCCGCAAGGAGTGTGACCTGGTCTACATGTGAGTTATCTCCCGTCCCCCCCCCCCCCCCCCCCCCCCTTCCTCTGTCTCTCTGTCTGTCTGACTGTCTCTCTTTGACTTTCTTTCTCTCTGCCTTTCCCTGTTGCTCACTGTCTATCTCTTTCTCTCTGTCTGTCTTTCTCTCTGTCTGTCTTTGTATCTCTCTGTCTGTCTGTCTTTGTATCTCTCTGTCTCTCTCTCGCTTGTTTATACACATACACATTTACCAAAGGAACACAGTCACTTCTGGCTGCTGTAAGAAACAAAGTAGCGGGATGGGTACAGAACAACAGAAAAGGATGGGGAAAATTACCTGTTGAAATTCTTATTGCCATTCGTGGCAAATGGTGAGATGGTTAAAATCTGTTTGTTGTGGTCAGAATGTTGGTTATTTGTGAAATGTCATAATAGTTAGCAAAATTAAAGCAGAAAACATGGGGAAAATGTGCCGGGACTGAGAAAACGATTTGGTGGTAATTGTGAAAATGTAACTGGACAGGGGTTTAAGTCTCCTGTGTGTCCTTTATAACAAAGGAGAGTGCAGGTTGTTTAGAGCTTGTCATGGCTGAAGGCAATCTCAACATAACATTTTAAAACATAACAACATTTTAGTGTAGGCCTTGGCAATTAGCTGACATCAGTAACTGACACAGCTTTTGGCCTGGGCCAATACACATTTGCAAAGATATATATTTATGTACTTTGATTTATGGTATAAATTCATGTATTGTCATTATTATTCATATTTTCATCATCATGCCCAGTAGTGTGAGGGTTGGGGGGAACCATTGTGATTGTGATGCTGTGTTGTGGTGTTGTCAGGTCCCGGGAACAAGACCTGGAGGATGAACAGAGTCAGATAGAGTCCCAGCTTCACTACCTCCTCTCCAAAGAGGGTGGGTAGACGTGCTGGCCGTTTCCCCTGTAGATAGTCATAGCGTCTGCTGTGTCTGCTTTTTCTGTGTGCCATTCTCTCTCTCTCTCTGTTTCTCTCTCTGTCTCTCTCTGTCTCTCTGTCTCTCTGTCTCTGTCTCTCTCCCTCTCTCTC
Organism: Rapana venosa; assembly: GCA_028751875.1. NCBI lineage: Eukaryota > Metazoa > Mollusca > Gastropoda > Neogastropoda > Muricidae > Rapana > Rapana venosa. The sequence continues at coordinate 11,123,232 of CM054135.1, forward strand.
TCTCTCTCTCTCTCTCTCTCTCTCTCTCTCTCTCTTCTCTCTCTCTCTCTCTAAATGTTCATAAATTCAGATACAGAGAACATGATATTGACGACCTCAGGCTGTTATGCCCATTATGTAAGCAAGCTCCGGAGGATGAAGTACATTTTGTGTTGTGCTGTCCAGTATTTGAGGATGTTAGGCAGAACTACATCCCTGTTAAATATAGTAGACAGCCTAATTTATTTAGACTCTGTTTACTCCTGGCATCAAGTCATCCTGAGGTTGTGCGCAGCCTCACTTTATATTTGTGCAAAGCTTTCAGAATAAGAGAGATAATTTTATCCTAAGTCATATTTTTGTAGCTGACTTTGTGTTATACAGTAACATGTTGGTCTCTGTGTGTGTGTGTGTGTGTGTGTGTGTGTGTGTGTGTGTGTTTAAACCAAAATACTAAGCAGTTCGGCAACCCCCTTCATGTATGGGCCAATGGCCTTTTTGTGAATAAATTGTTCGAGTTCTCTCTCTCTCTCTCTCTCTCTCTCTCTCTCTCTCTCTCTCTCTCTCTCTCTCTCTCTCTCTCTCTCTCTCTCTCTCACTCTCTCTCTCTCTCTGTCTTTGTCTGTCTTTCTGTCTATGTATGGTTGTCTGTCTGTCTCTCTCATTTAAATATTTGAGTTCCAGAATATTCAAGCGCTCTCTCTCTCTCGATGGGGTGTGTAGTGCCTGGTCTTTTCCTGTGCTTGAAACTTTGCAGGAGGTCTTCCTGCTGGCCATAGCCAACATATTCTGACTTCAGAGCAGCTCATTTCGTATTCAGTTCATTTTGTTTTCATGTTTATTCGGTGTGCATTTCTGTTTGTATGTGTTTGCTAATATGATGATGTTGTTGTTGTTTCTTAGGTGTTTCTGAGTGAAGTGGGTATGGTTATCGTTGTGAGTGTTAAGTTTTCTGAGTGCTATAGTGCTGAAATTGTTTACAAGAAGCTCAGAGCAATGCCATAAATTAGATAAGTGTGTGTGTGTGTGTGTGTGTGTGTGAAGTATGAGAGTATAGTTGAGAATATATTCAAATTGACTCCTTGTATTTAATTAAACATCAGTAGCACCCCTCCCCCCCCTCCCCTTTAAAAAAAAAAATTGTGTGGTTAGACTGAATTTGGCTTGTTTTCTTTTTTTTTCTTTCTTTTTTTTTCTTCACTGTTGGAAGGTATTGTTGCGCTCAGCTTGTAAGTCACCATTTTCAGTAACTCTTCATTTTGATCACTGATCAGCAGGAAGTTCCTCACTATGTCTCTTTTTTCTCTTTCTTTGATAAATTTGTGTACTTTAAAGATGTGATCAGTTAGACATGTTACCAGGCAGTGTGTGTGTTGTCAGATCAGCCTGAAGTCTGGGTTTTTCATGCAGAACATTGTATGTGCAGTGAACGACAAGTCGTTTGAGGAGCAGGAAGAGGAAGAGTACCTGATTCAGCGCAAAGTGGAGATCGTCAATCAGCGCAACTCCATCGTGGAGAGTATCGATGAAGACAGGCTGAGGTGAGGCTTGGGTGAAAAAAACCCCTAAATCTTTTACCTTGAATTGTATTTATGTTATATAGGACTTTATACTTTATCCTGGATTTGTTTTAACTTGAAAAGCATTTTGCTACTGTATGGAGAAAGAGTTCCCATGGCTTGAGTACACCCCCTTGTTCTAACTTCTCCCATAACTCCTTGAGCAGTCATTCATTGCCACTGCACTGACGCTTTCAGTAGTGTCTCTTGGGTATGTAGAATTGGATGTACTGGACTTGACTTGTCAGGCGCTTAACGGCAGCACAACGCATTTTCACTCGTATGACAGACAACAAAAGTTGCTGTCTGAGCATTTGATGAAGAAGAACCAGGCAGAGCCTATTTCTCTACAGTGTGTATTGTTAGAAAATGTTTAAAGTCAGATGTTCATGACCAGATGTCTGCTACTCTTGTTGATGAACAGTATGGTTCTGCCTTTTAGGTGCTAGAGAGGCATGTAAGAGATTGGGTGGACGGTTCGATTATGAACAGAGCAAAAGAACAATGTGCAAACAGAAGAGATTTGTCTTGAGGATGTTAAAGAGGCTTGAAGAAATGGAGTTGATGGTTTGGTTATGAAAGAGTATATGGTAAAACTAAGAGTGTTAACACATGATGGAACCAGGCACAGTCACTTTTTGTCATTGTTCCTCGGCTAGAGCTCCGAGATTCACCAAAGGTGACATTTTGCGTGTGCGACCGTTTTTGTCCACCATGAAGGTAGCCGCATTCTGACTTCAGGGATGGTTACTGTCTTGCGTGGAAGTAATGTAACGTTGCAAAGAGAAGATGATGAGGATGAGCAGCCAGACCTGTGCGATGATAACTGTTGCTGATGACAGAGTGTGATTACAGGTATGAAGAGGAGGACCGGGACATCGCTCAGGTGTTGCAGAAGAAAGGTAACAGATTTGTCAGTGTTGTTTTTAAAAAGTGAATTTTTTATTTTTATTTTTAGCAAAGCATACATAAAGCCACAGATAAGTTGACTAATATACTTTGTTAGAGGTGCAGTTATGTATGTGATCTTTTTTTGTGTTGTTGCTCTTTCTTGCAGTCTTACATATTTGACATATTTCTTTGTATCTAGTCATAAGATTTTTTGGCATGGTTTTGTTAGTAGTTAGACAAAGAAAATCAAAGGAAATGTGGAGTTTGCGTTACTGCATTGAAAGCACTGTGTTTGAGAGACTGATTTTATTGTTTTATATATAAATGAGATCTATCTGATTCAGTGTACTTGTGCCAGACAGATTTTAGCAGTAACAACATAGTGATATTGCTGGATGATACATGTTACATAGATATTTGTCTTTGTTCCTCAGCAAGAGTTTGATAAATACCAGTGTTGAGATTTTTCATGTATGCGACCGTTTTTTCCCACCATTATGGTAACACCTTCTGCCTTTGAGGGTGATGTGTAAACATGACACCAGTGTGCCTGCAGTTTTATGTTTGTCATCCATTCTTACTGGCACGCAATGGCCTATTCTTACAAAAATAGAACAGGTTTTAACATATGTACAAGATGTTTTGTGTGTGTTTGTGCATGGGGCCTCGGTTTGTAGTATCATCCAAAGGACTTTTGGTGGAGTGGCTTTGGTACTGATGTTAACTCTGGAGGAAAAGCCCCCTTGAAGGGGTTCTATAGGTGGTGGTTAAAACCCATGCTGTTATTTGTTATTAAATTAAAAGAAAAAAAAATCTTTTATATCGAGGATAATGGAATATTTGTCATCTGTTCGCACCAGCACACAATGGCCTACTCTTACGAAAAACAGAACAGGATTTAATGTGTGCGCAAGATGTTCTGCATGCGTTTGCACTCGGGGCTTCGGTTTATAGTTTTATCTGAAGGACTTTTGGGGAGAGTGGAGTCTGCACTGATGTTAACTCCAGGGGAAAATATCCCCTTGAACGATCAAACTTGGAGCACAACGCTCTAACAACTTTGTGTACTATTCCGTCCTCTGCTGTATGACATATTTGTGCTGGACATGTAGTCACAGAAAATGAGGTAGTGATGAACATGACTGAAGTTGTGATGAAATTGCCTGAATGAGAAGAAAGAAAACATGTTTACACGGTTCATGATTTAACTCCTGTAAGAGCATTTGAGACAGTATTTGGGATTTCTCACCATCACTGTGATAAACATGGCCGCCGTCTAGAAAATGTATAGATCTGCTCCCTCCTGACACGAGTGAAGCATTGTCTAAAATGCGTTTGAAGCTTGGATGAGAGTAGAGACTATAAACCGAGGTCCTCTGTTTGAGTGCGTGCAGAACATCTTGCACACACATCATTACAGGGTTTGCCTTTTGGTAGAGTAGGCCATTGGGTGACTGATGGTGGGAATGAACCGGGGAGAGCAACCTGAATTTCTCACAGAGAAATCTGTCATTACTTAAAGTGGTATGAAAAATGAATGCCAACATTTATAAAACTGCTTGCACACAGGGACTGGATGTAAAAAAAAATGCACAAGTATTTTTTCCATATTCCTTGAAATGAAACCAAAATTCCATATAGGTGTTTACATTTTCATGCACTTAAAAAATTATTCATTCATTGATTCATTCATTCATCTTGACTCAACTAAAAGCTCTTTGGAGTTTTATGGAAGATCTACATTTTGCTGATCTTTCTCCTGAAGATGTGATTTTCAGTGCACACATTTTCCTCTCAGCTGATACAGAGGATTTTCTGGTACTGTTTTTGATTTTTTGCAAAGGTTTTCAGTCTTTCTCAAAAAGAAATGATAAAGTATAATTCCCTGCCCCCAAAACCTGTTTGGATCCATTTGTGGTCAGGGGTCCAGGTTTTATATATACATACCGGCATTATGCTTACTGTATATTAGTGATCTATGTAGCACTGATGACTTAAACATACTCTAGGGAACACTACTCTGACATCTGTTTAAATTGTAGGCAGTGGTTTACCAAGTGACTGTAACAACTATGCCCCCTCTCTCTCCCCTCAAGAAAAGCCTTAGACCTCTTCAAAACACATCCAGCTTATTGTTGGGTTTATGAATGTGCTTCTGATGTTCATACTGATAGTGATACTGAATCTTTGTATTCCGTTTGTGCTTTTAGCCTCTTCAAAACGCACATAACTTATTGTGGTACTGTTGAATACTTTTGGGAGATTGGTTCTCTTTTTTCTTTTGTTCCTCAACTAGAGCTCCGGGGTTCATCAGTGGTGAGATTCTTGCATGTGCAACTGGTTTTTCCCGGCCATTTAGGTAGCTGCATTCTGCCTTGGGATGATATCTAAACAAGACACATTGTCATTTGTTCCTACTGGTACAAACTGGCCGGCCTACCTGTTCAAAAGGCAGAACAGGTTTTTAACGTGCGCAAGATGTTCTGCGTGCATCCTCACACAGGGCCTCAGTTTATAGTCTCATCCAAAGGACTGGATACTGGTTCTGATAATGGTGCTAAATGCTCACTGTTGAATACTTTAGGAATACTGGTTCCGACACTGGTGCTAACTGCTCACATTGCACTGCTGCTGCCCAGGTTTCATGAAAGATGGCAGCTCCCCTGAGGGCAAGGAGAAGGGCAGAGGAGCGAAGAGTACCCAGAAACAGGTGGGGTCTTCTTTGTTCTACGCCTGAACCAACCCCGGGGTGGAGGCTCGCCAGCCTGCACAGCCACACTGCTCTGTCTTCAGTTGCTGCAGAACTCCACACACTCTCTGGTGGACTTTTTTCAGTTCCCGCTTTTCTGCTGTGATTTTTTTCTTCCCTGGCTGCTGTCTCCGTGTGTGTGGTGGCCTTTGTGTATGACTGGCTGTGTTCTGGTGGTGTGTCTGTTTTGATGGTGAGCGGATCAGCTCTTGGAGGTTTTCCCCACTGCTGTTCCAGCACCACGAGGAGCGGGCAGTGCTTGGCTGCTGTTGAGCTCCTCCTTAGAGGAGACCCTGCCCTGCTGCTGCAGCAGAGTGGTGGCAGCAGTTTTATGTGGTGCGTTTGTTTTACCTCAACTCTGTGTTAGGTGTTTGGTTTGCTGTTGATGACTTAGGACTGTGACTGTGACTTACTGAATCAAACCAAAGAGAACTGAAATTTAATCCTGGTTAATGTATCATGGACGTGATGCAGAAATGACGGTTGCCTTGAGATGAACAAATTTAGAGTATTTGTCAGAATGAAGATTTTTTTTTTCTGTTCGTTTTTGTGGGTTTTTCCTCCCCCAAGAAGTTAATAGTGCTTTGTTTATGTAAGCTTGAGAATGAGCTGGACATTTTCTTTGTTTTGTTTTTCTGTTTTTCCAGCCCCCATCCTTACTGTTTTATTTTTGTTAGCTTGGTTTGAACAAGAAGGCTGCTGAATGTGTAAAGCACAGTTTTAATCTGAGATTGAAAACTTTTTCTGAGGTGACAACCCCAATACGACCTCCGTGGTTGGCAGGGCTATAAACACCATGATAGGATTGGTGTAAAGACAGAGTGGACACTTGTTTTATCACTGTTCCTGTTTTGTTGAGTGCTTGGTATATTTTCAGCTTAACGGGGTAAACAGAACATGTTTTTTTTTCTGTGAGGTTATCTCCTACTTAGAGAAGTGAGGTCTCTGACGCCTCGCTCCCCTACGACCGTACAGGTTATGGGACACCTTTACCTTTTTGATCTCCCACTTCCAGGAAAACGAAGGTGTTCTGCAGGTTTCACTGTTTGTGGTCCCATGTAAGAAGTCTGTCGCCAGGGACCTATCTACATTTCTTCATACATATCACACTTTTCGGACTTGACCTCAGAAAACTATTTTCTGCTGTCCTGATATGATCTGCGTGCCTTGCTGGTGGTGTGTTTCACCTGTAACTGACCTCACCAGGGGTTGACCAGTTCATCGTGTGTGTGACAAGCTAGTGTTCAGATCTCTGTGGTAATAGAAACATTTGGTCCTCAGCAGGTTTGCAGGCAGATGTAAAATATATATCCTAACTATGGCGCCGTTGACAAGAATGCTATCTTGGAAGTATTTTTTTCCATTCCTTGTTTGCTTTTCTCTCTCATTTCCATGAAAGTGAAAGTGGTTTTCTTGTAACGGTTTGTGATTCTGTATACAAGTTTGTTTGATGTTTGTTTCTCCTGTTTTGTTTGTTACAGTATTGAAAGCCGTAGTACTGAAACATGCAAGAGTGTAGGTCTTTTATATTTTTGGTAACTAGTTCTGCTGTTGTTATTTTGCATTACGATGAACCAAGTCATCAACATTTTCATCTGTTGTGTGAAGACGCTCACAATACATTGAAATTTTCGCCACAAGTATCAGGCAAGGCCATTTTGACGACTAGCGCTCAGTTCCACTGCAGAGTACACAGAAAGCCAGAACAAACAACACCATTTATATTTCATTTCTCAACCAGATCTCTGGAGTTCACGAAGATGAGATTTTGTGGATACCACTGTTTGCCTACCCTGAATGTAGCTGCATTCCGACTTCAGGAATCAACATAGAGACGAGACACAAAGTCTGTCAGAGATGATGTGTGACTTTAGTCCAGTGCCGCTGGTGCTTTGCTGGGGATGCACAGCATCACAGCCTGGTGCTTTCCTGCAGATCTCTTCAGCCTCATCGCTTAAAAAGTGTCTGCATGCATGCTGGGGTGGCAGCGTGTCGGGGCTGAGAGCTGAGACAGCAGGGAGGGATGACTGAAAGCTTGCCGCGGTCAGGGGGAGGTATTTGTTGCCCTTCCTTCACCGAGGGGAGCTGGCCAGAAGCACGGTGCCTGCAGTTTCATCGTACGGCCACTCAGGAGCGTTGTCGTTTTGTGTGGCTTGGGGCTAATGTCACCTGGTTACATAGTGTAGGAACTGAGTCGTGCCTTTTAAAAAATTTTTTAAAATCAGTTCGAGATGAAGTGAATTTCCATATGGCTTTTTTTGTTTGTTTGTTAAAAATCTATCAGGAGATGAATAATAGAAGATGAATTTGTATAGTGAAATTTCATATTTAAAGACTTTTTATGGCTTTTTTAAAAAAATAAGGAGATGAATAATAGAAGATGAATTTGCATGTTGAAATTTCATATTCAAAGATTTTTTGTTGCTTTTTAAAAAAAAATCTGTCAGGAGAGGAATAATGATAAAAGATGAATTTGCATATTCAGAGATTTTTATTGACTCTTCATTAATTTCCAGAAGTGCTCATCCCTTACTCCAGTATTATTCCAAAGGTTCCAAAGTCCAAAATCTGTCCCCTTCCCCCCCCCGTCCCCCCCCTTCCATCATTTTTGGACTCAGGAATTTTTCATTTTTCTCTGCACCTTCTTGAAATGAAAGTTCCGTTTTCTGCAAAAAGGGTATTGTGGCAGACAGTGTTTATTCACTGTGTAATTCTGTTTGTTGGTGTTTTTGTATGATTTTATTCAATTTATTCAGTATGCATTTTGGTTTGTATGTGTTTGTAAATACGATTTTGTTGTTGTGTCTTAGGTGTTATTGTGAATGTTGATTTTTCTGAGTGCTTGAGTTGTTTGCAAGCTAATTGTGTGTATGTGTGTGTGTGTGTTGAGAGAGAGAGAGAGAGTGTGTGTGGTTGTTGTTACTGTTGTTTGTAAAGACAGCCATAGATCAACTGCCTTTAGATCAACTGACATGTTATATATACACTGTGACACATTCCTTTGTTGTGACATGATGTTGCAACATGTCACTGGTGCTTCACGATTTCCTGAAAGAGCTATTTTCCTCACGGTGTTTCAGTGTCTGTGATGATGTTGGCCTTTAGTCTTTCTCTGGCGCCCAACATTTTAAGATAAAAATAACATCCCCTACCCCTACCCCCCAGTGTTTTTAAGAACATTTTTAAAGTGCAGTATTTGGATCATGGACCAGATTTGACAAAAACATGCCATTTTGATTCTTGTTGCGACTGAAAATAATACCCAACAAAACATATCATGTGTGCCTACCACTCTAACAGTTGTTTCCCCCCCCCCCCCCAGTTTCTTTTGCCTCACCGTGTCTGGCTATAGAAAAGAAGCTTATTTTGTAAATTGCTGATGTGAAAGGCATTGGACAAAATGGATGAATATTTCCAGCGTCTGCTTTCTACTTATCCCTGGCACTGTGTGTTCTCAGCCTTTGCTGTAAAGGACAGACCGGTTTGATTTTCATCCAAGAGAAAGTTGAAAGTCGGATTCTGACTTTTTTTTTAATGGTATGTCACATAATGATTTTCGTTGTTTTCATCAAACATTAAAAGAAATTGGAGGTTTTAGCATTTGTGCTTTTATCTCATAATAATGCCAGTTTACGTGTATGTGATTTGTTATATGCTGTGTTAGGCTTTTTGTTGTTGATCTGCCTGCATCCACTTAAAAAAAAACTCATTGCCTTTGATAATACTAAACTTGAATCCATAACCGACATAATGCCATGTTTGTATATTGCTTTGAAGATGTGCTGTCTTTGGAGTTTTTTCGTTTGTTTGTCTTGAAAAGTCTGTTATTTGTTGGAAGTCTGTGGGCTTTGTTGTTGTTGTGCTGATCATAAGAGAATATTGAGTATGAGCTGGAAAAGTTGTGCATGCTAAACCATGGGTCGTTATGAATTTGCTTTGTGAGTCAAGGCTCAAAAGTACTTACATGCGTGAGTCGAGACTTAAAAATGCAAAAATATGCTCAACCCCCATTCAGACACGGTGCATTCACCTAAACAAACATCCTCCCCCTCCTCCTCCTCCTCATCAGCTATTTATTGTTGGTTGTGTATTGAAGCTGCAAGTCAAAGAAGACAATGTTTGAAAGAATCCAGTTTTACAGAAAAATAAAAATTTGAAGAAAACAAAAAATGATCAAGTTTTAACCAGAAAAGTTACTGTAAAGCATCAAGGGTAGAGACA
>CM054135.1:11137630-11142630 GCA_028751875.1 Rapana venosa
AAAAAAAAATCTCCAACCAACCAACCAAACAGAAAAGAGACCCCCCCAAAAAAAACCACAACAACAAACAAACAACAACAACAAAAAATTAATGGGGAGGGTTTTTAGGGTGGGGCCAAACTCCTCTCTAACCAGCTTTGAGTTTGCTGTGGGCTCAGTGAGAAGGCCAGGACCCCCAATACAGTCATGTATGTATCAGCCACTCCACACATGGGATTTTCAGCCATACAGTCATGTATGTATCAGCCACTCCACACATGGGATTTTCAGCCATACAGTCATGTATGTATCAGCCACTCCACACATAGGATTTTCAGCCATACAGTCATGTATGTGTCAGCCACTCCACACATGGGATTTTCAGCCTTAGTCATGTATGTATCAGCCACTCCACACATGGGATTTTCAGCCTTACAGTCATGTATGTGTCAGCCACTCCACACATGGGATTTTCAGCCATACAGTCATGTATGTGTCAGCCACTCCACACATGGGATTTTCAGCCATACAGTCATGTATGTATCAGCCACTCCACACATGGGATTTTCAGCCATACAGTCATGTATGTATCAGCCACTCCACACATGGGATTTTCAGCCTTAGTCATGTATGTATCAGCCACTCCACACATGGGATTTTCAGCCATACAGTCATGTATGTATCAGCCACTCCACACATAGGATTTTCAGCCATACAGTCATGTATGTGTCAGCCACTCCACACATGGGATTTTCAGCCTTACAGTCATGTATGTATCAGCCACTCCACACATGGGATTTTCAGCCATACAGTCATGTATGTATCAGCCACTCCACACATGGGATTTTCAGCCATACAGTCATGTATGTATCAGCCACTCCACACATGGGATTTTCAGCCATACAGTCATGTATCAGCCACTCCACACATGGGATTTTCAGCCATACAGTCATGTATCAGCCACTCCACACATGGGATTTTCAGCCATACAGTCATGTATGTATCAGCCACTCCACACATGGGATTTTCAGCCATACAGTCATGTATCAGCCACTCCACACATGGGATTTTCAGCCATACAGTCATGTATGTATCAGCCACTCCACACATGGGATTTTCAACCATACAGTCGTGTGTCAGTCACTTCACAGATGGGATTTTCAGCCATACAGTCATGTATGTATCAGCCACTCCACACATGGGATTTTCAACCATACAGTCGTGTGTCAGTCACTTCACAGATGGGATTTTCAACCATACAGTCATGTAGATTCAGATTCAGAATATTTTATTGCCATTTAAGTCAAGTAGACTTATTTGACACAACAACAAAACAAGCAAACATCAGTTATAATCATCTCTTTGGCTCAAATTGATGTACACTAAAGCATGTTACATTTTACTTCTCATTTTCTCTTTTCTTTAAACATTCATGCACATATTTGATGATATCTGCTTGATATATATCAACTGAGATTATGTCACTTAATTTATATATACAAATGTTACGTTTTTTTGTCTTTGGTTGTAATTTTTAATGTATATATCAGCCACTCCACACATGGGATTTTCAACCATACAGCCATATATGTGTCAGCCACTCCACACATGTGATTTTCAACCATACAGTCATATGTCTTGGGTGACTTTCACTGTAGATGTCTGTATCTCTCGGGCCTGGTTGATGCCATGATGGATCTAGCCTACAGATTGAACAGAGGCAAGAAGAGGTAGGCCTATCTCCCTGCTCTTTTCGATTCTCAAACTGTCGTGGGTTTTTTTTGACATGCACAAGTCCCAAAGCACACTGGGTCCGACTGGTTTAGAGTCTCTCTCCGAAAGATTGGGCATTCCGTTCGATTTTTCTGTCAAAATGGGAAAAATAAAACGGGCAAGGCCGGGAATCGAGCTCAGAACCCCATGAATTACTTGTTAGCAGGCGAATGTCTAAACCATCCTGCCCTCTTCCTCCCTAAAGCTGAAGGATCAGGCCACAGCCTTCCATTCAGCCAGCCCCAGCTAAAGCCTCCTGTCACGCCTGTCATAATGCTGCAAAGCTGGCTCTGAAGAGAGCCTTGAGACACTCGAAACCATATATAATAAGAAGAATAAGAAGAATAAGAATGTATGGAATTTATATAGCGCTGAATCTTGTACAGCAACAAATCAAAGCGATATATATATATATATATATCTATATCTATATATATATAATATATATATATATATATATATAAACACACACACCTGGAGTGGGGATGCATCTAGCTTAATGCTGGGTGAAAACAGCAGTCGTAACATGTAAAATCTCACCATTGGTCAACCTCGAAGTTGTAGCCGAGGCACGAAAACAACAACAACAACAATAAACAAACACCCCATCCCCCGCCCCCCAACGCCCCCCCCCCCCCCCCATCAAGAACGACAAAACCCCCAACAACTCCCCCCACCCCACCCCACCCCAAAATCGAAAACACCCTCCCCCCATTAAAACACACACACACACACACACACACACACACACACACACACACACCACACACACACACACACACATCCCGTTCAAGGGGATATTTTCCCCTGGAGTTAACATCAGTGCAGACTCCACTTTCCCCCAAAGTCCTTGGATGAGACTATAAACCAAGGCCCCGTGTGCGAACGCACGCAGGACATCTAGCGCACACGTTAAATCCTGTTCCGTCGTAAGAGTAGGCCATTGCGTGCCGGTGGGAACAGATGACAGAATTCACAAAACCGCATACATACGGGGACTGGATGTAAAAAAGCACATAAATGCTTATTCCATTATCCTTGATATAAAAGAATAAAAATAAATAAATACAAACACACACACACACACAAACACACACACACACACACACACACACACACACACACACACACACACCACACACACACCACAACCACCACCACCACCACCAACCAACCAAAACCCAACAACAACCAGACCCACCCATACAGTCAGGACTGCAAGGTTTCCCTGCCTTAGCGTAAGGTGCAGTAGTCATTATACCAGTTCATAACTCGCCCAGAACGGAGGCCCCGCTAGCTGACAGCTCTAATCTATAAACCTATATAAATCTATAGACATAAACCGAGGCCCTGTGTTCGAACGCATGCAGAACATCTTGCGCACACGTTAAATCCTGTTCCGCTTGTCGGAAGAGTAGGCCATTGTGTGCCGGTGGAAACAGATGACAAAATTTACAAAACCGCATACACACGGGGACAGGATGTAAAAAAGCACATAAGTGCTTATTCCATTATCCTCGATATAAAAGAATAAATAAATAAATAAAATAAATAAATAAATCTGTCATCTTTAATGGCTAAGGGGTGGACAAGGTGAGGTGGTCAACTTTCTTGATGTGGACACTGAAGACCAGTTTGCCTTCTGACCAATGAGCAGGGCAGTGAAGCGCTACAAAACTGTTGACTATCAAATCCCTGTTAGGATGACCAGTGACCAGGAGCAATGACCAAACTAAAAGTCGTCTGGGGCAACAACATCGCCGTCAGCTTCAAGGCCAGATGGATGCCTTCCCTGGTCAAGCCCCTATTATTTCTAAATGCATGTGAAATGCGGATTGTTAACAGCAGCCATTGAAAGAAGCAGGACACAAGAAGGAAGGTGGCAGGATGGTAAAGACGTTCACCTGCCTAACAAGTAAACGGTGAGGTTCTGGGTTCGATTTTCAGCCTTGCCCTTTCTTCCCAGTTTGACGAGAAAATCGAACTGAGTGTTGAATTCCTTCGGATGAGACTATAAACCGAGGCCCCATGTGCGAATGCATGCAAAACATCTTGCGCACTTGTTAGAAACCCGTTCTGCCTTGGACGAAATGTGCTGGTAGGAACGGATGGCAAAATTTCAAGAAACGCATGCACACAGGTGTCGTGTTTAGACACCATCCCCGAAGTCGGAATGCGGCTACCCAAATGGTGGCGAGAGAAAAGACGGTCGCATACGAAAAATCTCACCATTAGCGAACCTCGGAGCTCTAGCCGAGGAGCGGGAAAAACGAGAAATGGGTACCTGCCCTCTTTAGGGTCAGGGAAGGTAAAGCAGCGAGGGAGAGGAGATGGGCGCCGCCCTCAATATGCTGGCCCCTGGAGAAGTGAGGTCTCTGATGCCTCGCTCCCCTACAACCCCATAGGTTATGCGACACCTTTACCTTTGCCCTTTTTACCTACCAGTCTGCATCGCCCACTGGCTACCGCCATCTTCTTCAGCATCCGAATCTTCTGGACAATCTGAGCTAGAAACTTCTCCCTCCCTCCCCATCATCTGTCTGTCTGTCTCTGTCTGTCTGTCTCTGTCTGTCTGTCTCTGTCTGTCTGTCTGTCTGTCTCGCTCTCTCTGGGTGAAAAACAAGGTTGTTTTGGTCATCATAAAACGATCGATATTCTCGTCCTGTTTGTGACAATTGAGCACTGGATGCATATGGAAACGAGGTGATAACTGACTGGGTCTTTATATACATATATAATATATGAATGCATCCCTGCAAAAGTGGTTCCTTTCTCTGTAGTTTTGCCCGTCCACCACCAAAGACTCAGTCCAGCATGGTGTGATAGCAGCTTCACGACTCCCCTGTCATTTTTGTGCTCATTACCCGTCATCTCATCTTCACACACACACACCTCTTTTTCTCCTTGTTAACGGCTATACCTTTTGATTTCCAAATCCACTGTCTGCTGATTTTTAACACACACTTGGCACATAGGGTTCGGTGAAACGGCGAAAAGCCTGCGTGACAATTGGATGCAGGCTGGTTTTTTTTGCAGTCTGAGGTTTATGGGACTGTCTGGCTGAAGGCCATGTTTAGGCCATGGTTATCAAGGTTGTAAGGAAGTGCCAATGAAAGGGAAAATGGCGGCCGTGTGAGTTGTGATGTGCATTAGCAAATCTTTCCGTCCTCGACAAAGCGAAATAACTGATGTTGAATTTCCCTTCCCTTATTTGTCAGCTTCCTTTGTCTGTCTGTCTGCGCGTCTGT
>CM054135.1:11147630-11157630 GCA_028751875.1 Rapana venosa
ATGAATTAAATTGTTAATTTGTATGCTTTGGGGCTTTTAGTTCTTTTTTTGTTTTGCTTTGGTTTTGACTATTTTGTCGTTGTTGTGCATTTCAGGTGTGTGTGTGTGTGTGTGTGTGTTCGTGTGTTCAATCATTTCTGTATTTGTTTATATCCAGTCTGCCTGCTAAATTGCTTTCTGTTGTTTTCTTTTATGTCTTGTAATTTAAGTTTGGTGTTTTTTTCGACGTTTTCTTGGTACTTTCATATTTATAAAATTTAAAAAATATGTTTATATCATTGTGTTCCAAGGAGCAGTTTTCTATCGTTTTTCTTCTTTATCAAGTAGCTTTGATTGCTTTTTCATTTTTTCTTTTAGAACATTCTAATTTCTTGGTATTCTGTTTATTGATCTAATTATGTCCATTGTCTGACAAAAAAACACCACCTCTTTTCGCTTGTTATGGTCTTGTGCAAATGCTTAGGTCTTGGCAAAGCTGGGGGCTGGGGGGGAGGGGGGAGGGGTCAATGAGAGATTATTGTTTCCTCTTGAGATCTTTCTCTGTATGCATCGTCTTCTTTCACAAGAAGAAGAAGAAAGAGCTCTTCAAGTCCTTCGTTTCTCACAGGGGAAAAATACAGATAGAAAAGTCCTATTTCTTTCTGTAAAAAAAGTTATAAACACATTTTTCTTTCGTTTCCTGCTTTTCTTTTCTTAAGAAGAACACACACATTTTCTCTTTTTTGTTTTGGTTTCTTCTTCCTTAAAAAACAACAACAAACTTTTCTTTCCTTCCTTCTTTTCTTCTTCTTCTTTAACAGTTGAACTGTGTGGATCCTTGTATAAAATATCTATTCAGAGATTAGAAGTATATTATTGTATTGTATTGTATTGCATTGTATTGTGTTGCATTGTATTGTGTTGTATTGTATCCCACTTTAAGTCACGGCAGAATTGTCTGCGGCAAATTCAGTCTGCTTGCACAGGGAAGAGCGTAGCGTATCGCCACAAAAGACGTAACGTGATCATTGATGATAATTGTTTGGACACTTAAAAAGACTGACCTGACGCTATGGTCAATGTTGTTTACGATCATGGTCATAAGATAATGCACCCAAAAGCAAGAAATAGCGTGTGGTTTTTGTTATTATTTCGTTGTTGTTATTGTTGTTGTTATGTTATTTTTCCTTCATTGGCTAGACTAGACCTCCGAGATTCACAAAACAATAATGGTAATATTTTGCCTATGCGATAGTTTTTGCCCACCATTAAGGTAAGTGCATTCCGACTTCGGGGATGATGTCTAAATAACAGCACAGTGTGCATGGGTTTCTTTTTAATTTTAAATAAAACATTTTATCATCCATTCCTAAAGGCCTACTCTTCCCAGACTTTTTTTTTAACAAAATGTTCTGCGTGCGTTCGCCCAAGGAACTTTAATTTTTTTTAAAGTCTTGTCCAAAGGACTTTATGAAGAGTGGAGTCAGTATGATCTCACTTCCAGGGATACAAAATCCCCTCAAACAGGTGCCTCAGTGGTGGCTCGAACCCAGGCCGCTAGTTCACGAACTCAACGCTCTAACCACTAGGCTCTCCGCCCCTAGTAGCGAGTTTGATTCCCTGTCAAAAATAAAACTTTTCCGCGTTGGGTGGTTGTTAACTGGGTGCTTGTTTTTCGTACATGACGATAAATCAAGGTTCCAGGGTGCACGGTACATTAAGCGCACGTTAAAGAACCCACGTCAGCAAAAGTAATCCCTGTGGTTTCTGAAGAAGAAGAAAAAAGTCATTTTCATAAGATAAGTTTGCAGACAATGGAACAAAAATGTGGCGCTGCTCTCTTGGTGACGTGTCCTCCAAGGGGAGAGCAGTGGAAATCAGTTTCGTGCAGACATACCTGCTGTGACTGCAATACAATGCAAAATAAAAAAAATACTATATAATACATTACACTACACTAGATTGCAGTACATATGTATGATCGTTTATTTATTCATGAATAAAGAAATAACTATGAATGTATGATCGTCTCTCAAGATCGATAAAGGGCAACCTAGTACTGGAGGGGTGAGGAGGAGGAAGAGGTGAGAGAGAGAGAGAGAGAGAGAGAGGAGAGAGATGAGGAGAGAGAGAGAGAGGAAAGAGAGAGAGAGAGAGAGAGAGACAATGACAATGACACATTTTTTTATTTCGAGGATGATGAATAAACACCCTTGTGCGTATTTACATCCAGCTCCCCCCCCCCCCCCCCCCCCCCCCCCCCCCCCCCCACTACAGAGCAGAGAGAGAGAGAGAGAGAGAGAGAGGAGAGGAGAGAGAGAGAGAGAGGGAGAGAGAGAGAAAGAGAGACAGAGACAGAGAGACAGAGACAGAGAAAGAGACACAGAGAGAGCGAGAGAGAGAGAAGGGAGTGGCAGAAAGTTTTATATCTATTGACCGGGCACGTCAGTTTTATATCTATTGCCCGGGCACGTCAGATTTCAGGCCAAAGCGTGATGCACACACAGGCAGCCACATCCTGGACACTCGATGGAACTCTCTGCAGCGTGGGCTCTAGCTGCTGGGGTTTCCGCTGGGCTGCTTCGTCTTTCATCGTCCTAAACTTCTGCTCCTTTGGGAATAGCTTACCTCCATGAAGAGCGTGGTCAGGATTTTCCATTGTTTTTCACTCATGTCACATGCCTGGAGGGGATTTTTTTCTCAGGTTGTATGTACTTTGCAGCGGAGCTTTGTATGGCCCCTTGGCCAGTGGCTATTTTGTCACCTTTCTGTAGCTGAGCTGCTTTGGTGGTGGTGGTCTGTGTGGTACAATAGTTATATACCATGACAATGCGATACAATGGTTAAAGGTAAAGGTGTCCTATAACCTATGTGGTCGTAGGGGAGTGAGGCATCAGAGACCTCAACTTCTCTAGGGGGCCAGCATATTGAGGGCGGCGCCCATCTCCTCTCCCTCGCCGCTTTACCTTCCCTGGCCCTCAAGAGGCAGGTACCCATTTACAGCTGGGTGAACTGGGGGACTGTACTGAAGCCAAGCCGCGCAAACGGTCACCCATTCAAGTGGTAACCATGCTCGATGCTGCTTAAACCTTGGAAGGAGAAAGCGAGTGCTCTGATTACTGAGATATCAATTCCCTGTACAATGGTATATAATACAATACAATACAATGCAATGCAACGCAATGCAGTGCAGGTGTATTCAAAACAATACGACACAATACTTCCTCTTCGTTGTCGTCGAACGCTCAGACAGCAACTATTGTTGTCTGTCATATGAACGAAAATGCGTTGCGCTGCCGTTAAGCGCCTGACAGAGTCAGACCCAGCATATCCGCGTGGGAGAGAATTGTTATCTTTCAAGTCTTTCTGGAAAAGAAGGGAAGGAGAATGGACAAAGAAGGAAGAACATAGACAAGAAGGAGGTGATAGAAGGAAAGGAAAAGGGCAGAAACAGAGAGATAGATAGAAAAGAGGAAATTCCTGGCACATAATTTCCAGAAGGTGGGGATGCTATTTATACTGACAGGCCTAGGCCCCTCGGCATCCCCACAGGGGACGATACAATACAAGATAATGCAACACAAAACTATACAATACAAAACAGTACAATACAACACAATAGAGCACAATACAGTACAACACAATTCAATACAACTCAACTGTTCAGAAGAATGTAACCCGAAAGTCTCTCCCCATCCTGATTTTCAGGCAGAGAAATGTGAAGTGACTGTAAATCAATGCAGATGAATATGAAGTGGCTGTAAATGAACGTAGAGAAATGTGAAGTGACTGTAAATGAACACAAAGAAATGTGAAGCGACTGTAAATGAACAAAAGAAATGTGAAGCGACTGTAAATCAGTGCAGAGAAATGTGAAGTGACTGTAAAACAATGCAGAGAAATGTGAAGTGACTGTAAATGAACGAAGAGAAATGTGAAGTGACTGTAAATGAACACAGAGAAATGTGAAGCAACTGTAAATCAATGCAGAGAAATGTGAAGGGACTGTAAAGCAATGCAGAGAAGTGTGAAATGACTGTAAAACAATGCAGAGAAGTGTGAAGTGACTGTAAATGAACTTAGAGAAATGTGAAGTGACTGTAAATCAACTTAGAGAAATGTGAAGTGACTGTAAATGAACTTAGAGAAATGTGAAGTGACTGTAAATCAACACAGAGAAGTGTGAAGTGACTGTAAATAAACTTAGAGAAATGTGAAGTGACTTTAAATCAACACAGAGAAGTGTGAAGTGACTGTAAATAAACTTAGAGAAATGTGAAGTGACTGTAAATCAACACAGAGAAGTGTGAAGTGACTGTAAATCAACGCAGAGAAGTGTGAGGCGACTGTAAAACAACGCAGAGAAGTGTGAAGTGACTGTAAATCAACGCAGAGAAGTGTGAAGTGACTGTAAATCAACGCAGAGAAGTGTGAGGCGACTGTAAAACAACGCAGAGAAGTGTGAAGTGACTGTAAATCAACGCAGAGAAGTGTGAGGCGACTGTAAAACAACGCAGAGAAGTGTGAAGTGACTGTAAATCAACGCAGAGAAGTGTGAAGTGACTGTAAATCAACGCAGAGAAGTGTGAAGTGACTGTAAATGAACTTAGATAAATGTGAAGTGACTGTAAATGAACTTAGATAAATGTGAAGTGACTGTAAATCAACGCAGAAAAGTGGGAGGCGACTGTAAAACAACGCAGAGAAGTGTGAAGTGACTGTAAATCAACGCAGAGAAGTGTGAGGCGACTGTAAAACAACGCAGAGAAGTGTGAAGTGACTGTAAATGAACTTAGAGAAATGTGAAGTGACTGTAAATGAACTTAGAGAAGTGTGAAGTGACTGTAAATCAATCTTTAAGCAAAAAACAACAACAACAACAACAACAAACCAAAACAAAGAGGAAAGAACAAGCAGAAATGAGAGTGGGGGATGTGGGGGGGGGGGGGGGTGGCGGGGGAGGGGGGGGGTGGCGCAGCCAACCTAAAAGCCAGCAGACTGCATGGCAGAATCATCAGGAAGCCTTTGCCTTTTGGTTGCCCAGTGGTCTTGGTCAGCAAACAGTGACGTCGCCACTTCTGTCAGTACTCCAGAGTGTGGTGTGGGGGTGTTGGGTGTTGGGAGATGGTGGTTTTGAGTATTTTAGGTTCGGTTCTAATCCGCTGGAAAACTTTGGGCTAGAAAAAAGATTGATTGGTTGATTCTTTTTCCAGTACTCTCTGTCTCTTTGTATGTCTGTCTGTCTGTCTCTGTCTGTCTGTCTGTCTCTCAACCGACGTCCCATGTGCGAACGCACGCAGAGCATCTTGTGCACACGTTAAAACCCGTTCCGCTTTTCGGAAGAGTAGGCCATTGTGTGCCGGTGGGAACGGATGACAAAATTGACAAAATTGCATACACACGGGGGACTGACTGGATGTAAAGAAAGGCACATGAGTGCTTTTTCCATTACCCTCGAAATAAAAAGAATAAAATAAAATAGAATAAATAAAATCTCTCTCTGTCTCTCAGTGTCTCTCTGTCTCTTTGTCTCTCTCTCTTTCTCTCTGTCTCTCTATCTCTGTCTGTCTGTCTGTCTCTCTCTTTCTCTCTCTCTCTCAATCTGTCTCTCTCTCTCTGTCTGTCTGTCTCTCTCTGTCATCAACTTCTCATGTTCTTTTACACCTGACTTTCTCCACTGTCCCCCGAGTCTTTTCAAGTAAATGTTCATCCTCCCGGATCCCACTTCAGCTCCTACCCGTTACAGTGGATACCCGACGTACAGGTATCTTCTTTGTCCAGCACTCAGACAGAACTATTGTCTCCTGTAAGAGCGAGAGTGCTTCGGCAGCGTGCTGCCGTTAAGCGCCTGACAAGTTAGGCTCAGCACATCCGACTTTGGCGTGAGAGGAGAGAGAGAGAGAGAGAGAGAGAGAGGAGAGAGAGAGAGAGAGAGAGAGAGAGAGAGAGAGAGAGAGAGAAGAGTTGTTATCTTTGAAATCTTTCTGGTAAAAAAAAAAGGGTAGGGGAATGGACCAAGAAACTCAAAAAATAGACGAGGAGGGGACAAAGAAAATAATGATAATAATAATAATAAAAAAATGGAATGTCTAGAGCGCTATATCTTGCAAAAAACAAATCAAAGCGCTTAAAGAAAAAACCCAACCAAGGCAGAAACAAAGAGAGGGATAGAAAAGAGGGAATTCCTAGCACAGACCTTCCAGAAGGTGGGGATGCTGTTTATACTGACAGGCCCCTGGCATCCCCACTGGTGGGGGTGGGGTTGATGACGTGTATAGGGTAGGCATGAGGAGGTTGACTTCTCCCTTAACTCCTTGAGGAGTCGTTGCATTGGGGCACCGCTTTGAATAGTTCAGGTGGTGTGTCATGGGCATGCTAAATTTGTCGGAGCTTGTCCTTCTCCAGACAGTCTGGATGCATGCTGGGTATGTTCGTGCCATCCATTTTGCCGCTGACTTACTTGTCTGCAAAAAGTGGTTGGAATTGTTAAAATGTACGTGCAAGACATTCTACACACGTTTGCACACACGGGTCTTCGGTTCTTAGTGTGACTGAAGTACTTTCAGGGCTATGGAATTACTTCCAATATTTGCCTTCACTTTCACCTATCCCGTAGTCTAGTAGTAGACTGTTGGGGCACCACTGAAGATTTTGCAACCAGCTTCCTCCACTCCTCGCAGTTTTCAGCTTTCCGTAGTATAATGTCGTTCTACTCAAGGCCAGTCTATTCTCTGATGTTGTATTCTTATCGTTTTCTCTGTCTGCCTCTTCGTCTCCCTCCTTGTACTGTTCCCTGTAGGACAGTCTTGGCCAGTCCAGATGTTCGTGTGACGTGCCTGTACGCTTCAGTAAGCGGGTTTTTATCATTTTTTATTTTAATTTAAAAAAAAATTGAAGTCAGGAGCTCTTAATATGGTCCTATGGCGTTTTCAATTCTGTTTTTTTATTTTTATACTTCCCTGTCAATTATGTAATCTTTGCATGAAATAATGCCAAGGAGTTTGCGGAAGCATATCATCTCCATTGCCTGTATCTTTCTTTCAATGTCTGCTGTTATGGTCCACGTTTCACATGCATACAAAAATATGGACATGACCATGGAACAGATCAGTCTGGTCTGTGAAGCTGATGGCGATGTTCTTGTCGTTCGAGAGGACTTTCAGTTTGGTCATTGCAGCTGTGGTCCGGGCTGTCCTGGAGAGAGTTCCAGGTTTTGATCCTTAAATGGAATATAACCTCCATGGACAAAATCCCCTCCAACGGCTACCTCAACGGAGGCAGAGACCCCGCACTGTCAGTAACTGTCAGATCATAGAGACGACACTCTGACTTCAGGGCCATTTTGTCACTGACGATGTAAAGGTAAACAAAAAGGTAAAGGTGTTCCTTTAACCTATGAGGTCGTTGAGGAGCGAGATGTCAGAGACCTCAGCTTCTCTAGAGGGCATCATATTGAGGGCGGCGCCCAACTCCTCTCCCTCGCTGCTTTACCTTCCCTGAACCTAAATAGGGAAGGTACTCATTGACAGCTGGATGAACTAGGGGACTGTCCTGAAGCCAAGGCGCACAAACGGTCACCCATCCACTTGGTAATCACGCTCGATGCTGCTTGACCTTAACTTGGGGAAAGCGAGTGCTCTGGCCACTGACTCCGATCACTGATGCTGTTGCACACCTATATTGTGTTGTGTGGTGTTGTATTGTGTTGTATTGTATTGTATACCACTTTAAGCCACGGCAGATTTCTCTAAGTGAAATTCGGGCTGTTCTTCCGGGGGGAGAGCACGTCGCCACAAGCAAGACAGCGCCACCTTTTTTTTCTTCTGTTCCTGTTTGCATGTGTATTTGTTTCCCTATCAGAGTAGCTTTTTCTCCTTACAGAATTTTGCCAGGGACAACTCTCTTGTTGCGGTGGGTTCTTTTAAACGGGTGTTGCAGACAGGACCTTGGTTTATCGTCTCATCCGAAAGACTAGCACTCAGACCACCACTCACAGTCTTGTGGATGGGGGGGGGGGGGGGGGGAGGGGGGAGTATCGAGCATAAATTACAGGGATCAACCACTGCACACTTCGAACCCGGATTTTCGGGTTTTCTATCAGAAATGGAAAGTTTAAAATACCAACCAAAAAAAAAGTAAGAAAAAGAAGTAGAAAACAGACTGCAACAGAAATGGTAAAAATGAAGCACATGCTTATAGTTGTTCAGTACTGACAGGACATTTATAATAAATAGCTGAACTTTTTTCCCCCCACAGGAATGACATCAGACAGAGCGATGAGAGAGAGAGAGAGAGATGGAGAGAGAGAGAGATGAGAGAGATGAGAGAAGAGAGGGAGAGAGAGAGAGAGAGAGAGAGAGAGAGAGAGAGAAGAGAGAGAGAGAGAGAGAGAGAGAGAGAGAGAGAGAGAGAGACGAGAGAGAGAGAGAGAGAGAGAGAGAGAGAGAGAGAGAGAGAGGAGAGAGAGAGAGAGAGAGAGAGAGAGAGAGAGAGAGAGAGAGAGAGAGAGAGAGAGAGAGAGATCGTGTGAAACACCAACAGGAAGAATGATGGCTTGGAGTAGAGGATATGTACTGTAGCAGACTGTGAAGTTCAAACATCCCTTTCTAGCGAGAGCGTGTCGCTACAAGTGCAGAGCCAACTGTTTAGACTTTCTGGTTACACTCGTTTTCTGTTGTTTATTATTTTGTTTACCCAGAATTTCGCCAACTGTCTATCTCTTGTTGCCGTTGATTCTTTAACGTGTGCTAAAATACATGTTGTATAAATGACCTTGGTGTACACAGCCCTGGCCTTGTGGATGAGAGAACAGTCGGGTTTCAGACAAGGTCATCCCCAGTGGGGATGCTGGGGGCCTAGCAGTATGAATAACATCCCCACCTTCTGGAAATGCTGTGCTAGAAATTTCCTCTTTTCTATCCCTCTCTTTGTTTCTGCCTTGTTCCTTTTCTTCCTGTCATCCCCTTCTTGTCCATTCTCCTGCCTTTTTTTCCCCAGAAAGACTTAAAAAATAACAAATCTCTCCCAAGCCGAAGTCGGGTTTGCTAATCCTGACTTGTGAGGCGCTTAACGGCAGTGCGACGCACCGTCGCTCATATAACAGACAACAATGGATGCTGTCTGAGCGTTCGATGATGAAGAAGAAAAGATAAGATTCACCACATCTCTCTCTCTCTCTCTCTCTCTCTCTCTCTCTCTCTCTCTCTCTCTCTCTCTCTCTGTCTCTCTCTCTCTCTGTCTCTCTGTAAAACACATCCAGCCATTAACAAAATGGCCAAACTCATCTACCTAACGAAGAAGCGGGTGGCTACATGTATAGCCCCCCCCCCCTTCCCCCCCCCCCTCTCTCTCTTGATCCTTTACCACAATACATTATCCCTCTAAAGGCCCATTCACTGCTTTGATTCCAAGTTTACCAGTAAAATACCTGATCAGACCACTACAGCTAATAAAGATGATGCCGACGACGATGATGGTGGGTTCTTCTTCTTCTTCTTCTTCTTCTTCTTCGTCGTCGTCGTCGTCGTCGTCGAACGATCAGACAGCAACTACTGTTGTCAGTCATATGGAGAGAATTGCTGTCTTTTGAGTCTTTCTGAAAAAAACAGGCAGGAGACAGGACCGACAAGGCAGAAAATAGACAAGAAGAAGGTGACAGGAAGAAATCGGAACAAGGCAGAAACTAAAAGAGGGACAGAAAAGATGGAATTCTACATACAAAATTTGCAGAAGGTAGGATGTTATTTATACTGAAATGTCCCCCACCCCACCCCCTCCCTCCCCCGGCATCCCCCACGGGGAAAAAAAAAGTATGTTCTTTCGAGCCAGAAGGCCCATAGAGCCGGAGCTTATCCCGGTTTCTGTAGCGTTAAGCGAACTGATGGTTTTTCACCACCCCTGTGACAGGACGCTAGTCTGTCGCCAGATACTTCCCCAGCAGAGCTGGTACCCACTTGTACACCTGGGTGGAGTGAGGAAAATAGGAGTAAAGTGTCTTTCCCAAGGACACAACACCGAGCCG
>CM054135.1:11162630-11280356 GCA_028751875.1 Rapana venosa
GGTGGTGTGGTGGTGGTAGTGTGGTGGTGTGGTGTGGTAGTGTGGTGGTGTGGGGTGGTAGTGTGGTGGTGTGGTGTGGTGGTGTGGTGTGGTCGTGTGGCGTGGTGGTGTGGTGGAGTGGTGTGGTGGGTGTTGTGTTAGTGGTGTGTGGGTGAGGGTGGTGTGTGTGGTGGTGGGGGTGGGGGTGGGTGTGTGGTGGTGTGGGTGGTGTGTGGGTGGTGTGTGGGTGTTGGGGTGGTAAGTGGTGGTGTGTGGTGGTAGTGTGGTGGTGTGGTGGTGGTGGTGTGGGTGTGTGGGTGGGTGGTGTGGGGTGGGTGTGGTGGTGGTGTGGGTGTGGTATGTGTGGTTGGTGGTGGTGGGTGTGTGTTGGTGTGGGTGTGGTGGTGTGGTGTGTGTGTGGTGTGTGGGTGTGTGTGGTGGTTGGTGGTGGTGTGGTGGTGTGGTGGGTGGTGGTGGGGTGGTGTGTGGTGTAGTGGTGTGTGTGTGTGTGGTGGTAGTGTGGTGGTTGTGGTGTGGTGGGTGTGGGGGTGTGGTGTGTGTGTGGTGGTGTGGTGTTGGTGTGGGTGGTGTGGTGTGGTGGTGGGGTGGTGTTGGTGGTGGTGTGGTGTGGTGTGTAGGGTAGGTGTGGTGTGGTGGTGTGGGGTGTGTAGGTGTGGTGGTGGGTGGTGGGGGGGTGGTGGTGGTTGTGGGTGGTGTGGGGTTGGGTGTGGGTGGTGTGGTGGGTGGTGGTGTGGTGGTGGGTGGTGGTGGTGGAGGTGGTGGGTGTGGTGGGTGGTGGGTGGTGTGGTGTGGTGGTGTGGGTGGTGTGGGGGTGGTGTGGTGGGTGGTGGGTGTGGTTGGTGTAGGTGTGGTGGTGGGTGTGGTGTGGTGGTGGGTGTGGTGTGGTGGTGTGGTGTGGTGTGGGTGTGGGTGAGTGTGGTGGTGTGGGTGGGGTGTGGTGGGGGTGTGGTGGTGGGGTGGGGTGGTGGTGTGGGTGTGGTGGTGGTGTGGGGGGTGTAGTGTGTGGGTGGTTGTGGTGTGGGGTGGGTGTGGTGTGGTGGTGTGGTGGTGTGGTTGGTGGGTGGGTGGGGGTGTGGTGGTGTGGGTGGTGGTGTGGTGTGGGGGGTGGTGGGGTGGTGTGGGTGTGGGGTGTTGTGGGTGGGGTGGTAGTGTGGGGGTGTGTGGTGTGGTGGTGTGGGGGTGGTGTGTGGTGGTGTGTGTGTGGGGTGTAGGGTGGTGGTGTGGGGTGGTGGTGTGTGGGTGGTGTGGGGGTGTGGTGTTGGTGGTGGTGGTGTGGGTGGTGGGGGTGGTGGGGGTTGTGTGTGGGGGGGGTTGGTGTTCTGGGTGGTGGTGTGGTGTGGGGTGGGTGGTGTGGTGGGGTGGTGGTATGGTGGTAGTGTGGTGTGGGTGGGGTGTTAGTGGGGTGGGTGGGTGGTGGTATGTTGGGGGGTGGAGTGAGTGGTGTGGTGGGGTAGGGTGTGTGGTGTGGTGTGGTGTAGTGTAGGGTGGGTGGTGTAGTGTGTGTGATGGATGTGGTGTGTTTGGGGGGTGGTATTGTGTGGGTGGTGGTGGTAGTGGGGTGGTGGTGGGTGTGTGGAGGTGGTGTGGTAGGTGGTGTGGTTGTAGTGTTGTGGATGTGTGGCTTCTTCAAAAAAATTGCAACTATCTCCTCTTCGAGAATGTGACTTTTTGTGTGTGATGATGGTGGATGAAAATGTAGTGGTGGTGATGGTGGTGGCGGTAGTAAAGATGACGACGAGGACGACGACGACGACGATGATGATGATGATGATGATGATGATGGTGATGATGTGTACGTGCGTTGCGGTTTTGTGTGTGTGTGTGTGTGTGTGCGTGCTTGTGTGCTTGCGTGCGTGCGTGCGTGTGCGTGCGTGCGTGCGTGTGGTGTGTGTGTGTGCATGTGTGTGTGGATGGATGGTGGGTGGATGGTAGGGGTGAATTCTGAGAGGAAGAATTCCCGGGTGTCGGGGGGCTAGGTGGACAGAGGGTAGGGGGCGGGGTAGGAGAGTGAATGTCCTTAAAAACCCACAAGTCTGGGCAGATGTTCTGGAAAGAGGCACGATAGAAATAAATGTTTATCATCGTCATTATCATTACCACCACCACCACCATCATCATCTCACCATCACCACCACCTAAACGACGACGACGACGACCACCACCACCATCATCATCACCCCCCCACCACATTACCACCACCACCTCCACCACCACCAACCAACCCCCCCCCCCCCCCCACCACTGCCACCTTCACCTACACGCCACCAGCCCCCAGCCCTCACCACCCTCCAACCACCACCACCACCACCACCACCACCACCACCACCACCACCACCACTGCCACCTTCACCTACACACCACCAGCCCCCAACCCTCACCACCCTCCAACCACCACCACCACCACCACCACCACCACCACCACCCAACCAACCCCCCCCACCACCACCACCACCACCCCCACAATCCCCCTACAACCCCCCCCCCCCCAGCCCCACCACCGCCACCACATCACCACCACCACCTCCACCAACACCAGCATCATCATCATCATCCCTCCGCCCCCCCACCACTGCCACCTTCACCTACACACCACCACCACCACCCCCAACCCATCACCCCCACCACCCTCCAACCACTACCACCACCTCCACCACCCACCACCACCCCCAACCCTCACCCCCACCACCCTCCAACCACTACCAACCACCTCCACCACCCACCACCACCCAACCAACCCCCCCCCCCCCCCCCCAACCAACACACCCCCCACCACCCCCCAACCAACCCCCCACCACCCTCCCCACCCACCCAACCAACCCCCCCCCAACCAACCCCCCCCTCCACAACCCCCCCTCAACCCCCCCCCCCTCCACAACCCCCAACCCCCCCTCCAACCCCCCCCCACAACCCCCCCCACACCCTCCCCCCCCAACACCCCCCCCCACCACTACCCCCACCCACCCACCACCCTCACCCCTATCGATGATCTGTCAGGTGGGGGCAGGGGGCAACCTGTTGATCCTGACGGTGATCCGAGCCATGCGCAACATGCAGAGCACGGCCAAGGTCTTCATCACCAACCTGGCCCTGGCCGACCTCTGCGTGGCCGCTGTGGCCGAGCCCATGTGCGTCATAGGTAGGTAGACAGGTAGACAGGTAGGTAGACAGGTAGACAGGTAGACAGGTAGGGTAGGTAGGTAGGTAGACAGGTAGGGTAGGTAGGTAGACAGGTAGAACAGGTAGGTAGGTAGGTAGGTAGGAAGGTAGACAGGTAGGGACGGTAGACAAGTAAGGTAGGTAGACAGGTAGGTATGTAGGACAGGTAGGGTAGGTAGGTAGACATGTAGGGTAGGTAGACAGGTAACAGGTAGACAGGTAGACAGGTAGAACAGGTAGTTAGGTGGGTTGGTAGGTAGGTAGGTAGGTGGGTTGGTAGGTAGGTAGGTATGAAGGTAGACAGGTAGACAGGTAGGGTGGGTAGACAGGTAGGGTAGGGTAGGTAGGTTGGTAGACAGGTAGGACGGGTAGGTAGGTGGGTTGGTAGGTAGGAAGGTTGGTAGGTACGTAGGTAGATATGTAGGTAGATAGGTAGGTAGGTAGGGACAGGTCAGTATGGACAACAAGTTTTTCGTGAGGCAAAACATCAAAGATTTCATTCATTCATTCATTCATTCATTCATTCATTCATTCATTCATTCATTCATTCATTCATCTTCTTCTTCTTCCGTCGAACGCTTAGACAGCAGCCGCCGTTGTTTGTCATGTGAACCAAACCGTTGCGCTGCCGTTAAGCGCCTGACAACGTCAGGCCCAGCACATCCGACTTCGGCATGGGGAAAGGATTGTTATGTTTGAAGTCTTTCTGGGTAAAGAAAAGGCAGGAGAATGAACCTGAGAAGGCAGAAAAAGGAAGGGGGGTATAAGAAAAAAAAAAGGAACAAGGCAGAAACAAAGAAAGGGATAGAGAAGATGGAATTCCTAGCACAGAGTTTCCAGGAGGTGGGGGTGCTGTTTATATTGACAGGTTCCCGGCATCCCCACAGGGGAAACCTTCAGTCTTGTCTGTCCTGTCTTGTCGTGTAGTGCCTGGTCTTCGCCTGTGCTGGTAACTCTGGGGGAGGGTCTGCCCGCTGGTCTGTTGTTGTCGTTGTTGCTGCCGTTGTTGTGCCTTCCCCAGCTTAACACCTTGAGGGTCATCTAGACTGTGCACTCTGACTCACTCATCCGACCTGGGAATCACTGTGAGATTGAAACTGCACACTGAATGAGAAGTTTGCGTGCGTGACTGTTTATAAGTATAGCCAGCCATACTCCGACTTCAGAGGATTTTTATCCTCCTTTAAAGGAGAGTGGGGGTTGTTATGTTGAGAGCTTGTCACGGCTGAAGACAATCGCAACACAGCATTGGACAACAGAACAATATTGTAGTCTAGGCCTTGGCAATGAGCTGGTGTCAATAACTGACTTTGACTAACTGACTTTTGGCCTTTGCTAGCACGCAGGACTTAAACCGAAAGCGAGCAGCTAATTTTTTTGTACAGGATGCATGCTGGGTATATTCGTGTTTCCGTAACCCACCGAACGCAGACATAATTGACGGGATCCTCAACGTGCATATTGTATCCTCTGCATGTGTATATATACACGAAGGGAATTAAAGCGCCGGCAGGTCTGCACTTGAAGTTGACCAGGCTCACTCAATTCACCAGACACCGAGATTCGAACCCACTACTTCAAGGAGCCACCCTTGTGATTGAAGTGAAGCGGTATTAACCACTCAGCCACAACGTCCATCACGAAAGGCTTCATTAAACGAGAAAGCATTCCTGACAGCGGCAGAAGAGAAGAGAAGAGCTGGACTTGGGTCATTGTTCTCTCATGATGGCGCGGACCTGACAGTTCAGTGCAGGCAGGACTAGTCAGTCACAGGCTGTGGAGGCAACACCACGATGGGGACAGGAAGCTTTGAGGGCTTTGCGAAGGAAAGGTGTGGGGTGGGGGGTGGGGTGGGGGTGGGGGGGGGGGGGGGGCTATGGACGGTGTCACAAAGTCAAGTCAAGTCAAAGTCTTTCAATAAAGAAAAACGAGATCTCTTTGGGTACATGTCTATGGCGTCCCTGCGCAAGTGCCACCGATATAGCAGAGACATGTTGTTTGCGCAGTATGCATGTGTATGAGTGTTGAGTTCTCTCTCTCTCTCTCTCTCTCTCTCTCTCTCTCTCTCCTCTCTCTCTCTCCTCTCTCTCTCCTCTCTCTCTCTCTCTCTCTCTCTCTCTGCCAGTGTATTGCTTCGAATGATATGCATAATTTTCTTTTCTTTTGAATCTGGGACATAATATGATATTTTATATAGTTTGCTCTAGGTGGTACTGCTTCTCCCCCATAATGACGATATTGGTTGCCTCTTCCTCCCCTTTCCCAAAAACATTATGATTGATAATATGCTTTATCATGTAGATGGATGGTGGTGGGATGCTGTTTTCAGTTGCTTGACTCGTTATGTTTTTTTGTTGGCTGCATGCTTATTTGCCCCTTTTTTGTTATCATTATCATAATTTGATTGTTTATTTCTTATTTTTAGTTCTCTCTATGTCTGTGTGCTTTTTTGTTGTTTCATTATTGTCTTCTGTTCTCGTTTTTTACTGTTAGTTGTTGTTATTGTCTCCTGTTTTTTTGTTTTTGTTTATCATTATTGTTGTTGTTGTTGTTTTTAAATAGTTATTTTAAAATCTTGATGTTAGCCTGAAAAGGGCAGGGACTGGAAGGAAAAAAAAAAAGCACATGAGTGCTTATTCATTATCCCCGAAAGAAAAGAATTGGACTTGACTTCTCTCTCTATCTCTGTCTCTGTGTCTGTCTGTCTCTGTGTCTGCTGTCTGTCTGTCTGTCTGTCTCAATCTCTCTCTCTCTTCTCTCTCTCTCTCTCTCTCCTCTCTCCTCTCTCTCTCTTCTCTCTTCTCTCTCTCTCTCTCTCTCTCTCTCTCTCTCTCAACCACTCGACTCTAGCGTCCGCTCTGAAATGAATACAGTGTGACTGAACCATGATTTGTAAAAGGAGTAAATAATTGAAAATAAGCAGCCAGTGAATCTAGTGTTTACAGACGTCAAAGGATGCAATGACTACAGACTGGCTGTGTCTACCCAGCTCTAATGTGCTCCATTATCATCAGCTGAGGAGCTACCCAGACCAATATTATCAGAGAATCAGATGCTTGTGATACAGGCGAGAGAGGCTGAATGACAGAGGGGAAAATCCACACTTTTAGCAAACAGCATTTTAGGTAAAGGTAAAGGAGTCCCATAACCTATAAGGCGAGGGACGAGGCCAGAGACCCCTTCCTGGGGCCACATTTTGGGGCGGGCCCATCCCCTCCTGAAACAGCATTTACAAAAACCAAATAAACAAATTGGATGCGGGGAAAAAGGCGCTATTGCCCTTAAAAATCAGTTTTTTGTATAGAAAAATTTCCCCAAGACTCTTTAAAAAAAAAGAGAAAAAAACCCAAAAACCCGGCGTTTTGAAACACACACACACCCTCTCTCTAAAACCAACATAGCGCACGCCCCACAGGGTTTCGCACACAAAAACCCCCCCGCGCACACACAACACACGCTGCTTGCAACCACTCAAAACAGACGATCGTGTTCACGCCCTTTTTTTGTGCTTTTTTAAAATTTTTTTTATTCCCCCTCTGCAAAAAGACGTTCAAAATGAATGAATTTAACCAAAGGTAAATTTTCATAAGGTAATAAAAAGCTGACTAAAGTACTACATTTAGCTACAGCAGTTTTAAAAATTTTTATTTTTTTAAAAAAAACAAATCATAAATTTACAATCAAAATTAATTTTATGAAATTTCCCATACCCAAGGAGGGGGACAGGAAAACCCCCCAAAAAAACAAGGGTAAAAATAAAGATCCCATAATTGTGGTCGTAGGGGGCAAAGGGGTCAAGACCCAACCTTTTCCCGGGGCCCGCAATTTGAGGGGGCGCCCACTCCCCCCTCGCGCTTTACCCTTCCCTACCCTAAAAGACAGTATATTTTCAGCTGGGTGAACGGGGGACAAAATAAAAACCAAAGGGGCGCAAACGTCACCCACCCCTTTGGTAACCACGCTCGATGCCGCTTAACCTTGGCTGGGGGAAAGCGAGTACTCTGACCACTGAGCTATCCCGTCCCCTAAGAATTAAATTTTTTATCTTGTAAAGTGAAGATTTCTGTCCACACTACACTGCTCCTTCGACTGACCGGTGGTCTAGAGGTAACGCGTCTGTCTAGAAAGCGGAAAGTCCGGGTCGGAAGTGTGCGGTGGTTGGAATCCCGTTTGGACCCGAAACTTGTCCTCCATCCATTAGACCATGGGTGATGGTCTGGGTGCTAGTCTTTCGAATGAGACGATAAACCGAGGTTCCGTGTGTTACACAAAATTATTTAGCGCACGTAAAAGAACCCACGGCAACAAGAGAGTTGTCCCTGGCAAAATTCTGTAGAAAAAAGCCACTCTGATAGGGAAACACATACACTTGCAGACCAAAAAAAACAAAAAAAGGTGGCGCTGCTCTTGTGGCGACGTGCTCTCCCCGGGAAGAGCAGCCCGAATTTCGCACAGAGAAATCTGCCGTGACTTAAAGTGGTATAAATAAAAATAAAAAAATAATCAAGGAAGAAATGAAATACTCAACTCAGTAAACAAATAGGAAGCAGAAACATTTACCCCCTCCACACCCCCCCCCCCCCCCCCCCCCAACCTATCATGCATGCATCATGAATGCAGAAACAGTAGTGGAGGAAAACTAGTGCTGGTAAGGAGCATACGTGTGGATTAACGGATCAAGAATTCAAATGTCAATCACATTAATTTCATCATCTTCACAAAGAAATCGACAGTGCCTGCATCCTTCTCTTCACTTCGTTTATTTCGTCCACCCAGCTTTCGTGTGGTTAGTCTGCTGTATGTACCGAGTGGCAGTGGCTCTCACTCAGCATTGGGGCTCGTTTGTGTGAGTATCTGTACAAATCCCAAGCCTTATAGCTCTCAGATTATGGTAGCTGTGAACATTCATTTTTGAGATTAAAGAAACCTTAAATCATTACTGCAACACCGTACTTTTTGTTGTTGTTGCTCTCTGTCTCTGTCTGTCTGCCTGTTTGTCTGTGTGTTTGTCTGTCTGTCCGCCTGTCTGTCTGTTTTGTCTCTGCCTCTCTGTCCGTCTCTACCCGCCCTCTCCCTCCCTCCCTTCCCCCCCTCTCTCTCTCCATCCCTCCACCCCCTCTCTCTTAATACAGTACAAAACAATACAATACAGTAAGTGAAGTACAGTGTTATGACATTAGCCCCCCCCCCCCCCCCAGTTTATTTTTAGTGACCATACCATACTTCTTTTTTCTTTAGTATGTTCTTTCGAGCCAGAAGGCCCATAGAGCCGAGCTTATCCCGGTTCTGTAGCGTTAAGCGAACTGATGGTTTTTCACCACCCCTGTGACAGGACGCTAGTCTGTCGCCAGATACTTCCCCAGCAGAGCTGGTACCCACTTGTACACCTGGGTGGAGTGAGGAAAATAGGAGTAAAGTGTCTTTCCCAAGGACACAACACCGAGCCGAGCGGGGATCGAACCCGCGACCTCTGGATCACGAGTTGACCGCCTAAACCACTCGACCACGGTGCCTCCTTTTTCTTTAGGCTATTTATCTATTTGTACATTTTTACAAACTAATACATGGCCACCTCAACATCAAATAATAATAGTAAATCAGCAAGCTAAGACAAGAATACATAACACTTACTAGAAAAAAGCATAATACAAAAACCACCAAGTATATACAAAAATTTAAACAAGAAAGCATATAAAAAAAAGCTCAAATTAATACTCATTGAGTTTTGTCCCAGAAATAGAAACACGCAAGACATTAAACCAACGTTTTACACCGCAATCACCTCAAAACAAAAGAGAGTAAATAAAAACGAAGATATGTAGGAAAAAGGGACACAAATATACAATGTTACTTTGTAAAATTAAAGGTAAAGGTGTCCCATAACCTATGTGGTCGTAGGAAAGCGAGGCGTCAGAGACCTCAACTTCTCCAAGGGCCAGCATATTGAGGGCGGCCCCCATCTCCTCTCCCTCGCTGCTTTACCATCCCTGACCTAAAAGAGGGCAGGTACCCATTTACAGATGGGTGAGCTAGGGGACTGTACTGAAGCCAAGGCACGCAAACGGTCACCCATCCAAGTGGTAACCACGCTCGATGCTGCTTAACCTTGGCTGGGGGAAAGCGAGTGTTCTGACCACTGAGCTATCCCGTCCCCTAGCAAATTCATATCCAATTATACGCATGGTCGGAATGAGACTACCTTGATGGCGAACAACAATCGCTTGCAGACTAGACGCAAAAATTGTGACACTAACAAACCTCGGAGAATTAGCAAAGGAACGTCCCCCCAAAAATTCCAAATACGTTTTAGAGTTACAGGAAAAACCCCAACTAGTTCCTTGATCAGGTTTCTTCTGGGCATTCCCCAGCTTAACACTGTGGGGTTGTCACCCAGAATATGCACTCTTGACTCACTGAGCCCACCAGGGAATCACGTGAGGCTAAGTACACACTGGATGAGGGATTGGCGTATAACTATGACTTCAAGTCAAGTCATCTCAAGTCAAAAACACTTTAATCATTCCATGAAGAGCAATTGCAATACTGACAGGCCCATTGGTTCGTATCTTAATATCGAAAGACAGGAGAAAGCTACATTTCATATTGGTTAAAACATTCCAAGATAACTTCGATTAAAAATGTCAAGTACCTTACCATATTAGGCAACCATACTCCAATATCAGACTTTCCCCCTCCTTAAATGGCTAGTACAATTTGTGTTTGTGAAGTTAAGTCAAATTTTTATTTCCAGATGGTTCATTGAATAAGCCTTGTATTTGTTTCCCCCCCCCCTCCCCCATCAAGCCATCTATCTAGGAACAAAAAACAAATGGATCAATAATATCTAACTACCTGTGCGTGTGTGTGTGTGTGTGTGTGTGTGTGTGTGTGTGTGTGTGTGTGTGTGTCAAGTCAAGTCAAGTCAAGTCAAGTCAAGTCAAAATTTTATTTCCAGATGGTACATTGAATAAGCAATGCATTTGTTTTTTTTCATCAAGCCATCTATCTAAGAACAAATTTCGTAATGATTATACTAAGACACTACATTATTGCATCATTTACCATTAAATTAAACCAGTAAAAAAATATAAAAAAAGAGGAAAAAATCGATAAGGAAATACATTGAAAATACAAATTACCACATATACATATACACGCACACACATACTCATGCACACCTGAGCGCGTGCGCGCTCACGTCCGTGTGTGTGTGTGTGTGTGTGTGTGTGTGTGAGAAGTCAACTCAAATTTTTATTTCCAGAGGGTACATTGAATAAACAATGCATTAACTTTTTTTCCCCATCAAGCCATCTACCTAGGAACCACAAAAACAAATGGATCAATAATATCCAACCACCTGTGTGTGTGTGTGTGTGTGTGTGTGTGTGCATACATAAATGTGCATGATGCGTATGTGTATATAATAATAATAATAATATATGGAATTTTTTACAGCGCTGAATCTTGTAAAGCAACAAATCAAAGCGCATGTGTGTGTGTGTGTGTGTGTGTGTGTGTGTGTGCGTGCATGCATGCGCGCGTGCGTGCGTGCGCGTGCGTGTGTGTGTGTTGCTTTCAGCGGTGGTGAAGGGGCAGGCGTGGTTCGACAGGAGGCCGTGGCTGTGTGAGGTGGTGGCGGCCATGTGTCTGACGGCCTGCTTCTGCGCCTTCATCTCCCTCACCCTGGCCTCCGTCAACAGATTCGTCTTCATATGTCACAACCAGGTCCACTCTCTCTCTCTCTCTCTCTCTCTCTCTCTCTCTCTCTCTCTCTCCTCTCTCTCTCTCTCTCTCTCTCTCTCTCTCTCTCCTGGCATCAAGTCATCCCGAGGTTGTGCGCAGCCTCACTTTATATTTGTGTAAAGCTTTCAGAATAAGAGAGGTAATAATGTTATCCTAAGTCATATTTTTGTAGCTGACTTTGTGTTATACAGTAACGTGTTGGTCTGTGTGTGTGTGTGTGTGTGTGTGTGTGTGTGTATGTGTGTGTGGTGTATGTGTGTGTGTGTGTGGTGTGTGTGTGTATGTGTTGGTGTGGTGTGTGTGCGCGCGTGTGTGTTTAAACCAAAATACTAAGCAGTTCGGCAACCCCCTTCATGTATGGGCCAATGGCCTTTTTGTGAATAAACGTTCGGTTCGAGTTCGAGTTCGAGTTCGAGTTCTCTCTCTCTCTCTCTCTCTCTCTCCTCTCTCTTCTCTCTCTCTCTCTTCTCTCTTCTCTCTCCTCTCTCTCTCTCTCCTGTGTCTG
Source organism: Rapana venosa (assembly GCA_028751875.1). Lineage (NCBI taxonomy): Eukaryota > Metazoa > Mollusca > Gastropoda > Neogastropoda > Muricidae > Rapana > Rapana venosa. The sequence continues at coordinate 11,174,035 of CM054135.1, forward strand.
TCTCGTCTGTGGTCCGTCTCTCTCCCTCATTTTACCCCTCTATACACATACGCGTGCATGCACACGTACAAACTCACACACACACACATACCCACGCTGTCTGTCTGTCTGTCTGTATCTCCCTCCCTCATTTTCCTCCTACCCCTCTATACACATACGCGTGCATGCACACGTACAAACTCACACACACACCACAACAACACTGTCTGTCTGTCTCTGTCTCCCTCTTTCTTTCTCCCCTACCCCTCTACACACAACGCGTGCATGCACACAGGCACACACATATACTTGCGCGCGCCACACGCATACATGCGCGCGCACACGCACACACACGCAGAGACACACACACACACACACAGAGACACGCACGCAACATCCCCCCACCCCCCCCTCACACACACAGAGTCCTGTTTTCATTTGTATATAGCTGTACAGTTTTTGACGAGATGCCAGCCCTGATATAGCCTCTGTGATCGGCTGGGCTATAAACAACAGGATTGGATTGGATTGGATTGGACACACAGACACACACACAGACACACACACACACACACACACACACTTTCTCTCTCTCTCTGTCTCTTTCTTTCTCTCTGTCTCTCTCTCTGTCTCTCTCTCTGTCTCTCTCTCTCTGTCTCTCTCTCTGTCTCTGTCTCTCCACCATTACAACTATGTTGCTGATAGTGATGGCAGTGGTGGAAGCGATGGTGATGATGATGATGGCGGTAACCATGGTGGTAATAGTGACGAATGTGAGTGTGATGCTGGCGATGGAGGTGGTGATGGACGGTGGTGGTAGCAGTGGTGGTTGGTGATGGCTGGCTGATAATGGTGACAATGATGATGGTGATGGGTGTAGGAACTAGGGTACAGCTTCTGCTGGAGGTGATGATGAAAGATGATGATGACGATGATGACGACGACTACCACGATGATGATGACGACGATGACGTTGATGACGAAAACGTCATTGCTGTACTTGTTTATGGCTGATGAGGATGGTGAAGATGACAAAAAAACAACAACAACAAAGTGGTTGCTGTTCATGAACATGACTGTGACGATAGGCAACGACTGCAACAATGGATGGTCAGTCGGACTGATGGATGGATGGATGATGGATGGAGGGATGGAGGGATGGAGGGAGGGATGGTTGGATGGAGGGATGTGTGGGTGAATGGATTGGTGGATGGGTGTGTGGTAGAATGGGTGGATGGAGGATGTGTGAATGAACGGACGGATGATTGGAAGTTGGATGGATGGATGGATGGTGTGGATGGATGTGTGGATGGATGGATTGAGGGATGGAGGGATGTGATGATGCATGGATGGGTGGATAGATGTGTGTGGGTGTGTGGTAGAATGGGTGGATGGACGGATGTGTGAATGAAGGACGGATGATGGATGTTGGATGGATGGATGATGTTGGATGGATGTGGAAAGGATGTGTGGATGGATGTGATGGATTGGATGTGGTTGGATTTGGGTGGTGGATGGATGGTGTGTGGATGGTGGATGGATGTGTGGATGGATGTGTGGATGGATGGTTAGATGGATGGTTGGATGGATGGATGGATGTGTGGATGGATGGATTTAGGGATAAGCAAGTGCTGCAGGATAATAGCGATGCTTGTTTACGACGACAGTAACAATGATAACGATGTAAATTCTTCTTCATCATCATCATCATCATCATCATCATCATCATCATCATCAATAACCTGTACCTTCAATCTCTGTATGTGTGTGTGTGTGTGTGTGTGTGTGTGTGTGTGTGTGTGTGTGTGCGTTTGCGTGTGTGCGTGCTTGACTCTCTCCCTCTCTCTCTCTCTCAACAGTTCTACCACAAGATCTTCACCACCAAGTCCTGCATTGTCGCCTGCGTGGTGGCCTGGGTACTAGCCTTTCTCTTCGAATTCCCGAACGTGGTGGGGTGGGGCGGGACACTACTTTGACCAGAAGAATCACCAATGCATCTGGGACCGAACAGCGTCCCTGTCCTACACCATGTTCGTCTCCTTCGCCCTCATCTTCTCCCCCCTCCTCACCATGCTCGTCTGCTTCATCCTCATCTTCAGGCATATCTACCGGTGAGGGAGAAAGGAAGAAAGGAGGAGGAGGAGGAAGAGGGGGAGACGGAGGGAGGAGGGGGCGGTGGGGGAGGGGGAGGAGGGGAAGGAGGAGGAAAAGGAGGAGGAGGGGAAGAGGAGGGGGAGGAAGAGGAGGGGAGGATGAGTGAGGAGGAGTAGAAGGAGGAAGAGGAGGGGACAAGGAAAAGTAGAAAAAGGAGGAGGAGAAAGGAGGAGGAGAAGAGAAGAAAGAGGAGGGGAAAAGGATGAGGATGAGGGAGAGAGAGTAGTAGAAGAAGGAAAAGTAGGAGGAGGAGGAGGAGGAGGGAGATTTTTTTTTAGTGTGATGGTGGAGATGATGGTGGTGCTGAGGATGATGGTGATAGTGTTGGTGGAAGTAGTGATAACAATGATGACGATGATGATGATGATGACGGTGGCGAAGAACTTGATGCAATGAGAGAAAAAAAAAGATGATTATGACTTTGCCTTGCATTGTGTTGTATCGTATTATGTTGCATTGCACTGTACTGTATTGTAACACATTGAAGGATCTTGCACAAGACGCTGCTTGATTGCCACATCATTATAAAAATAACAATTATCTCTTGATAGACAGACCCACTTGAAATCTAAGGTTTGCTGATGACATTGATCCACTTGGAGGTAGAAACAACAATCACCAAGAACGTTAGCGCTACCAGCAAGCAAGAGCAACGAGCTAGTGTTTATTACAGCACGGAGGCCAGTGCAGAGAAGAGCAAGGTCGTGGCAAACAGCACCAGTGACGCTACTACAGTTTGTTTTAAAACTTATATTTTATTCTTTTATATCGAGGATAATGGAATAAGCACTTATGTGCTTTTTTTACATCCAGTCCCCGTGTGTATGCGCTTTTGTAAATTCTGTCATCTGTTCCCACCGGCATACAATAGCCTACTCTTAAGAAAAGCGAAACAGGATTTAACGTGTGCGCAAGATGTCCTGCGTGCGTTCGCACACGGGGCCTCGGTTTATAGTCTCATCCGAAGGACATTGGGGGAGAGTGGAGTCTGCACTGATGTTCACTCCAGGGGAAAATATCCCCCTTGGACGGGAATCGAACCCTGGTCGTCAGATTTCGAGCGCAATGTTCTAACCACTAGGCTGTTCCGTCCCCCAGTTAGCATCGTCATGAATGGTCAGCAACTTGGAGAAGCAGACTCCACTTTCTTATTGGATTCCACGCTGACCAAAGATGGCCGTTCTTCACTCCGCAGAAAGTTCTCAAAAACCCCCAAAGAGCTTATAAACCGAGGTCCCCGTGTGCGAACGCACGCACATCATCTTGCGTTTCCGTTCAAACCTGTTCCGCTTGCAGAAGAGCAGGGCATGTGTGGTGATGGGAACGGAAAGCAAAATTGACAAAATAGCATGCACACTGCACTGGGACTGGATGTAAAAAAAAGCCCTACATGAATGCTGATTTATTATCCACGAAATAAAAGAACCAAGGACTCTCTGTCTCTCTCTGTCTGTTTGTCTGTCTGTCTGTCTCTCTCTCCTTAATTTCTTTTTAGATTCTTAAACCCATATTTCTATTGTCGATTTCTCTGTTTTGTTCCGTAATCTCTCTCCCCCCTCCCCCACTCAATATCTTAAAGAGCCAAATTTCAAAAGTCACATTGTCTATTTTATTTCGTTTTTCTTTTTCTTTTCAAGAAGTAGTTTCCATCTATCATGTTGTACATATTGTTCTATACCTTTCTTTTTCTGTTTTCTTTCTTTCTTTCTTTCTTTTTTCCCCTGTTTTTTTGTTAAAAAGACAAGATTCCTTATTCAACTGTCATTTTCTCCCTTTTGTTTTGAATTGATGGAAGATAACCCAGTCACTCATATTCTTGACCTATACTTTTTTCATCCTAATCATCTTCTTGATGTCATACGTTTCTTTTCTTTTCTTTTTTCTTTTTTTTTTAACCCTCCTAGAACCAAATTCAACTTGTACCTCTTTGACGGCAACGACCCTTTCCTCTCTCGCAAAATCATGCTGGAAGCCTTGCGCACCTCGCGCATGCTGCTGGGCATCTTCGTGGTGTTCCTCGTCTGCTGGACTCCCTACGGCGTCATCATCGTCTTCGACTTCTACAAGCAGCTGTCCACGGAGCTCCACCTCTTCCTCACCCTCCTCGCCCACATGCACAGCTCCGCCAACTTCCTCGTCTACATCATCACCAACCGGAACTTCCGGGCCGCGGCCGTCCACTTCCTGTCCTGTGGGCAGATGACTCTGAGCGGCAGAGGGGACACCAGCGAATCGAAGTCCACGGAGATTGCCAAGATTTCCCACAGCCGGGATGTGGCCGTGGTCTCTCACTGCAGCAGCAACAACAGCACTGAGGCACAGTGAGGCATGCAGGGAGGAGGAGGAGGAGGGGGGGGGGCAAAGGGAGGAGAGGAGGAGAAGAAGGAGAGGAGGGGAGGGGAGGAGAGGGGAGGGGGGAAAGGAGGAGAGAGGAGAGGGAGAGAGGAGGAGAGGAGAGGAGAGGAGGAGAGAGGAAAAGAGAGGAGAGGAGGAGAGAGATGAGAGGAGTGAAGGAGAGGAGAGGTGAGGAGAGAGAGGGAGAGGAGAGGAGAGAGAGAGGTGAGGAGAGGAAGAGGAGGGGAGAGGAGAGGAAGGGAAAGGGGAGGAGTGAAGTGAGAGGAGAGGAGAGGAGAAGAGAGAGGAGAGGAGAGGAGGAAGAGAGAGAGGAGAGAGGAGAGGAAGGAGAGGGGAGAGGAGGAGAAGGAGAGAGAGTGAGAGGGGGAGAGGGGGGGGAGGAGAAGAGGAGAGAAGAGAGAGAGGAGGGAAAGGGGGAGGGAGGAGAGGAGAGGAGAGGGGGGAGGAGAGGGAGGAGAGGGGGAGAGAGAGAGAGGGGGGAGGAGAGGTGAGAGGAGAGGGAGGGAGGAGAGGGAGGAGAAGGGGGGGAGGGAGGGAGAGGAGAGGAGGGAGAGGAGAGGGAGAAGGAGAGGGGGAGAGGAGAGGAGAGAGAGGAGAGGAGAGGAGGGGAGGAGGAGGGGAGGAGGGGGAGGAGGAGAGGAGAGGGGAGAGAGGGAGAGGAGAGGGGAGAGGAGAGAGAAGGGAGGAGGTGAGGAGAGAGAGGAGGAGGATGAGGAGAAGAGAGGGAGGAGGAGAGGAGAGAGAGAGGAGTAGGAGAGGAGGGTGAAGGAGAGGAGGAGGAGAGGGTGTGAAGGAGAGGAGGAAGGAGAGGAGAGGAGGAGAGAGAGGAGAGGAGAGGAGAGAGAGGAGAGGGGGAGAGGAGGAGAAGAGGAAGGAGTGTAGAGGTGAGAGGAAGGAGGGGGAGGAGGGAGGGGAAGAGGAGAAGGGAGAGGAGAGAGAGGGTTCTGAGTGTGGTTGATGGATTGAATGTTGACGAGTGTTGGTGTGTTGTTGTAGTTAGGGCGAAGGGAGGGGGGGGGGGGGGGGGGGTGAGAGAGGTTTTCGAGTCTGGTTGATGGATTGTATTGTTGATAAAGGGTTTTTGGTGTGATGAAGTGGGGGGGGGGGGGGGGGGGGGGGGGGGGGGGGGGGGGGGGGGGGTTTGAGTTTGGTTGAGGATTTTATGGTTTACAAGATTGTTGGTGCGTTGTTGTCAGTTAGGGCGAAGAGAGGGGCGGGGTGTGAGAGAGGATTTTCGAGTCTGGTTGATGGATTGTACTGTTGATAAGGTTGTTGGTGTGATGAAGGGGGGGGGGGGGGGGGAGGGGGAGGGGGGAGGGTTCTGAGTTTGGTTGATGGATTGTATGGTTGACAAGATTGTTGGTGTGTTGTCAGTTAGGACGAGGGTGGGGAGGATATGGAGGAGGGGAGGGGGGGGGGGGGGGGGGAAAGAGAGTAGGGTTTCGAAAAAAAGAACAGAGAGTAGGGTTTGGAGTTTGGTTGATGGACTGTGCTGTTGGTGAAGATTGATGGTGTGTTGTCAGTTAGGGCAGGGTGGGCAGGGCAGAGGGACGGGGGTGGGGGTGGGAGGCGAGAGGGTTCTGAATTGGGTTGACTGTATTTGTTTTGTTTTTTTGTGTTTTGTTTTATTCTTTTATATCGAGGATAATGGAATAAGCACTTACGTGCTTTTTTTTTACATCCAGTCCCCGTGTGTATGCGGTTGTGTAAATGATGTCATCTGTTCCCACCGGCGCACAGTGACCTACTCGTAACGAAAAGTGGAACAGGATTTAACGTGTGCGCAAGATGTTCTGCTGTATTATTGCAGACAAGATTGTTCGTTGTGTATTCAGTTAGGGTAAGGGGGAGGGAGGGGGTGGGGGAGGGAAGGTTGTGAGTCTGGTTAATGGACTGTATTATCGTTGATAAGATTGTTGGTGTGTTGTCAGTTAGGGAGGGGGTTGACGGGTAGGTGGGGTGGGGGGTGTGGCGAAAGGGTTTTGATTTTGGGTTTGGGACTGTATTTGTTGGCAAGATTGTTCGTGCGTATTTAGTTAGGGGGGGGGGGGAGAGAGGGGTTCCGAGTCTAGTTGACTGTATTGTTGACAAGGTTGTTGGTGTACTTCAGTCAGGGAGGGAGGGGGAATGGGGGCGGGGGGGGGGGGGGGGGGGGGGGCAGCAGGGGCGAGAGGGAACTGTATCATTGACAAGGCTGTTCGTGGGTTGTCAGTTAATTTAATTTAATTTTATTTTATTTTATTTTATTTATTTTATTTCATTCTTTTATATCAGGGATAATGGAATAAGCACTTACGTGCTTTTTTTTTTTTATACATCTAGTCCCCGTGTGTTTGCGGTTTTGTAAATTCTGTCATCTGTTCCCACCGGCACACAATGGCCTACTCTTACGAAAAGCGGAACAGGATTTAACGTGTGCGCACTTCTGTCACCCCTGACAACGCTTCTTCCCCATGCTGCCGTCCACCCGCCCCTTCAGCTTTTGATTGTTCTGTTGCTTGTAACTCTGATAATGTTTTTTGTTCTGATGACTATGATGTATATCATGATGTGTTTCAAAAACCGAATCCCCTGATTAGCACAGTTCTTTCACCATCTTCTACTCCTGATTCACCATCCAAACTCTTGTCTGTTCTTCCGCTAGCCGCATCTCCACCATCGCCTTCCTCCTCTTCCTCTGATGCTTGTCCAAACTCACCACTTTCATCTTCAACCTCTCCACCTCCTTCAGATCTCCTTCAAGTTTGTTTGTTCAATGTGCAGTCTGTCTGTCCAAATGGAAAAGCCGACTACATATCTGATTTCATCTCTGAAAAAAACATTGACTTAAACCTTCCTCACCGAAACTTGGCTTTAAACCACATGGCCATGAGCCAAAAATAAAACAGCTGACTCCTCCTGGATATAAAACCATTTCTTTCCCCGACTCTCTCGAGGAGGTGGGATTTGCCATCATTCTCAAGACATATTGGAACCTCTCTTTCTTTCAGTCACAACCTTCAATTCTCACATGATCTTTTGAAGTTTGCGAAATCAATCTCAACCTACCTGGCCACTCTATTATATCTGCTGCCTTTACCGTCCCTCCCAGCCGTAAAAAACAACCTAACATCTTCTCTTTTTCACCAAGAATTTCAGTCTCTCCTCGACCACTACAGCCTCTCTCCCACTAAACTTATAATTCTTGGTGACTTCAACTTCCATTTCGACAACCAGTCTTCTCAGATGTCAAACGTCTTTCTCTTTCTCTGTCCAACCATTCTCTCTCTCAACTGGTAAACGAAGCAGCGCACAGATCTGGTCATATTTTAGACTGGCTGATTACTAATGCTTCATTCAATCTAGTCACATCTGTTTCTGTCACCGACGAACTGCATTCTGATCATTCCGCCATTCTTTTCCATCTCAACATCACAAAACCTGTCAGAAAGAAGAAATATGTTACTCGTCGCAATCTTAAGGCTTTAGACATTCATACCTTCTCTTCCCATGCTTCCGAACGTTTTTCACAAACCTCTGACCACACTGACCTCTCTGATCACTATAACACTATTCTCCGCCAACTTCTTGATGAGCATGCACCTCCTACTGATCATCTCCTCCCTGACAGACCCTGTGCGCCATGGTATACCCAAGACATCTTGATAGCGAAGCGCAAACGCCGGCAACTAGAACGCCAGTGGCGGAAGTCAAAAACCGAAATCAACAAACAGCTTTTCCGAAAACAAATAAACAAAGTCAAACTCTTAATCCATTCAGCAAAGACAGACTACTACTCTTCCCAAATTCTCTGTGTACATCCATAAAATCTTTTTTTCCTCACCTCAAATCTCCTTGGATCTGCAAAAACAACTCCTCTGCTAACACCCACAGCCTGTCTGAACTTCCATCCATATTTCTGCCTTCTTTTCAGACAAAGTTCGAAACATACGCTCCAGACTTGATCAAACTCAATCCCAGCCTGCGCCTCCTGACCCCCAGTTCACTGGCACTCCTCTCTTTTCCTTCCATCCCACAAGTGAAAAAGAAATCACGACAATTCTGAAGGAAATGACTATAAAATCATGCGACCTTGATCCCATACCTGCTCCTGTTTTCTCACAATGCCTTCCACAACTTGTACCTATTATCACTAAAATAGTAAACTCATCTCTTCAGTCAGGAAATTTTCCATCAGCTCTTAAAACAGCAATAGTCACACTCTACTGAAAAAGCACGACCTCGATCCCAACATTCTGAAGAATTATAGGCCTGTCTCAAACTTACCTTTGTCTCTAAAGTACTAGAAAAAGTTGTTCTCAAACAGTCAATCAGTCACCTTCATTCCAATAATCTTCTTCCCACTTTTTCAGTCTGCCTATCGCCCCAACCACAGCACCGAAACCACCTAGTCCATACTTTAGATACACTTCTACTTGCTTCTGATGCAGGAAAAATCTCCATCCTCACTCTTCTTGACTTATCTGCAGCCTTTGATACCATAGATCACTCAATTCTTCTTTCTCGCCTCCAAATACGTTTGGTATTAATGGCACAGCCCTCACTGGTTTACTTCATACCTCACAGACGGTTCCAGAAAGTTATTGTAAACAAAATTCAATCAAAACCTGTCAAATGGAATGTGGAGTCCCGCAGGGATCAGTCCTGGGCCCTGTTCTCTTTACTCTCTACACTGCTCCACTACTCACATATAATAAACAACCACCCTATTGATCATCATTTCTATGCCGATGATACTCAGCTTCAGTGCAGGATACTGTTGAAAACTTGCCCTCCTCCTGACAATATGTCCTACTGCCTTCAAGACATTCAAAACTGGATGACTCAGAACAAGTTACAACTAATGCCGATAAAACCGAGCCATGCTCATAGGGACCCAACATAAACTTTCCTCTATCACAAAAACTTCAACAGAATTCGGCAATACGTCAGTTCCTTTGTCCAACTCTGTGAGTATTTAGGAGTAGTTCTTGACAACACACTCTCTATGAAAAAATTCATCACCAGACCTGCCAGTCTTGCTACTATCAATTACGGCCATAAGCGCGATTCGCAAGTATCTGTCCACTGATGCAACTTCCAAGCTTGTCACATCTCTCATTCTTTCACGTTTTAGACTACTGTAATTCTCTTTTGGCTGGCCTACCAGCATCATCTATCCACTCTCTTCAAAGCATACAAAACTCTGCAGCTCGACTGGTCCTAAGAAAGAAAAAATCTAACACATCATCTCCTCTTCTGCGATCTCTTCACTGGCTGCCTGTCTCACAAAGACTGGAGTATAAAATCAATACCCTCTGTTTCAAATGTCTCCACAAATCTGCACCCTCTTATCTCTGTAACTGTCTTCACCTGTACACTCCATCCCGTTCCCTTCGTTCAGCCGCAGATACTTTGTGCTTTCGAACAGGCCAGATTCAAACAAACCACTGTTGGCTGTCGCTCCTTCTCTATTTCTGGTCCATCCACCTGGAATGACCTCCCTCTTTTACTTCGCAAAAAGCCTTCACTTGATATCTTCAAATCCAGCCTCAAAACACACTTATTTCCTACCTGAGACTTTCCCCCCACATATCTGTCCCTAATTTTCAACAGCATCTTTCACCTTCTAAGTGTTGTTCCGTGTGTGTTGTGTGTGTGTGTGTGTGTGTGTTGTGTGTGCGTGCGTGTGCGTGCGTAGTGCGCGCGCATGGATTTGAAATCTGTTGCTCATTATGTTTAAGGAGAGTTGCATGCCTGTAAATGATTGAGTGCAAGCGCTTCGATTTGTTTGTTTTTTACAAGATTCAGCGCTATATAAATTCCATAATTATTATTATTATTATTATTATTATTATGTTCTGTCAGTCAGTCAGTGAGTCATTTTGGGAGGAGGAGGCAATGATTACTGAGAGGAGGCTCTCCTGTTCTTATCAGTAAGCTGGCTGTGTGTGTGTGTGTGTGCGCATCAGGTGATGTGTGATGTCTTACTCGGAAATCTTCAAAAGAAAAGATGGGGGTAGCCGTGGTGATGGCAGGGGGTGGGGTGGGGGACAGGTCTAACTCTATATAGCGCTATGTCTTGTAAAAACAAATCAAAGCGCTTACATTCTACATAGTCTTACTCATACAACCAATAACAATAATAATAAAAATAAAAATATTGATACTACTACTACTACTACTACTACTACGACTACTACTACCACCTAGTTTTAAAGAAATTCAACTGGGGGGGGGGGGGGGGGAGGGGGAGGGGAGAAGGAGTGCATGCCCCATGTATTTTCTTACTTCTTGCCTCAGCTACACTGGCGTCACTTATCGACCAGGGTCTTGCTTTACTCAGCTGCCGAAGCCCTGCTAAGAAGCATCCGTTAATGTGTAACGTGCACTGATCCCCTCAGCCACAGACCCTGAGGCCACTGACTCCGACCACATGTTCCCTTACTGCACACCAGGCACAGTCCTCAGATCTTGATCAACGGAGGACGTTTAGCCGAGGTGATGAGGTGAAGGGAGGAGGCTTTCAACTCCTTTGGCACTGTGAGCAGCACATCCATGTTTCATGCGAGAGTAAGACCGACGCTATAGCCGAGTGGTTAAGACCGTTGGAGTTCAATCGCCAAGGTTTATGAAGTCGCGGGTTCGAATCTCAGCAGTGTGTGGTGAGTTAAGGGTGTGGACTTTTGGGCCAACTTCAAGTGCAGACCTGCCAGTGCCTGAATTTCCTTTGTGTATATACACTTGCAGAAGATCAAGTGTGCAGGTTATAGATCCTGGGTTGTGGGAACACGAATATACCCATTATATAATATAATGCCTGAAAAAGTCAGTGCAGTGCCCCACCGACTCCTCAAGGAGTTAAGGAGTAAGTCAAGTAAAAAGAAAGAAAAATGTATGTATGTATGTATGTATGTGTGTGTGTGTGTGTGTGAGAGCGAGCTCACCAGCAAGCCCTCCTTTACCGCAGACCAAGGAATAAAGAGTGGTGGTCACTAGTAGGCCTAGCGAGAAAGAATAAATAAGGAAGCTCTCAAAATTTCCCTCAGATGCTAAAGAGCGATCAGCGATCAACTCCCCCCCCCCCCCCCTCTCCCCAGGAGGCAAATCAGACAAAGAAGACATGACGGTACAAAAAACCCAGATTGCAGCATTTCATGGATAATCAGCTTCACCGGCTCGCTGGGGGCAGTGGTCAATGCTTTTACCACGATTAGGTCTAATGGCCATCAGCTTAATACGCCGAGACATTGTCGCTAGCTTCACTTCCCAGCAGGGAGCTATCTTGAGATGACCTGACACTTACCATGTGCACTCCCTCTGGCGGAGAGTGGCTGGTCATGCGGGTACATGGATTACTCCCTGCTAGCCACCCACAGTTAGCTTGATGCACAGATGTAGAAGTTGAATGAAAATTACAGAAAATTAATGGTCATGTGTTTGATTCTAGGTGCCTTTTATATCGTCAACTTACCGTTTGTGTCTCTTATATGAAGGGGCATGGTAGCACTGTATAAGAGGTGCGGGTAGCGTAGCGTGTGCTGAGTTGAATCTGGTTAGACGTATTAGTCTAGACTATGTTCGGTCTTACAGATGCACGCATTTGCTTTCTGAATTTGGCATCCACAATAAAACTGCAGCGAAGCTAGACTGCTGTCAAGCTGAAAATGATGAAAAGGTATACACTTGTTTTAGGTTAAAAAAGAAAGGGAGTAGGAGAAATGGGAAAAAAACAACAACAACAAAAACACGAAGCGAAAGAGACTGGTTGAAGGAGAGAAAGCATAGCAGTGTACCACTGATGCACACGTACACTAGAGCAACAATAAACCCTCTCAGACAGAATCCCCTGTACGTTGTCTTTTGCGTGCTCACGATCTTGACCGACTTCTTCCTCCGCTCCTCCTCCAGCGAAGATTTGCCGGGGCACTGCACAGAGTTTTTCGGGTAGTGTCTCTGACAGAGTCCATGCCTCTCCAGGTTGGCTATATACCTGAGAACAGAGGTAAACCCTGACCTGACATACTCTTTAAAGGTCAAAGCATCTTATGTATTAGCGCTGCCCAATGCGCCAGATATCACCAGAAGTACTACGTCATATCAGTGAAAGATATACGTGTGGTTTTGAAAATGTGACAACCTTCCCCCCCCCCCCCCCACCCCCCCATCACATCTGATCTCTCTAGCCCCCACTCCCCCTAAAAAAAGCAAAGCAAACCAAACGAAAACGAAACAGGAACCCTGGAAGATATGACGTTGATGTGGATAAAATCTCTCCTGTAAAATAAAAAAAGGAAAAAAAGGAAAGAGAAATAATGTAGATGGCATGAACAACTGCATTGCTGTTCATTGAGAAAATAAAGCACTGGCATTGGTAACTGTTGATAATGATACATTTTCGGGTTAACTTTTTGTGGTTATTGTAGGGGCACGAAAAAAAAATTCCATGTTGACACTGGTCAGTACATCCTGTCATGATGTAAAAAAGATATCCCATCATATTTGTTGGGTGTTGTTGTTTGATTTGAAAGGAATAAAAGAAACAAAACAACAGAAGAATAAACTGAAACCATTCACAATGTGATAGTGGCAGGATCGGAGTGTACAAACTGAAACCTCTTTACCTTCTTCTCCTTTGTCTGGTTGATCCTATATTGATGTAAATAACTTGATCTCGTTGTTTTGTATGAAAAAAAATCCAACAAACTTATAACACATTTGTTTAATGTTATATTAACATTGCACTGATGACAATCTCACGTTAGTTACCCTTTTTTTGAGACTGTTGTTTTGTGGATGCCACTTTTTCTTCTGGTTTGTTTACTAGCTTGTCTTTTTTGTTGTGTATTTGAAAATGGGGTGTTGGTTTGGGGGCAGGCGTAAAGTAGACAATTGTATACTTTTATCTATCTATCTATCTATCTATCTATCTATCTATCTATCTATCTATCTATCTATCTTCACGTTCTTTATCTGTCTCTGTCTGTATCTCCCCACCTTACCATTCTCTCCTTATGTCTGCTTTATGTCTCTGTCTCTCTCTCCCCCTCACCCTGCCATTTTCTCTGTCTCTCTGTCTCTCTGTCTGTCTGTCTGTCTGTCTGTCTGTCTGTCTGTCTCTCTCTCTCTCTCTCTCTCTCTCTCTCTCTCTCTCTCTCTCTCTCCCACCCTGCCATTCTTTCTGTCTGTGCGTTTGCCTCTGTCTCTGTCTCTCTGTCTCTGTCTGTCTGTCTCTCTCTCTCCCCCCATCCTCTCTCTCTCTCTCTCTCTCTACCCCCAACCCTACTTCCTAGTCTTGTAATGAACTAGTGTTATGCTTTTTGATATCGCTTGAGTCGTCATCATCGTCGTCATGGTTGTTGTTATGTAGTAGAGTCCAGAGACTGCAGGGGATAAATGAACGACATCATCAACAACAACAACAACAACAACAACAATAGCAAGCAACAGCAACAAAGTCTGGCCGAAATAAAATTTAGAAAAAATCCGATGCGTGCTTATTCTTTTTCTATCGCAAGTGCGTGTTTGGAAAGGTAAAAAGGTAAAGGTGTCCCATAACCTATGTGGTCGTAGGGGGGTAAGGCGTCAGAGACCTCCGCTTCTCTAGGGCCAGCATATTGAGGGCGGCGCCCATCTCCTCTCCTTCGCTGCTTTACCTTCCCTGACCCTAAAGAGGGCAGGTACCCAGTTACAGCTGGGTGAACTGGGAGTCTGTACTGAAGCCAAGGCACGCAAACATGGAGAGATGACCGATGAAAAAGACAGACCTCTTTTTTTTTGCAAGGGGATCACTACCTGCTTGGAATAACATTTCATTTATTATTCACTCTGGATCTGCTTCGGCTCCTTCTCTGTCAGTCTGTGTGTATGTCTTGTCTGTCTGTCTGTTTGTTTGTCTGTCTTTCTGTCTTGTCTGTCTTGTCTTTCTGTGTGTGTGTCTGTCTGTTTGTCTTGACTTTCTGTGTGTCTGTCTTTCTCTGTGTGTGTGTGTGTGTCTTTCTGTGTGTCTGACTGTCTTTCTGTGTGTCTGTCTTTCTGTCTGTCTGTTTGTCTGTCTAAGTCTCTCTCTCTCTCTCATTTGCTTTGATCATTTTTGCGGTCTTTCATTTATCTCTAAATTTATCAATATTTGAATGGCTATTTGAGTGATGCATTTCATTGTATCCCACATTAACGTGTTTATCACTTTACTGATTTATTCGTGCTCTTTTCATTCTTTTCCCCCGTGAGGGCCTGGTGTGAAGAAGAGCCTATGGCTTATCCAATTACCCTCATTCAAATATAATTATTATTCGAGGTCGAGTTCTCTGCTCCTTGGTTATAGCTCCAAGGTTCACCAATGGAGAGATTTTGCGTATGCGACCATTTCTGCCCACCATAAAGGTAGCCACATAACGACTTCGGGGTTGTATGCTGGGTATGTTCGTGTTTCCGTAACATATCGAACGGTGACATGAATTACGGCGATCTCTAACGTGCATGTTTGTGATCTTTTGCACGTGAATATACACGAAGGGAATTAAGGCACTGGAAGGTCTGCGCTTGAGTTGACTTGGAAGATCGTAAAAATCCCCACCCTTAATTCATCAGACGCTACCGAGATTCGAACCCTCGACTTCATGGATTCATGGGATTGAAGTGGAAATGGTCTTAACCACTCGGCTTTAGCGGCTGTCGTTTCTGGTTCAATGTCGCGGTACACACGCTCCTCCCCACACCCTCCACGTGCGTGTGCGCGTGCCCCCCCCCCCCCCCCCCCACACACAGACAGACACAGACACATATACACACAGACAGAGATACAGACACACACACATATACACACACACACACACAAAACATACATACATACAGACAGACACACACACCTGTACACATACAAACATACACACACACACACACATCCAGAGACACAGGCAAAGACACATACGCACACACACAACACACACACGACGCACGCACGCACGCACGCACGCACGCACGCACGCACGCACCACAGCACACACACACACACACACACACGGAAAAAAGAGCAGAGGAACAGTCCGGATCAATCAATCAATCAATCAATCAATCAATCAATCAATCAATCAATCAAATGGACTCCATCAAGCTCAACTCGCCCAAGAGACACTGCCTGAACAATTCATCGTAGTGACCCCCAGGACTCCTGTAGGAGTGCAGGCAGGCAGGCAGGCAGGCAGGCAGGAGGGAGGGAGGGGGGGAGGAAGGGATGGGGGGGACCCTCCTCACTCTGTTGCCTGTGCTGTCGTTTTCTCCACCAGTGAATGCCAACTACCCTATGCACTAACTAGGCAGGGGAGGGACTGAATAAACACCCTTCCACCTCCATACCACACCCACGTCTTTCCCCTACAGCACTTTACAAAAAAAAAAAAAAAAAAAGTAGACCTACTCTTCATGGTTGAGTGTCACATCCTGGATGAAAGGAGATATTTCAATTCAATTCAATTCAATTCGAGTCACTTTATTATCTCAGAGAAGTTCATGTGGGTTACATGCCCTACATATAAAAAGTAAATAGAAAAAAACAACAACATTGATCACATAGAAGAATAACGCATCACAGAGTACGATCATCACTTCGCACACGTTACAAAATGATACAAATACTAATACCAACACCAGCACTTAATCAATTCAATAAAAAAAAAAAAGAGGAAAGCAAGTGGTCACCAGCCATGCCTGCATAAAAAGTGCACCGCTATAATTATAAAGCCATTGACTGGAAGGGGAGAACCAGCCCGGCCCCTACCCCTTCCTTACCCAACTTAGACAACGTTCGCCAAGTGTTCACACAGTTTTCCAGAACAATCTGACGACCAGGGTTTGATCCCTGTTCAAGGGGATATTTCCCCTGAAATTAACATCAGTGCCGACTCCACTCTCCCCAAAAGTCCTTCGGATGAGACTATAAACCGAGGTCCGTGTGCCAACGCACGCAGAATATCTTGCGCACACGTTAAAACCCGTTCCGCTTTTCGGAAGAGTAGGCCATTGTGTGCCGGTGGGAACGGATGACAAAATTGACAAAACTGCATACACACGGGGACTATATGCAAAAAAGCACACAAGTGCTTATTCCATTATCGTCAATATAAAAGAATAAATTTTTTTTTTTAAATGACACTCCCTCCCCAAGTAGAAATCAGACCAAAGTGGGGGCCATAGAAAACCATTGAGTAGAATAATAATAAATAATAATAATAATAATGTATGGAATTTATATAGCGCTGAATCTTGTAAAGTAAACAAATCAAAGCGCTTGCATTCAAATCATTCATACGCATGCAACCATCCATAAATATCAAGATAAACAAATATCAAATTTATATACACAACACACTTAGGTGGGGGTGGTGGAGGTGAAGGCAGCTATTGACAAGTAGGATCAGACAACAGGGGAAGATCTCAAATAGAGTATAAGTGCGTTTTGAGGCTAGATTTGAAAGAATCAAAAGAAGGCTTTTGGCGAAGTGGAAGAGGGAGGTCGTTCCATGTGGAGGGACCGGAAACAGAGAAAAAGCGACGGCCAACAGTGGTTTGTTTAAATCTGGGTGTTCGAAAGCACAACTACCTACAGCTGAACGAAGGGAACGGGACGGAGTGTACAGGTGAAGACAGTTACAGAGATAAGAAGGGGCAGATTTGTGGAGACATTTGAAACAAAGGGTATTAATCTTATACTTTACCTGGTTTGCTGTCATCGACCTCATGGGCGGAAGTAACTCAGAGCTGCAAGATCTTACGACCAGACTTGAGAACAGAGCTGGAGCATATGGGATGGAGGTGAGCTCAGAAAAGTAAAGTACTTGTGAACAGCACGAGCAACGCCACTGCTAAAATGTACATGAACGGCCAGCAACTGGAGGAGGTAGACGCTTTTAAATACCTTGGCGCTACACTCACAAAGGACCGGCGATCAACGACAGAAATCAAAGTCAGACTAGCCATGGCAACATCTTCCTTGACAAAAATCACCACCATATGGAAAAGTAAAGAGATCAGTTTCCCAATCAAACTAAAGCTCTACAAAGCCCTAATTCAAACTATCCTGCTGTAGGAAGTGAAACCTGGACATTGACTGCTGAAACAGCAAAGCGAATCCAGTCATTTGAAACAAAAATAGAAAACTGCTGGGCATATCCTGGAGAGAACGAAAGACCAATGAATTTGTCAAGAGCCAAATAACACGGCTGGCAGGTCCACAGGAACCCCTTCTCACCATCGTCAAGAAGAAAAAGCTGACATGGTTCGGCCACGTCACCCGCAACAACACTCTGCCAAAAACAGTACTGCAGGGAACACTCGAAGGTGGCAGAAAGAGGGGAAGACAGAACAAGTCATGGATGGACAACATCAGAGAATGGACCAGGATGAATGACTCGGGACTACTGCGCAGAGCCGAGGACCGAGATGTATGGAGGAGGCTTACCACGGCATCGTCTTTCGTGTCTCCTCCACGACCGCCAAGGTCACGGGACTGATGATGATGATGATGATGAACCATTAGTGATAGTCAGTATAAGTGGGGTGGGCCCTTTCTCCTGTTGGGGTCGGTTCCTCTGTCCAGCTCAGTGAAATATCTAGGTGTGGTCCTTGACAACACACTCTCTATGAAAAAAATCATCTCCCAGACCTGCCAGTCTTGCTACTATCAATTACGGCGCATAAGTGCAATTCGCAAGTATCTGTCTACTGAAGCAACATCCAAACTTGTCACGTCTCTCATTCTTTCTCCACTGGACTACTGTAATTCTCTCTTGGCTGGTTTGCCGGCATCATCCATCCTCTCCCTTCAACGCATACAAAACTCTGCAGCTTGACTAGTCCTTAGAAAGAAAAAATCTGAACACATCACTCCTCTTTTGCGATCTCTTCACTGGCTGCCTGTCTCACAAAGAATAAAGTATAAGATTAATACCCTTTGTTTCAAATGTCTCCACAAATTTGCACCCTCTTATCTCTGTAACTGTCTTCACCTGTACACTCCATCCCGTTCCCTTCGTTCAGCCGCAGATACTTTGTGCTTTCGAACACCCTGATTCAAAGAAACCACTGTTGGCGGTCGATCTTTCTTTGTTTCCGGTCCGTCCACAAGGAACGACCTCCCTCTTCCACTTCACCAAAAGCCTTCATTTGATTCTTTCAAATCTAGCCTCAAAATGCACTTATTTTCTCTTTGAGATCTTCCCCTGTTATCTGTTCCTACTTTTCAATAGCTACCTTCACCTCCACCAACCACACCTAAGTTTGTTGGTTGTATAAATTTGATATTTGTTTATCTTGATACTTGTAGACGGCTACATGCCTGTGAATGATTTGAATGCAAGCGCTTTGATTTGTTTATTTTACAAGATTCAGCGCTATATAAATCCCATACATTATTATTATTATTTAAATGAGGCCTTTTCAATATCAACCCCTTGCTTGGATTTCTCTCCCTTGGCAACAGATCAACAAACTGGTTCTATAGTGATACAAGCACTACTCTTCCACAGCTTGATTAAAAAAAATATTTCAGCAAACACTGTACTCCGTCCTTTGTCCTCTGCTAGCTTCCTAAACCCAACATGCATGTGTGAAGTCAACACTGTAGGAACACAAGCAGTCCTCATTTGATGATCATTTCCAACTTTTTCGTAACTACCTGGTATTGCTCTATGTCCTCAATCCCCAAACAAGTATTCAGTGCTATTCTTTCATACTTAAAAAAAAAAATCTGTGAAAATCACTAAACATTTTCCCTGACTAGCACTCTGTACAAGATACTACATGATCCGCAAGCTAATATGGAAGTGTAACCGAAAAGAAAAGCACAGGAGTGCATCTTCATAAAAGAACTAAAAATGAGTAGAATAACCAATAAAGCCAAATGGTATTAAAATTACAAGCTGTTTACTGTCATCTTTTAGGCCAGAACAGAGAATGGGTTTTGGTTCAGTTATTTATTATTTTTTAAAGTTGTTTTTCTATTTATACATTTTTGTGTTCTTTGGTAGGGTTTTCATTATATTTACACTATGCTCCATACATCCACACTGACACAGTTTGTCAGTGGAAGGAGGGGAGGGGGTTGTGGTATGGGTGGGGGGGGGGGGAGGAGGAAGGGTGCAGGAGGAGAAAGGGGTAGTGGGGTGCGGGGGGGGGGGGGGAAAGGGAGGTCCAAATTTTGTGTATGAATGCACAAATAATTTAACTGACTGGAAGTACAGACACCCCTCCCCTCCTCCCCCTCCCAACCACCACCTTGGGAAGAACAGTTACACAGAAATACCTTCTTGACGCTGTTAACCCTTAGCTCTGAATAAAAACAGTTTGAGTTGAAGACTGAATAACAGTGCTAAGGTGCTAGAGGTGGTGGTGGTAGTGGTGGGGCAAGGGGTAGGGGGGAGAGGGGGGCAGATCCACCAATAGGCAATGGTGATCACCAGCACAGTCTCACAGGCAGGAAGGGAGGAAGGAGGGAAGGCAGGGCAGGAGGTGTGCCAAGGTAGCTGAATACTACTGGATCACTGTCTGGCATTTAAGGTTGCCCCATCTATATGGATTAATCTGTGAAAGGCTGGTGTGAGATAACAAAACTGTAAGTATCAAAAATTTGTGTCAAGTTCATGGTTTCTGTGATTCAGTGTTTGTGTCCGCTTCTTGAGCAGCCCACTAAGTTCTAAAACATAAAGAGGGCAGTGAGTGGTTTTATTTATTTTATTCTTTTATTTCTTTTTTGAGGATAATGGAATAAGTACTCAAGCGCTTTTTTTTCCATCCAGTCCCTGTGTGTATGCAGATTTGTCAATTTTGTTATCCATTCCCACCGGCACACACTGTCCTACTCTTCCGAAAAAAACTGAGCCCTGTGTGCCAACGCACGCAGAACATCTTGCAGAACATCTTGCTTAAATCCAGTTTCGCTTTTGGTAACAGTAGGCCATTGTGTGCTGGTGGGAACAGATGACAACATTTACAAATTTATTATCATATTATATGTTCCTAAGGGCGGGGACTGGATGTAAAAAAGCACATGAGTGCTTCTTCATTATCCTCGAAATAAAAGAATTTGTCTCCTGAAAAATGTCTGAGAATACTTATGTACCCCACCTAGCCAGTTTACTGCAAATGATTGACTGGCGCCTGGCACATATGCAGCATGGTTTTGATCCTACATTAAAAAAAGGCTACAGTGACATTAATGACATACTCTCAAATTTCCTGTCATACATTTCCATTTCTCCTTGGCTAAGGGTCCCTCCCCCCCCCCCCTCCCACCTCCTTTTTTTTGGTTTTGCAGTTGGAGGGACACATTTACAGAAAGGGTTGCCTTTTGCAAATTTCAGCTCCTTTCCATTTTTTTAAATCAACATTTTAAAAATGTTTTATTTACAGACATAATCTGGTTGCTGGCTGTCAAACTGGGTACACAGGTTTGGCAAGTAGCTCCTCTCCCCCTCCTCCTTCATAAACCCCAGTAGCCTTTGAAAAGGGACAAAGGAGACAACTGGAGGTTTAAGGTATAGGCAGGTACAGTGAAGCCTGAAACTACACACAGGGTAGGTGGGAAAGGAAAGGGGATAGAGGGAAGACTGAACCCTTGAGAGAGAGAGAGAGAGAGAGAGAGAGAGAGAGAGAGAGAGAGAGAGGAGAGAGAGAGGAGAGAGAGAGAGAGAGGGAGCTATTTATGTATTTATTTATTCTTTTATATGGAGTGAGAGATCTTTTTATTTATTTATTTATGTATTTATTCTTTTTTATGGAGAGAGAGAGCTTTTTATTTATTTATTTATTCTTCTATATGGAGGGAGAGAGCTTTTCATTTATTTATTTGTAACCCAGCAACAGATTTGTCCAGGAAAGGGGAAACATTTTAGGGGGTAACCAACACACAAAAAAGGGACATCTGTGACCAAAGCACACATTCCATAAAGCCTAAACCAAAAGAAAAAATAGTACCAAAAACTTTAAATCTGTTCTAAGTTAACCCCAAAAATGGAATGTTAGGTTTTTTTAAAACTGTTTTTTGTTGTTGATAGTTTAAAAAGTATATTTAGCTTGTATTAAAATTTATAAATGTAAGAAGGTGAAGGTTCATGGAAGGGATGTTAGGACACTGGCACTCAAAGGAATGATGTGAGGCCACGCAGTAGTGTTATGATAACACTTATCATTGTTTTAATCTACACAACAACACAACCTGAAACATAAAATTCAGGTAACTACTCTATCCATATTTAACCAGGAGCATAATTCATGAAAGGCACACACAGTGATTAGCTGAGCTGAATGTAAGAAAACCAAATTCCTTTCAGCACTCATACCAAAATACCAAGTTAATCCTAGGAAACCAATAGAGAGTATACAGTTGTAAATCAGACAACCAGAGACTACAAAATAGCTAGGAAAATCCTTTCCTCAATACTCTCAACTGACATTATCCTAATAATGTCAACAGAACTTAGTCTATACTAAGATCTTTCACAACATGGCCCCTATCATACCCCATGAATATTGTAGCCAAGAGAGAGAGAGGAGAGAGAGAGAGGAGAGAGAGAGAGAGAGGAGAAGAGAGAGAAGAGAGAGAGAGAGAGAGAGAGAGAGAGAGACAGACAGACAGACAGACAGACAGACAGACAGACAGAAGAGAGAGAGAGAGAGAGACAGACAGACAGACAGACAGACAGACAGAGACAGAGAGAGACAGAGAGAGAAGGAAGGGGGGTGAGGCAGAGACAGAGCAGTCACAACCTAGTGCTTACAAAACCACAAATTAATCACTTTTGACTCAAATGACTAACCATACACAGTCACACCTACATGTCAGACTGCCTACTTTAGCAGGGCAATTACCACTGGGGCCTAGCTATAGGCCTAGTCTTGTTACTGCATTTCAGTCTAACCTTCAAGTCTTCAACTCTTTTAGCAATCAACTCTTTATCTCAATTCACGTTTGCTATAGAAGTCTATCCCAATAGCTTTCTTACCAATCCACATTATTTTACTAGTGAATAATTCAATTTATCAACTTTATCTCAGTATAACATATAATCAAATATTGATTAGTTACTCATAAAAATCCACTTTTAATATGAACATCCAATTATAGAATAAATCTGAGATCACACAATAAAATAATAAAAGTGTCACGACTTTAACCAACTTTCATGTGTAAAGCAACTACACACACTTTCACTGTACCAGTCACAATATTCAATCAATAGCTAAATCCAGCTAGTACACACAAATGAAACTCACTTATCAAGTCAGCTTTTACATTAATAAATCTCTTTAACTAACAACTTCTATCAAAAAGAGAAAATCTCACTTACAGCTCAAGCAAAAGAACAAAACTACTGTTTTGTGTCTAAGTCATTCTGTGGAGTTTCACCACACAACAGCCTGTCTAACTTCACAAAGAACGTTGCACCAGACAGCAAACAAGAGAATGACTTTAAAATGCTATGTACACCCTGTTATATCCGTTTAGCTGCAGGACTACTAATTCCAACTGACCAATGAATACATTTGCAAACTGAGACCACACATCCAAATAAGCTGACAAACAAATTTATTCACAAGTTCTCTTTACTCTCTACACTGCTCCACTCTCACATATAATAAACAACCACCCTATTGATCATCATTTCTATGCCGATGATACTCAGCTTCAGTGCAGTGATACTGTTGAAAACTTGCCTTCCCTCCTGACAAATATGTCCTACTGCCTTCAAGACATTCAAAACTGGATGACTCAGAACAAGTTACAACTTAATGCCGATAAAACCGAAGCCATGCTCATAGGGACCCAACATAAACTTTCCTCTATCACAAAAACTTCAATAGAATTCGGCAATACGTCAGTTCCTTTGTCCAACTCTGTGAAGTATTTAGGAGTAGTTCTTGACAACACACTCTCTATGAAAAAATTCATCACCCAGACCTGCCAGTCTTGCTACTATCAATTACGGCGCATAAGCGCGATTTGCAAGTATCTGTCCACTGATGCAACTTCCAAGCTTGTCACATCTCTCATTCTTTCACGTTTAGACTACTGTAATTCTCTTTTGGCTGGCCTACCAGCATCATCTATCCACTCTCCTCAAGGCATACAAAACTCTGCAGCTCGACTGGTCCTAAGAAAGAAAAAATCTTAACACATCACTCCTCTTCTGCAATCTCTTCACTGGCTGCCTGTCTCACAAAGACTGGAGTATAAAATCAATACCCTCTGTTTCAAATGTCTCCACAAATTTGCACCCTCTTATCTCTGTAACTGTCTTCATCTGTACACTCCTTCCCGTTCCCTTCGTTCAGCCGCAGATACTTTGTGCATTCGAACACCCAGATTCAAACAAACCACTGTTGGCCATCGCTCCTTCTCTGTTTCTGGTCCATCCACCTGGAATGACCTCCCTCTTTCACTTCGACAAAAGCGTTCACTTGATACCTTCAAATCCAGCCTCAAAACACACTTATTTCCTACCTGAGACTTTCCCCCCAAATATCTGTCCCTAATTTTCAACAGCATCTTTCACCTTCTAAGTATTGTTCGGAGTGTGTGTGTGTGTGTGTGTGTGTGTGTGCGTGTGTGTGCGTGCATGCGTGCATACGTGCGTGCGCATGGTTTTTGAAATCTGTTGTTCATTATGTTTAAGGAGAGTTGCATGCCTGTAAATGATTGAGTGCAAGTGCTTCGATATTTTTTTTTTATACAAGATTCAGCGCTATATAAATTCCATATATTATTATTATTATTATTATTAAGTTATAATTAACCAATGTTCTACCCAAGACAAAATCTGCTGATTTACTAAAAGAAGGGGGTAGAGGTGAAAGAGAGAGGGAAATGAGGGAGGGGGGGGGGGACGGGGAAGGATGCTGTTCAGCAAGCAAGGGGCTCCACAAGCCTGTTGAATGAGACCAGCTGTGGCAAGCTCTGAGGTGTTTATCACATGACTGTTCCACTGGACACTCTACAACCATGCCTCAGACCATGAATTCCACTGTAGGCCAGCTGACAAAGGGACTGTTAAAGACAAAGGCTGAGCCACCAGCCCTGGGACTTTAGGCCTACAATGAGAACACTTACCTACACCATCACACTGTTGCTAGTTTTCTAGCCCACAGAGACATGCTGACACTTAACATGGGAGAAAGTGTGACAGTACACAGGCCTCAATCAATTGCTAGGTCTCCCAGCCCACAGAGACATGCTGGACACCTAAACTAAGAAAGGGACATTATATAGACTTCAATTCGTTTTTTTTTTTTTAAAGAGAAAGCCTCGGTGGATTAAAAGAATTTCCAAGCCACAACCATGGGTATACAAACAGACTAAGAAAGTTGTTTGTCCAAACAGCATACTATAACTTGGAGGTTGACAAAGAAACCTGAGTCTCTCTTTTAGAACTGCTGAACTAAGCAAATTATGCAATTTAACCAGGTTCAACACATTCTTTCTAGAAGGGAGGGAGGGGTGGAGGATGGGGTGGAGAGGGGAAGGAAAGGGGGGGGGGGGGGTTGTAGTTTAAAGGTTAGAGTGGCAAAATGCACTCTATAACATAAATGTTTAGACATTTTTTTAAAATTTCATTCTTTTATAACGAGGATAAGGGAATAAGCACTTATATGCTTTTTTACATCTAGTCCCCCTATGTATGGGGTTTTGTAAATTTTGTCATCCATTCCCACCAGCACACAATGGCCTACTCTTACGAAAAGCGGAACAGGATTTAACGTGTGCTCAAGATATTCTGTGTACATTCGCACACGGGACCTTGGTTTATAGTCTCATCCAAAGGACTTTTGGGGGGAGTGGAGTCTGCACTGATGTTAACTCCAGGGGAAAATATCCGCTTGAACAGGAATAGAACCAGGGTCGTCAGATTGCGAGTACAATGTTCTAACCACTAGGCTATCTCGTCCCCCCCCCCCCCCCTTGATAATAAAGGAAGAAGGTGTAGGAATCTGAACATTTTCCTGAGACTTCCTGTCAACTTGAGACACCTGGCAGTTCCCAGCTGATCATGAGAGAGTTGGCAGTCACCAGCTAAGACATGCTTCATAGTTGTTTTAGAGGCAGCATGTGTTGTTCACCCAAATGGTTGGGGCTATGATCCAGTTCTTTTTTTTTTTAATTTGGTAAGTGTCAATTCTTATTGATTGTGTTTTGATTATTAGGGGTTATATGTTGATATGTGCTACTATAATGTTCATGAGAGAAATATTAGCATTTGGGAAGAATGTGGCTTTGAGATGTTTCTGAAGTTATCTAGGTCAAAGTAAAATGTCATGATCAGAAATACATTGATGTTTTAAGTATTTCCCTAGCTATGAATTTTATGTTGTTGATCCAAACACATGTATGCTGTTTGGACAAACAAACTTCTTAGTTTGTTTGTATACCCATGGTTGTGGCTTGGAAATTCTTTTAATCCACCAGGCTTTCTCTTTAAAACAAAACCAAACCAATTGAAGTCTATATAATGTCCTTTTCTTAGTTTAGGTGTCCAGCATGTCTCTGTGGGCTGGGAGACCTAGCAATTGATTGAGGCCTGTGTACTGTCACACTTTCTCCCATGTTAAGTGTCAGCATGTCTCTGTGGGCTAGAAAACTGGCAACAGTGTGATGGTATAGGTAAGTGTTCTCATTGTAGGCCTAAAGTCCCAGGGCTGGTGGCGACAGAATGATGACAGGGTTAAGTATTGTATTGCACAACGGGAATATAAGAATCTAAAGAAAAGAAAGAAAAAGACTACAATGATGCATTATATGCTGAACTCTTAAATTCCCTAAATGATCAACAGTTATTTTGGGGATCAGTGGGTAAAATATGTAATAGGAAGTCACAGCCTCAGATTGACATTTCTATCTAATAATAATAATAATGTATGGAATTTATATAGCGCTGAATCTTGTAAGGCAACAAATCAAAGCGCTCAGATGTTATTTCATACCACTTTAAGTCACGCAGATTTCTCTTCGTGAAATTCGGGCTGCTCTCCCCGGGGAGAGCGGGAGAACGCGTCGCCAC
Organism: Rapana venosa; assembly: GCA_028751875.1. Classification (NCBI taxonomy): domain Eukaryota; kingdom Metazoa; phylum Mollusca; class Gastropoda; order Neogastropoda; family Muricidae; genus Rapana; species Rapana venosa. The sequence goes on from CM054135.1 coordinate 11,200,548, forward strand.
TTAGCGCTGCGCCACCCTTTCACCCTTTTTTTTTTTTTTTTCTGCAGCTGTATTTGTTTCCCTATCAGAGTGGCTTTTTTCTAAGAATTTTGCCAGGGACAACTCTCTTGTTGCCGTGGGGTTTTTTACGTGCGCTAAATAATTACGTGTAACACACGGGACCTCGGTTTATCGTCTCATCCGAATGACTAGCGCCCAGACCACCACTCATGGTCTAATGGATGGGGGAAAAATTTCCGGTCCAAACGGGGTACGAACCGCCGCACACTTCAGACCCGGACTTTTCGCTTTCTAGACAGGCGCGTTACCTCTAGACCACCGATCCACCTCTGATTGGTATCAACATTTTAAAGGTGTACTAGAAAAAGATGTTGAAGAAAATAATATACAGAATGATGATTTAACAGAGGAAGGTGATGAGGTGTTAAACAGGCCAATTTTAAAAGAAGAAGTGTTACTAGCTATTAGAAAATTGAAAAACAATAAATCTGCAGGCCCTGATGGTCTTATTGGAGAATTTTTTAAGATCTCAAATGAAGCCATTGTTCAGTTTTTAGTAAAGTTATTCAATTATTTATTTGACATAGGTATTTATCCTGAAAGTTGGAAAGAGTCTGTTATTTTTTCATTATTTAAAAAGGGGGATGTTAATAATGTCAACAACTATAGAGGAATATCATTATGTAACATTAGTAGTAAACTATACAGTTTTGTTTTCAGATGTCACTGGGGGGGTGGGGGGGGGGGGGGGGGGGGGGGGGGGCTTGTAATTTTTGTCTTCACCCTTGAGCAAGCCCAGGTAGACGAGGAAAGCATTGGCTACCAAAGTGTCAGCACCTTCCACTTGACTGAAGATGTGCTGAAGCAAGCCATCTGCTATTTCACAGGCGCACTTCTGACTCTTGTCGTTGTTTTCTTCCACCACCTGTGATACCCTCACTAATGTCTCCACCACTTTGCTGGCATCGTTGATGTCTGCCCCCATGGCTTTCTTCATGGACTGGACACGATCAGGTCCCAGTTGCTGCAGTTTGCTTGGTGACGGAAATGCCCAAAACTCTTCGCCCGATATCTGTTTGGATGGTGTAATCGCCTTGCCGGTGACTTGCAGCTGTGGGTCTTCATTTACCTCCCCTTCAATGTCCTCTCCCGGCTCTTCTTCCTCTTCCACGTCTCCATCTTCTTCCGCATCATCTGAACCTTCATCGTCACTGAATGAAGCCAGGAGCTCCAGGCTCCCCAGGGATTCCATTGTGTCCTGCACCAGTTCTATGCCTCCCTCACCTAACTGGTTCGCTTTCAAGTCCAGCAAGGTCAGGTTGTTTTTGTTGCCCAGCGCTCTCTGTGATGGCCACAGCACCGTTCTGTTTGATCTCATTGCCGCTCAGAATCACTTCCTTCAGCTTGGGCTGGCCCTCAATGAGGGCATCTGCCAGGGCCTTGGCTCCTCCAGTGCGCAACAGGCAGTCCCCAAAGTGGATCACCTCCAGGTCGTGAAGCTTGGGAAGCACCTTTGCCATCTCCCGGCCCCCAGCCTCGACGATGGTGTTGTCGTTGAGGTTGAGGACTCGCAGCCTGGTGTTGACAGCAATGGCGTCCACCAGGGCGGTGATGCCAGGCAGGTTGATTCCGTTCTGGGGCATGGCCTGCTCCTCCAAGGTGCCAATGGCCTTGAAGGCAGCAGCCAGAGCAGTTGCACCGTCGTTTTCCAAGCGATTTCGCCCTGACACAAAGACTTTCAGTGCAAGGGGCTTGCCAGCTGCCACGCTGCTTTTGTGACATTCCAAGAGACACTCTGACAGCATCTTGCCTCCACCAGTCCATTGTTGTTGAGTCGCAACACTTGGAGAGAGTAAAAGCTCGTGCTCTTCAGCAAGTCCACCAAGGCCTCGATGCCGCGTGGCCCAAAGTGTTGTCGCTGAGGTCCAGCTCTACCAGCTGACAACCAGCAGCCATGATGGAGGCTCCCAAATGTTTCAAAGCAGGACGTATTTCAGTTTTCAGACGCCCCGTAAACATGTCACTCCATAAGGCCCTCTCAGACTCTGGATGTTTTTCTAGGGCTTTTGCCATGACTTCTGCAGCCTCCACTCCTAGCGTGTTGCCTTCCATGCGCAGAGCTGTCATGTGTGGGCATTTGCTGATCTTCCTCCACCAGCTCCTTGGCGTCTTCTGCTTTGTTCAACTGCCATCCTCTGCCTTTGAAACTCAGTTCGTTCTGTGAGTCAACTTTTGTCTGAGCTAGTTGCTTCGTTACATCCTCAACACTGGGTGAAGACATCATGATCTCGCTGTGCTCTGGCCTGTTGCTTCCTAATTGTTCAGCAGTAACTGTCTTTCATTACATTTGATTGGGAAAACGTTTGATTGTGAGTTATTTGATTTATTGCCCACCATACAATCTTTGAGTTGTATTTGGGAGATAAGAAATCTTGGACATGTTTCTTTTTTTTCTCATCTTTTTTGTGAGTTTATGGCATTTCATCATTTTTTGACTCTTTATAATATCTATGTTTTAAAAAAAAAATCTGTTAGATAGCATGCTTCTTATAGTTAGAAGTGAGTCAGGGAGGTTTGGGGATGTGTTTTGCCCACCCACACATGCATGGAGGCACGAATGCACACACACAGTGGGCGTACGCACATCTCCATGTACACACACCATTGAAACATGTCATACAATAAGAAAAATATCAATTATTATGATGCACTGAATTTCATTAAAAGAAAAGTTGTTTTTAAACTTGCTGTCATAAGCTGTGTATAGCTGATCAGTTTTACTCTGAGTTGTCAGGTATGTTTTGTTTTGTTGTTGTTTTAACAATACAATGCAATACAATGCAATACTTTATCATCTCAACATTACAGACCTGCCTATCAGTACGTTTTTTTCTCTCCATATTTTAACGATTTGGGGGCGTCAAATACGAAATTATGAATTTACTTATAAAAATACCATATTGACAACAACCACAAAAAGGGTTGGGTTTTTTTTTTTTTTTTTTGGGGGGGGGGGGGGGGGGGGGGGAGTGAAACTGCAGCAAAGAGTTTAAGGGATGTAACTCTTACATGCCGATTTCTTCCCTTATCTCTCACATTTCGAGTCATCACCATAATTATAGGCCTAGAACAGCAAGTGAACCTGCAAAGTACCAACCATGAATATCCAAATTCAAGGAATGGATGGGCCAGCAGCAATAATCATGGCAGAGGGGTGAAGGGGGATGGTAGGAAGAGGGGGGAGAGTGGGTGGGTGTGGCGGGACTTTCACTACCATGTGTGCCATCACAGTGCAAGGGGGTGGGGGGTAGGGGGGGGGGGGGGGGTCCCTTCAGCAGGTGTCAGGCACTGTTTACGTTAGGTAAGAAGCAGTAGGCCTAGGTCCTCCAGCCTGGCTTTCTTTTAATGTATATAAATATCTAGGAATATATTTTTCAACACGATTAAGTTTTTCGTTTGCCTGTAGAGATCTGGAAAGTAGAGCAAAATATCCTTTATTGTGTATTCTGAGAAAACTAATGCAATTAAATAATGAATCTCTTACGTTATTTCTGAAGTTGTTTGATGCCCAAATTTAACCTACAGTGCAATATGGTGCTGAGTTATGGGGTTTAGACGCAGGTGTTGTGGAAATTGAAAAGATTCATTTGTATGCCTTGAAGAAATTTCTAGGCATATCAATCCAAACACCCGATGACTTAGTTTATGGGGAAACTAACAGGCATCCAATTAGTTTAATTTCCATGGTCAAGTGTATTCGTTATTGGCTAAAGCTCACACAAATAGAATCACATAGATTACCTCATAAAGCTGATAAAATGTTAATGAATTTAGATGCCAGAAGTAAGAAAAAACTAGGTATGGAGTATAAGACTAAAATTATATGAATATGGTTTTGGATTCGTATGGGAAAATCAAGGTGTATGGGGACATAGCTGGGTTTATTTATGCGTTTCGGCAACGACTAGTGGATTGCAGATGGCAGACATGGTCTTCACATGTTCAGGAGAGTGATCGATTTGATATAAACAGATTGTTGAATCCTTTGCATTGTGTTCCAGTCTATGTATCAATGCCCATAGACAGATATCTAAAACAAATAATGACTAAATTTAGATTTGGTATTTCTGATATACATTTACATTCTTACCGTTATAAATCTGTCAATTATCGTACTTTGATAAGTCCATTATGTCATGATGCTCTTGAAAATGAACTCCATTTTGTTTTGTCTTGCCCTTAGCTAAAAGAGCTACGAGAACAATTGATTCCTTTAAAGTACTTTCGACAGCCTGTTTTGTTCAAATATGATTATGCTGATGACAACTCCTAACGAAACAATTGCAAAAAAGCTTGTATATTTACACAAAGCGTTTAAAGTACGCAGTATGTTGTCAACATGAAATGTCTTAATCTGTGAAAACCTACAAATTGTGTGTTCTACCTTGTATATATACCCCTTCTAAGGGGCAATGGCCTTTATGAACACACACACAAACACACATACACACACACACTCTCACTGTCTGTCTGTCTGTCTTTCCATCACATACACAGTTCACGCACACAGAGTTCACACACACAGTTCACACATACAGAGTTCACACACACAGAGTTCACACAAACACGCATTAGCACACACACAGAGTTCACACAGAGTTCACACAAACATACACAGTTCTCACACCCATACACACACAGAGTTCACACACACTCACACAAATACTCCCCCCCCCCCCCCCCCGCCGCCCAACGCACACAAACACATACACACTCTCTCTCATTCCTTTCAGCACTTGTTCTACATCCACTGTCACTGTCCCTGTGACTGTGTAAGGTGAAAAACTGTGCTCTTTGTAGTGCCATAGAAAACTGCTGGGCATATCCTGGAGAGAATGAAAGACCAATGAATTTGTCAAGAGCCAAATAACAGGGCTGGCAGGTCCCCAGGAACCTCCTCTCACCATCGTCAAGAAGAAAAAGCTGACATGGTTCGGCCACGTCACCCGCCACAACACTCAGCCAAAAACAGTACTGCAGGGAACACTCGAAGGTGGCAGAAAGAGGGGAAGACAGAACAAGTCATGGATGGACAACATCAGAGAATGGACCAGGATGAATGACTCGGCACTACTGCGCAGAGCCGAGGACCGAGATGGATGGAGGAGGCTTACCACGGCATCGTCTCTCGTGTCTCCTCCACGACCGCCAAGGTCACGGGACTGATGATGATGATGATGAATATAAGCTGTCCTCCCTCTCCTCTACCCATCTCCCCCCCCCCCCCCCCCCCCCCTCTGTCCCTCCCTCCCCCCTTCCCCTTGGGAATGAACACCAGGTTAACTCAAAGAAAGGAGGAGAAGGCCCAGAGATTTCCATTTACATTTAGGTGAATGGTGAATAGTGCCTTAGGTGAATGGTGAAAAGTGCCTGTCAAGCCCTCACCACACTCCTCCCTATCTGTCTGTGTCTGCCTTTTGTGTAGTGTTGTGTACCACTGTCATTAAATGACGCCAGGTTTCACTGTGTGAAATTCAGGCCGCTCTCCCCAGGGAGATAACGTCCCCCCCCCCCCCCGCCCCCCACACACACACTCTCTCACACACACACACACATCTGTGTGTGTGTGTGTGTGTGTGTGTGTGTGTGCGTGCGAGCGAGCGCGGTCGTTACATGATCTTATTACTTCGCGCGTGTGTGTGTATGTGTGTGTGCGTGCGCGCAGGTATTACATGACCTTATTACTTCGAGTGTAACAAGTATATCTTTAGCAATCTATTCATCAAATAAACATTCTACCCGTGCATTTAGTTCTAGATTCCTCTCGTTACATGATCTTATTACTTCGAGTGTAATGAGTATGTTGGTTGTACTCTACCTTTACAACCATAATCACAGAAGTGTTAACGGTATCTAGGTTTGAAAATAGGATTCAATAAAATCATTATATGCTATGATATACACTGAACAGTCGTGAATCTCTCTGTCTCTGTCTGTTTGTCTGTCTGTCTGTCTGTCTGTCTGTCTGTCTGTCTGTCTGTCTGTCTCTCTCTCTCTCTCTCTCTCTCTCTCTCTCTCTCTCTCTCTCTCTCTCTCTCATCAGCATGCAATGCTGCTTTAAGTGTACCCTTCAAGTTCACCTCCAATACATTATGCTAGTACTGAATAATAATTATCGGTGCAACTAGGGACACTAGTATCCTTATTCATTAATCTATTAAAAGAAGTAAAACAGATAACATGGTACTCTTTTTTAAAGGAGAAAATTGTATAAATCAAAGACCGAAAATTCACTTTGAATACAGGGCTGCACAGTGTGTAGTTAAGACACTGAAGGGCTTAGCGTGATATCAATATCCTGCCTTACCCAACCCATGACTGCCCTGTACGCAATCAAAATAGTAGTTAAATAGAGATAAGACCACACTATACTAGACCCAGCTGGTGTTGAAGCTATAGCAAACTTATGCACACAAAGACATTACTTTAAATCATCCAGAACACTCAAATATCTACAACAAACAAAAGAAATCACAAAATATTACATCAACTCACACCGACAATTTGTTTCTACTTACATACACGGTGGTTCCATCCCCGTTTGGGCCCAACACTTTTCCCCAATCCATTAGACCAAGAGTCTAGAGGTTGTCTGGGTGCTAGTCTTTTGGATGAGACGATAAACCGAGGTCCCATGTGTTACACAAAATTATTTAGCGCAGGTATTTACCCGCGGCAACAAGAGTTGTCCCTGGCAAAATTCTGTAACAAAAAGCCACTCTGATAGGGGAACAAATACAGTTGAAGACAGGAAATGGGTGGCGCTGCTCTTGTGGCGACGCGCTCTTCCTGTGGAGAGCAGCTTGAATTTCATGCAGAGAAATCTGCTATGATTTAAAGTGGCATCAAATAAAAAAACAACAATAAGAGAATCCTTTTCTTTCACACATCACACTTATTACACAATCACTGGTACTGGTTGTTGTGAAGTAATGATCCATTATGGCGCAATCATGCAGGAAGGGAGATAGAAATGTTTCCTGACACCACAATACAGGCAAAGAAAACCACACACAGAAACCTTTAGCGTGATGTTCAGTCACAACCCAAGACCAGAATTTTTCAGCGAATGCAGGCACAGAAGGATGTAGAAGGAATCCTCTGAGATGCCGTTTTATCGTTTATCTCAGGCTTGTCCTGGTAGCCCACAGCTGGAAGACCCCATACCCAAGAGGCGCAACTCTTTCCTGTATCCTTTGAGTTTAGCATTGCTGATTCTTCTATCAATCATTATATAATCGATATAATTTCTCACTCTGTCTCCTGGTGATATCCAAGTGTAGCATTTTTCTGACTGGCTGCTTGAGGAGGGAGTTTTTAATTTCAAGCTCGATTGCTTGGCAGAGGGATGCCAACATGTCACCTCTTTCATTTCTCTCTCCCAGTCCGTAAGGGCCGATTCCATTTTTCTTTCTTCATCTTCACCAACTTTTGTCACCCATTATTATACATGGTTCTGTTTTTGTTATCTTGTCTCTGACAGTTAGTACATCATAATAAAACTGCTCAATTTTCTTGTCAGTATTTGGGGGAACGATAGCTCAGTTGTCAGAGCACTCGTTTTCCTCAGCCAATGTTAAGCAGCATCGAGCGTGGTTACCACTTGGATGGGTGACTGTTGGCGCGGCTTGGCTTCAGTACAGTCCCCCAGTTCATCCAGTTGTAAATGGGTACCTGCCTCTTTAGGGTCAGGGAAGGTAAAGCAGCGAGGGAGAGGAGATGGGCACCACCCTCAAAATGCTGGCCCCTAGAGAAGCTGAGGTCTCTGACGCCTCGCTCCCCTACAACCACATAGGTTACGGGACACCTTTACCTTTAATGGTGGATATTGGTGCGTATCTGAGAACATGATGTTTTGTGTCAAGCTTCAGAGAGAGGATACGAAATTTTACATCGTATAAATCTGTTGCTCTTCCATCCCTTGGTATTTCAAATCACAAAACAGTCTACCTCATGCCCCCATATAAACTTAACAAAAATAAAAACAGATCCTGTTACAGCGAGAGTGCAAGTATCAGTGAATAATTAATAATAATAATAATAATAAATGGAACTTATATAGCGCTATATCTTGCAAAGACAAATCAAAGCGCATGCATTCAGCCTAATCTCACACAGTCATGCAATCAATGATAAATAATCAATAGTTTAAACAAACAGATATTTACAAACATGGTGCGCTGCAGACAAAATCTATGAAAACAAAATGTAAATAGTCAAATGTTTTTCAAAAGCACACACACACTCACACAGGTCGTATACTTTAGCAGGGTGATAGGGCATGGGTTAGTGAAGGTGGGATAGCTCTGATATGAAACAGGAGGGGGGGAATCTTAGGTTTGAAATAAATATGTCTTGAGGCTGGATTTAAAAGTGTCATAACTAGGTTTCTGGCGAAGAGAGAGAGGGAGCTCATTCCAGGTCGATGGACCCGAAATAGAGAAAGAGCGGCGGCCAACAGTGGATTGGTTGAATCTAGGTATTCGTAGGCACAAGGTATCTGCAGCAGAGCGGAGGGAACGTGAAGGAGTGTACAGGTTAAGACATTCACAGAGGTAGGAGGGTGCAGTTTTGTGGAGATATTTGTAACAGAGGGTACTGATCTTATAATTTACTCTCTGTGGCACAGGCAGCCAGTGGAGAGATTGCAAGAGAGGGGTAATGTGCTCAGATTTGTTCTTTCTCAGAACTAGTCGAGCTGCGGAGTTTTGTAAACGTTGAAGGGAGTGGATAGATGATGCTGGCCAGACCAGACAAAAGAGAATTGCAATAGTCCAGACATGAAAGAATGAGAGAAGTGACAAGTTTGGCTGTTGCATCGGTGGACAGGTACTTTCGAATAGCACTAATACGCCGTAATTGATAGTAGCACGATTGACAGGTCTGGGTGATGAATTTTTTCATAGAGAGTGTGTTGTCGATAACGACACCTAGATACTTCACAGCAGTGGATAGAGGGACTGATGTATTGCTGTTTCTATTGAAGCTGTTGTAATGGAAGAGAGTTTGTGTTTGGTCCCTACAAGCATGCTTTCGGTTTTATCTGCATTTAGTTGTAATTTGTTCTGTGTCATCCAGTTTTGAATATCTTCAAAGCAGGCCATATTTGTCAGGAGAGAAGGCAGATTTTCAGGAGTAACACTGCTTTGAATCTGAGAGTCATCTGCGTAAAAATGATGGTTGATTTGATGACGGTTTATTATATGTGATAGTGGGGCAGTGTAAAGAGTGAAAAGAACAGGGCCTAGAACTGATCCCTGTGGGACTCGCATTCCAGTTTGGCAGGTTTTGATTGAATCTTGTTTACTGCAACTGTCTGGAATCGGTCAGTAAGGTATGAATTAAACCAGGTGAGGGCTGTGCCAGTAACACCGGACGTTTTTTGAAGACGGGAGAGAAGAATTGAATGGTCTATAGTATCCAAAGCTGCTGATAAGTCGAGTAGAATGAGAAGGGAGATTTTCCCTGAGTCAGAAGCGAGTACAAGCGTGTTTAAAGTGTGTACTAGGGTGGTTTCAGTGCTGTGGTTGATGCGATAGGCAGACTGAAACTCAGGAAGAAGATTGTTGGAGAGAAGGTGGTTGTTGAGCTGTTTGAGAACTACCTTTTCAAAGACTTTAGAAATGAAAGGTAGATTGGAAACAGGTCTATAATTCTTCAGAATGTTAGGGTCAAGGTCATGCTTTTTGAGTAGAGGTGTGACTATAGCAGTTTTGAGAGCTGATGGAACATTTCCTGAAACAAGAGATGAGTTTACTATTTTCGTGATAGCGGGTATGAGTTGTGGTAGGCACTGTGTGAAAAGAGAAGCAGGTATGGGATCAAGATCACATGATTTTATAGTCATTTCTTTCAGAATTGTCATGATTTCTTTCTCACTTGTCGGATGAAAGAAAAGGAGAGGAGTGCCAGAGAATTGGGGATCAGGAAGTGCAGGCTGGAAAGGAGTCTGATCCAGTTTGGAGCGAATGTTATAGACTTTTTCAGAAAAGAATGCAGAAAATATAGAAGGAAGTTCAGAGTGGTTGTGGATGGAAGGCAGAGGGCTTGCCTTCACAGATCCAAGAAGAGTAGACGTGAGGGAAAAGAGAGATTTCATAGACGTGGCATCAAGAACTTGAGAAGAGTAATACTTTGTTTTTTCTGAAAGAATTAAAGATTTGACTTTGTTTACTTGTTTTCGAAAGAGCTGCTTATTAATTTCCGTTTTTTATTTTCGCCACTGCCGCTCTAGTTGCCTGCGTTTGTGCTTTGCGACCAGGATGTCATGGGTGTACCATGGCGCACATGGCCTATCAGGCAGGAGACGGTCAGTGGGAGGTGTATGCTCATCAAGCAGTTGGCTGAGAACATCATTGTAGTGTTTAGAGGGGTTATTGTTGTCAGAGGTTTGTGATAGGCGTTCAGCAGCTTGTGAAGAGAAAGTTTGAATATTTATGGCCTTAAGGTTGCAACGGGTGACATACTTTTTCTTTCTGATAGGCTTTGCGATATTTAGAGAGAAAAGAACAGCCGAATGATCAGAAAGTAGTTCATCAGTGATAGATACAGATGTGATCAGATCTTGGGAAACATCAGTAATTAGCCAGTCTAAAATATGTCCTGATCTGTGTGTTGCTTCGTTTACCAGATGAGAAAGAGAGTGGTTCCACAAAGAAAGAGACAGACGTTTGACATCAGAAGAAGACTGGTTATCAAAATGGAAGTTAAAGTCACCGAGAATGATGAGCTTTCTGGGAGAGAGGCTGTAGTGATCCAGGAGTGACTGAAACTCTTTGATGGAAAATGGAAGATGTCAGATTATTCTTATGGCTTGGCGGTGGACGGTAAAGACAGCAGAAAGTAATAGAGTGGCCAGGTGTGTTGAAGTTGAGTTCACAGACTTCGAAAGGTTCAGGTGAGAAAGGAAGGGAGTGACAGAAAGAAAGAGCAGGTTCGAGTGTATCTTTATAAACGATGGCAATGCCACCTCCACGGGAGGGTTCGGGGAAGAGAAAGAGTTTTATAACCAGGTGGTGTCAGTTGTTTTATTTTCGGTTCATGACCGTGTGGTTTTAACCAGGTTTCTGTAAGAAATGTTAGATCAATCTTCTTTTCAGAGATGAAATCAGAAATGAGATCAGCTTTACCTTCTGGGCAGACAGATTGCACGTTGAGGATGAAGGATGGTAGAAGGAGGCAGAGAGGTTGATGATAACTGTGGTGAATTAGGATAAGTGTCAGTGGAAGAGGATGAAGGCGATGGTAAAGATGTGGAGAGTGGAAGAGCAGACAAAAGTTTGGATTGAGAATCAGGTGTAGAAGCTGGTGAAAGAACTGGGGAAGTTTGGGGGTTTACAGTTTCATACACACCATGATACACATTATCAGAACACGTTTTATCAAAGTCATAAACACAGGAAGAAGCAGGTGGGTGAGAGGGAAGCGAAGCAGTGTTGTCCTTGGTTACGGTGGTAGCGGTAGTGACGTCAGAAATGAGGCTGGATACGGATGTAGGGGGCGCAGGCGATTATGTCTGCGTGACTGACAACACACTGAATGAGTGTGTGAGAGTGTAAGTAAAGTAAGTCTTCAATTTTAACGTCTTTCCACTTTAAGTGATACCAGACGATCCTAAAGTAGGAGGCTGAATATGAGAGAGGGAGAGAGAGAGAGAGAGAGAGAGAGAGAGACTCTGTGTGTGAGTGAGTGTGCGTGTGTGTGTGTGGGCGTCCCTGCATGCATGTGCACATGTGTGTGTAATAAATAGTAATAACAAAGGAAATAGTATCCTTAACATGAACAAATCAAGAACAGTAATTTAAAAAAAATTAATAATAAAATTAAAAAATAACTTCAAGAACTACAATAAATGCCCTATAGGACTTAACAATAAACCCTTAGCAATGTCAATTGTTAACTTAACATTGTTCAAAATTTCTTCAATGGAATTCTCAGAAAAGGCAGGGAGATGAGGTTTTAACTTCTAATTGTGTGAGAGTGTACAGACCAGGAAGTGTTTCTTGATGTGTGCCAAGTCAAGTCAAGTCAAAAACACTTAATCATTCCATGAAGGGGAATTACAATTCTGACAGCCACAATGATACGTATCATAATCTCGAAAGACATAATTTGTGAAAGTAGCTATAGACTAAGTGACTGATGTTATCCATTATATTTCTTTTTGTGGTTGGCCAATTTTTTAGCCTGAGGAAGGTTTTAAATAAACCAAAAATTTGCTCTGCCAAACACTTGTGGGTTGTGTTTTCACTTGTCTGCTTTTTTATCTACTTTTTTTTGTGAGGAAACTATTGTTCCTCAAAAAGATTGAAGGTATACCCAACATCTAACCCTGGGTGACAAAATCATTAGAATCATTTTTTTTTAAATTGTGGAAATAGTAGTGAAGGAAAACAAGTGCAGGTAACCACATACAACTTCTTAGTCATTTTGAAAAATGGTTATCAAGGATACAATTAAAAAAAGAAACTTTTGAAAATAATGTCTCTCAGTGACAGCAGTTTAATCGTTTAATTTAAAATCGTTTCTTAATGAAAAGATCAAAAGTGCTTCAGATCGGCTATATATAGTATGGCTTACATTACAGCACAGAAACATTTCAAAAAGAAATTTGGGAAAGTAAAAGTTTATAAAAACAGAAAGTTGAACAACAGTTTCAAATGGATAACATGTCAGATGAATGGGGGAGGGGTGGTGGTGGTGTTGAAAGGCTTGCAGGATAAACAAGTGGAAAATGTTCAGCTCAGCCAATGACACCAGAAGCACAACATCTCTTTTCAGACAAACTTGATTCTCTCTATTGCCGCTTTGAGCATGAAGATCTTAGACATGAGCTTCTGTGTGTTCTGTCTGATCTGTGTAAACAAGGGAATGATGATGATGATAATAATAAACATATTACTTTACAAAGGTTACATTCCCCACTGTTCTCATTAGGCGCCATAGCTTGGAGATTGTTGGAGATATGGGAGCTAATTTATATATTACTCTGTTACATATAGTATACAAAATTCAGATCTTATAATTCCTAAACTGGACAATGCTTTCACCTGTGTATGTGTATAATTAGTATCAATATGTATACTGTATGTGCTGTGTATGTGTCGTACAGAGCAAAGGTAGATGAAGAGACTTAATGATGTGTATTGACCCCTTAGAAGTTTAGTTGACAGATCAGTTAATTGAATCACTGAATGAGTGAGTGGGTAAGTAATGGTAGAGGTCGGCAGAATACATAGATTCACAGAGTTACTTTAACAGCAGGTGACAACGCTGTGTGGATTGCAGATACACGATGGTTAAGCTGGGCAGAGCCAGTCCTGCACTGGTGCTGAGTGTAGCAGTGAACCTTTGCTTCGTCAGCTATCTGTACTGGGGGGTGCCCTCCTCTTCGATGCCATCATTCCTGAATCATCCATGGAAGTTGGAGAGAGACAGTTCTCCAGAACATGATGCCATTACTGTTGGTCAACCTGAACAGGTGAGTGGATTTGGAGGCGTTGGTTGCAGAACCGTTAGGGTAGTTTGCAACATTCGTTTGTCATTTGATGTAAAGTTTAATGGTAACTAAGGGCAATGTTTATTTGTGTTGAAATGCACCATTTTTGTGTATTGATGCAACGTTTGATTGAGTTTTTATGCTACATGTGATTGTTTTTTAGTGCAGCGTTTATGTCTTGATGTAACCTTTAGTATGTATTCAATCTGTCCAGATTCTTCTTACTCTCTTCTAGAGCTGAAAACTCTTTTTACCCATCAGTAGATTAAGCGTTTTTGAAACATCTACTTCTGATGGCTTTCATGCGTGAGAAGTCACACACACATACATATACGTACATATTATATACATACATATATATATAATATATATATATATATATATATATATATATATATATATATATATATATATATATATATATCTTAACAGATATTAGCTAATATATAGCTTAAAAGATATTAGCTGATGGCTGTGATGAACCGTCCTTTGGACAAGCTATCACACCAAGTACTACCAGTTTTGGAAGAGATGTATTACACCAGCACAGCTGGTAAAATGAGTGCAGGAATTCCTCCCACTTCACTGACAAAATAATGAATCAAAATCTGACACCATTTACCATATACACCATCAGCAGATCGATTTATTGTCAGAAGTTGCCTGCATTCCAGGTCATGTTGACATCCGAGGTAATGAGGTTGCTGACTGACTTACCAAGTGTGTCATGCAAAACTAGGTGTTCATGTCCACTGTACCATACACAGGCTTTAAATCCTAAAGTGAAAGCAATATGTAATTCCTTTTATAAGTGAAACAGAACAGACAGACCTACAACAAACATTTCCAGATTTGCCCTTAACTAAAGGAGGTTGTTTTTTATGTGGAAAAGACAGAAACCATAATACTGCTGGATATTAACTAGTATGTATTTGTGGGAAAAACACTTCAAGGATGATGAAAATGCATTAAGTCCCCGTGTGCATGCAGCTTTGTAAATTTTGTCATCCTTTCCCATTGGCACACAATGCCTTCTTCTTATTCCTTATAGCTCCTAGCGGAGCATAGGGCCTCAACAGCGTCCCTCCACCTTCTCCTGTCTCTGGCAAGGGTCTTGGCCTCTTCCCATGTCAGGCTGGAGTCTCTCAGCTCACTATGCAGGCTTCTCCTCCAGGTCTGTTTGGGGTGCCCTCTCTTCCTTTTCCCCTGCGGGTTCCACTCGAGCACTTGTCTGGTGATGTTGCAAGGCTCCTTCCGTAGGGTGTGGCCGACCCAACGCCACTTTCGCCGCCTTACTTGGACTTCCATAGGCTGTTGGTTCTTCCTCATCCACAGGTCAGTACTTGGCACTCTGTCGAACCATCTGAGATGAAGGATCTGCCGGAGACATCCGTTGATGAAGGTCTGGATCTTAGAGGAGCTGGCGTTGAAGACCCGCCAAGTTTCTGACCCATAGAGAAGCACAGACTTCACGTTGGAGTTGAAGATCCTGAGCTTGGTGGTTGTGGAGATCGCATTTGTTCTCCATATGGGTTTCAAGATGGCAAATGCTTGGCGTGCTTTCTTTATTCTTGCCTTGATGTCTTTGTCTGTGCCTCCTGTCTGGCTGATCTTACTGCCCAGGTACACAAATTCACTGACATCCTCTACTGCTTTCCCAGAGATGGTGACAGGAGCCTCTTGCTGGTTGTTGGCACGCAGTAGCTTGGTCTTCTCTTGACTGATCCTGAGGCCAACATGTCTAGCTGTGGTATCTAGGGCAGTGACTTTGCTTTGGATGTGCTGCAGGTGGTGGGATAGCAGAGCCAGGTCATCGGCAAAATCGAGATCTTCCAGCTTTGTCATGAGGGTCCATTGGATACCTTTCCCAGAACTTGCGTAGGCCGTCCTTGTCACCCAGTCCAGCACCACAAGGAAGAGGAGTGGAGACAACAAGCAGCCCTGTCTGACGCCGGAAGAGATCCCGAAGCTGTCGGAGAGTCTTCCACCGTGGATGACCTGGCAGGAGAATCCTTCGTAAAGTTGTCTTATGATGTTAACAAACTCTGATGGCACACCATAGTGGAGAAGGATGTTCCAGATTGCTTGTCTCTCCACGCTGTCAAAAGCCTTCTCAAAATCGATGAAGCAGGTGTAGAGAGGTGACTGCCATTCTATGGACTGTTCCACGATGATTCTGAGGGTCGCAATCTGGTCAGTACAGGAACGTTCTTTTCTGAAGCCTGCCTGTTCATCTTGAAGAGTCTTGTCGAGAGCATCTTTCATTCGGTCCAGGATGACTCTTGTGAGGACTTTGCTGGGGATGGACAACAGGGTGATACCTCGCCACTTTCTACACTGGGAGAGGTTGCCGTGCTTAGGGAGCTTCACAAGCAGGCCCTTCTTCCATTCTGCTGGCACCTCCCCAGTTGTCCAGATCAGGTTGAGCAAGTGGTGTAACTCGTCAACGATGTCACTACCCCCTTCCTTCAAGGCTTCTGCCGGAATATTGTCAATGCCAGCAGCCTTGCCGTTATTCAAGCTGCTGATGGCCTTTCGGATCTCTGTCTTGGTGATCTCTCCAATGTTGATGTCGAGAGGGTCCCCTGGCTCAGCTGAGGTCGTTCCTCTGGGGCTGGTCGATTCAAGACCTCCTGAAAATGCTCTTTCCATCTTGTTAGCTGGTCTTCAATAGAGGTGAGAAGCTTCCCTTTCCTTGTCTCTGACAGGTCTGTTTGAGTTGCTGCGACGCCCGCTAAGAAGTCTGGTGGTGGCATACAGGGTCTTAACCCTAGTAGCGCTAAATAAACAGCAACAAGCCTCACTTCTATTGGCTGAATTAACATTGGCTAGCATTGTTTTGGAGCATGGTGGGCTCAAACAACCCTTGATATTGATATATAAAACTGAATTAAATGTGTTAAGCTATAGATCACTGGAAAGAAGAGATAATGTGCTTTTAAATGAGTATAATTTTATAATAGTGTGTAGTGTTTATGATTATGTAAAAAAAAAAGCCAAAAAAAAAATCATGTTCGCACTACCGTCACTGTTCCATGTGGGGGCCCCCGGATCGTTTTTAACACGAAAAGCAAAGTTCTTGGGTGCATAATGTCATGATTAGGTAAATACTTTTTTTTGACATTGTTTTCAAAAAATAAGGGTTTGTATGCTTTACCCGGCCCCCCAAATCCGGGAAAAAAGTTCAGCGACAGGATCAACGCCATCGCGCCGCAGGGGAATGTGCAAAAGTGGGGCTTTCTAGAAAAAAATTAAAAGATCTTTTTTTTGATTTCATTGATGCAAGTATCACAGATGCGTTTTGACTCAAAAACGTCATTTCGAAGCCTGTTGCGCAAAAGAAGTAAAACAATCGTGACTCGAAATGCCGATAGGAAAAAGTCCACCCCGCAAAACTAGCCCCCTCTTTCAGTCCGAGCGATGTTTTTTTTACCAAGTTTTTAAAAAATATTCCAAAATCCTTACCTCATCGTCTCTCTCATTGTTTATTTCAAAAAAACCACCTCTAAAATTCCCCCTCGCTGCAATTTTGTAAAAACTCGAAAAACGCTTTTGAAGAAATTCCAGTGCAAAGTGGCCCCCCAATTTTGTTGAAGCGACTGGTGGCCCAAAAAAAAAATTAAAAATACACCTTAACCAACAATTCCCTGTTGTTGTGTGTGTCAAAGACCCTTCACCCCTTTCTGGGGCCTAAAAAAAGGCCTTACATTCTTGGTGCCCTTTGAAAGCGAAGAAAAGCTTTCAACCTGACCCCCAAAATCCCCCCGGAATATTCCGGGACCCGCCACACAGCCTAGACCCCCCTTCCCCCCAAATATTCCGGGAAAACCGCGATAGGGTTAAAGGTCTCCCTTGCCAGCAGCCTCTTCTGCCCATCGCTCGTGGCTTGGAGCGGTCGTTTGCTGCTCATAGTCTTCTTGGTCTTGCCAAGTAGGAGTATTGGCTTTTGCTCGGCTTTTTTGGGCGGGTCTGCCGGTTCAGTCTTGTTTGGTCCCTTTCTCTCCCGTTTTTTTCCCGGTTCTCTTGATCCAGGCTTTATTGCTTGGTGGCCCAAAACCTCAGCACAGGCCCCTACAATGGCGTCTTTAAAGGGTGGCCATTTGGTTCACTTTTTTTCCTTTTCTGCCCAGGAGCCTTTGAAGTTTGGTTGGGGAATAGAACCTGAAATCCTGCGGGGTTTCTTGTTTCAACCAAAACGTTGAAAATTTTTTCCCTTTGGATTCTCAGAGGCTTTTTCGCGCAAGCACATCTTGTCTTGGTGCCACAAGATGGGGGTCTAAACCCATGTTCCCCGCGTCTTACCTCACGCTTGGGGGGAGCCCTGTAGCTTTTTCACCATGACGTGGGTTATCGGTTTTTCCTGCGGGGGGGGGGGGGCCCCGGTGGCTTTTTTTGGCAACGTTTGGGTGGAAAAAAGCTGCCCCCAAACACAGGCTGTTGGCACACAAAAATCAGCAAGCTTTCTCCCTTTTATTTTTTTTTTCCAGCCCATTTTTGTCCCATCTCCCGCTCCTCTTCAGTGTTGTCAGCCCCGCCCTTTGGGCGTTAATGGCCCCATGAGGATAGCTGCCCCGTCTGGAATCTTGTCTACCCCGCGGAGCGGGGTTTTGAGAAGTTGTCCTTGTCTTCCCCCCCCCCGGTGTTTTGGTAGGGGCTTTAGCACATTCAAGGGACCCCTTTTGTGCGGACTAAACCAAGTGGTGATGAGCGGTCTGAAACAGGCTCCCACCCAGAGGCTTTGGGGCTGCATGTTTGGACAACGGGAGACCTACTCCAGCTTCGTGAAGTCTTTTACTTTTCCCGGGGTAGAGCATATTTTTTCCCCTACTGAATTTTGCATCTGTGCCCATTCCACGGACTTCAGACATCCCCAGGAGGTGAGGCGATATCTGTTCATCTCCCTTCCCTCCACACCGTCCCGGTTTCCCGAGGGTCCCACGTTCCATTTCCAAGTGGACTGGCCGATGAAACAACCTGGGGGACTTCCAGGGGCGTCTCGGTTGATGGGGGGGTCGTCAGCCCGGCCCTTCCTGGGGGTTTGGCTGACGCGTCATAGGTTTTCCTTGAAGGATCGCCAACTCCCAAAGACTAGTTGGCACGAGTTTTGTTTTTTGGGTTTCCGTAACAGGAGTTCTTTTACGGACGGGGTTGTTACCCCTGGTCCAACCCCCTTTCCGGGGGGAAAGGTGCCTCTTAGCGCCTTTTACGACATGCCGGATGGCGGGCAGGGTTTTCCTTTTTTCTTGCAATGCCGCTTTGGGAAAGCATCCCCGGGGAGACCCAGGGGGGGCACAATGCCTTGCCCCCGAAATGCGGAACGGGTTTTTAATATGAGCGAAAGATTTTTTTTTTGTTACTCAGTTTTGTATTGACAATTTTTCTTTAAATTTGTAGCTTTTGGGGAAGGGGTTGAATGAGGATGGGGTGAGTGGTGACTTCAAAAAAACGGGGTCAGCGTGAGTTTTAAAAGGAGTGGTGATTACAAAATTTGTTGGGTCCATAGTGAGTCGCTGCTTGCAGTGAAGCATTGTGCCAGTTCTTTAAACGGGGAAACCCCAAAGCAAGAAAAAAACGCTCCCAGGCCAATTTGCCCTAAAATCACTCTTGGAAAATAAATGGAATTTGTAACCAAAAAAAAAATGTTTTTTCTTTATTTAAAAAAATAAAAAAAACCGTCTGTCAACAGGCTTTAAAGAAAGGCAGTTAAAGCCCATCCTCTTAAAATGCAACCCACATAACAAAAAAAAACAAAGATTGGGGAAAGACAATGTATTTGCAATTTTTGATGAATAAAGATTTTTTAAGGGGGAATAAAAGTTGATAAAAATTACTGATAACTAAATAACTGGGCTTTCAATTTCCATAAAATTTATGATTTGTATAACTTTTGTAATTGATGGGTACATAAAACAATTACGGGAAACAATGTTCGCACTTAATGTTTTCACATGGGAACCCCACAAGGATCTTTATACCCCAATGTTGTTTCTTTTCTGACCTAAAATTTTTCTAGGTCATCATGTAAAAGCCTCGAAGTTGTGCAGTACACACGATCAAGTTTAAATTTTAAAAAGTTAAAGAAAAATTAAAATGCTTGGAATCCAAATGTCCAAAACTTTTAGACCCATATTTCATGTCCTTATTAAAGTGCATATTATTTTTTTGGTTCCCTTTTTCAAAAGACTTGTACTCAAAAAAGGGAACTGATAAAAATTTTAAAGATGGAAAGTTAGGTGCATCATATTTTCTCAGAAATATATAACATTAATTTTGAAACCATTTTCTTCCGTGGGAAGGTTACTATAGCCCTTTTAAAGGGAACTGTTTACCCCCCTTTGCTTGAAAAAACTTTTTTTTTTTATGAAATATTACCGTCTAAATACCCGTAGTTAGTGGACTTTAAAACCAAGAAAAAAAAAACCAAACCACATGTACCGTAATCAACATGGCAACAGTAAGTTTTTGTAAACCATGGAAAAAACACTGATTCACGATATGCACCCTGCCCCTGACCTTTGGGGCAATAGAAGAATGTGATAAAGGGAAAAGGGAAAAAAATCCCAAAAAAAAAACCCCCGTGAAAAATCGACGCAAATTTTTACTGTTTGCCAAAGCTATTAAAACCCCAGCAACATTTCTAAATGCATACAACCAGACTTTTTAATCCCCAAACTTTACAGTGCGGGTCAATACTACTGAAAAAATTCTTTTTTTTTCAAATATTAATCAGATTACCCACTAAAAAAAATCAATATTTTAGAAAAGACTGTGGTGACCAGGGTGCTTTGGCTTCTTTGCTTCTCTCTTCTTGCTAAAACCCAACACTGTCTGTGGACCCCTCCATTTAGGTATCGGGGCCCCAGACCGACTCTGGCCCCTTGTCCCCCCCTGGCCAAACTAGGTAAAGGGGTGAGAAAAAGACTCAAAATATTTTATACCCCGCTAAAGAAATTAGGAGAAAGTTTTGCTCCATCAAACACAAGCATACAGAAAAAGGTCTTTTTTTCCCTAAAAAATTAAAACAAAGAACACAAACCAGGGAAAATTTCCCAAAATTGCAAAAAAAAAGTCTGAGTCACTGTCTTCCAAAACCAAGAATGCTCACAATTCATTTTAAGTGGGTCAACAGCGGGGGCCCTTGTCAGCCCCCAGGGCTTCAATGTAAAATTTGAGGCTTAGAATCTCATAAATTCCCGTTTCCCCATTAAAAAAAAATCTGTCGAAAAACCAAAGGGCGTTTTTTCATGTGGAATCATATCAAAAAGACCAGATCCAGAAGAACCTGTTTGAAATTGGGTTGAAAAAAGAAACCAAATCGAGACCATGGCCGCCCTGACACAAAGTGGGTAAAAAAAAATTCCCCCTGCATGAAACTGTGTCCAGAAAATAAAAGGGGTTTTTAAACATTCGACTTTTTCAAAATTTGCTTGATCAAAAAAAACACATGTTTTTTTTATCCCCCCAAAAAAACCCTTTAACTTTGCTATCAATTGCAAAGACCCTCTGCACCAAAAACCCCAGAATCAAAAAAAACCCACCTCCCGAACATTGGCAAATGTAAAAACACCTAAGTTTGGGAAAAGCAAAGAGAAACAAAACCCTCTTTTTTCCAACAAAAATTTCTCCCCAGGTCCCCCACAATTCTTTAATGATATCCTGGGAGCCACTTGGGGGGGTTTCAGGCCGTAAGTACAGTTAAGTTTTTTGGTAAATGTATTGAAAAATCAGTTTTTTCTTTTTTGTTCTGACATATAGACAGCTGTTTTTGCTTTTTAATAAATCACCAATGTAGGGGGGCCCAATTTAGCAGAGAGATCTCGAAATTTTATCAAGGGGAAGGTCGGAGCCAGTGCAATCTTTATAAAAAGGGAGTAAGCAAGTGACAAACGTGCTTGTAGAAACCAGAGGAATTTCTTCTAGCCTATTACCTTTTTCACCCATTTTGTTTGATTTTTATATGCTCATAACCCCAAAAGTTAAAAAGAATGACCCCCTGGTCAGAAATTTTTTTTTGATTGCTTTGGAGAATGGGGATGGTACAGAAGGCAGGTTTGATGGAAACTAGATTTTTGATGTGGGTGTGCGTTGCGTGTGTGCATGCATACAGCCTCAAGTATGTATGTATGGGTTTTTCAAAAAAAAGCCATTTTCCCCAAATGAAATTTGGGCTTTGGTATGGAAAAAGGATTGTTGCTCTGTTTGCTACACAATAGTTATATAACCAATTAATTTGGGCAAAGGCTACCTTAAACATCCGGGGGGATTTTTAACCTATGGATTTTCATCTCTGAAATTCTTAAAAATCTTTAAACGATATTTTTGCGGTTATTCAGCTGATCATCTTTCTTAGCATTATTTTTTAGTGGCGTATTTGTTTCTTATTTTTTCAGCGAATCAGAAAATAAAAGGGGATTGCTGTCAAAAGGAGGTTCCCGGGAGAAGAAAAAAGTAACAGAAACCCCCGGGTTCGGTAAGAGTCACAAACTGGGTGTTCTGTGCTTTCTGTCTTTTTTTTTTGTTTTTCTACCTTTTATTCCCCAAAATCAGAGGGGTTTTCCAGAAAAAAGGGCTTTGATGAACACGATCCCACTGATGTTTGTAAGGACACCAAAAAAAACTTGATGTGAAAGCTATTTACGGGGGCCCATGACGTTTTCCTGGCCTTTTCCATGAATTTGGGCCCTCTTTTTGGGGCCATCTGAATGTTTAACAGGGTAGTGTTAAACCCACCCCGGGTAGTTATACAGAGAAAATTCCCTCATAAAAGTGTTTTTTCTTTAAAGAAATGGATAAAAAATTTTGAGCTCCCCAAATTACTGTCAAGTGTATTTAAAAATTGAAGGGAAATGCACTCCAAAAGTCGTTCAAAATAAAGTACCTTTTTTCAGAAAACATCAATACTATCCCATGTGTTGGGGAGAGCCAAAGAATAAAGGAGGTGATTTAATGGTACAGCCAAGTAGTGAATTTGGGTTTTGCTTGGAATTGAACTCTTAAAAACCCCTTTTAGAACGGGGCAGACCAAAAAATGGGTCTTTGGACCCTTTGAAACATTTTTAATTAAAAACCCTTTGGGTTTTCCCAAAATTGAAAAAATGATCCTTACTTTGCATCTTCTTAGTCCTTTTGAGGTTGGGGTCTGGACCCCCTCATCTAAGCGCAGCTGTTTCCTGTCGCCCGGGGACTTTGGTGTGACTTTTTTGCCATGACTTGGGTTAGTAACATTGACCGGAATTAAAAGGACATTTTGACCATGACTTGTCGATTTGTTTGGGTATTCCCTGGCTGTGCCAGTCCAGGTTGGTGGTTTGTGGGGCCCCTTGTGTTCACCACCTGCAGGTTGCTGTTTTTGGGTATTCTATGAGCAAAAGCCTTGCGCACTCGGGTTTTGGGATTTGTCACAAGTCCCTTTTCCCCAGTTTTGTTAGCTTGCTTTCTATCTTTGTATTCCAGCCTCCTGTCACAATGAGTCTTTTTTTGGCGTCGGCTATGTTTTCGAGCTGGAGATAAGAATTTTTTTAAAACCCTACTTTATGGCAGTTTTTTGTGTAAAGGCTTCAATTGATTATACTATGATTGGCCTTTGCGCGGGATGGCCCCAGGGTGTGTTCTCGTTTTTTAGTGGTGTTTTTGGCTTTTTTCTCTTTTGGCAAAAAAAATTTTATTAGTTTTTGGATTTCCCCGGCTTTGGTGGTCAGTTTGGGTTTTTTCCTTCCCCCTTACACTGGTGCACTTCCCACTAACGTTTTGCCACGGTACTTTAACAGAGAGAAAAAACGAAAAACAGTCTTTTTTTGAATGGGTTTTACTTTTTTCCTGCAAATTTAAAAAACAAAAATGTTAATTGAAAGTTATTCAAAATTGAAAAAAGAACAAAACAAACACAATTTTAGGGTTTTAATAATAACAGTAATTGACATCCTGGATGAAATGTAGAAAAAGGTGGTTTTTTTTCCCAGGCAAGGTGCGGGTTTTAAGGCAACACACTCCCACTCCCCCAAAAAGGATATTTTCCCAAAAGATGCAAAAGTTCTTTGATGTTGACTCCCCACTACAAGTCGGGCTACAGGGCCCAATACAAATTTAGTTGAAGGAATTTTTGGTAAATCCAGGAAAAAAAATTTTGTTCTGTTTTCCGACATGAAACTACACTATTTTTTTTTGTTGAAAAATATAAAGAAAAAAAAAAATGGCCACTCAGATAAAAACAAAAAAAACAAATGATAATAAAGAAAACTCTCCAAAGAAGTCAAACACCAGTTTTGTACGGGTTTGAGTCTTTGTTGTTAGTATCACCTGCACCGCATCCACTTCACCGTTTGCTCAGTCGTTTTGTCGGGGGGGACTTTTTGAAGTCAACCCGGGAGTGGTAAACATAAAACAGCCGGGCCAACACAAGTGACCGGCACTGTCCAGGGAACACAGATTTTTCCTTTTGAACCCAGCCCGGTTTTTTGGGGGGTTGCAGGCAAACAATCCGCAGGGGTTTGCCCCTTTTTGGCAAGCCCCGACTTTGCCAGTTTTTTAGCTTGGTCGGGTGTCCCGGCAGGCGTCTGGGGGAGGTGCCTTTTTCCTTCCTTTTGCAGGCTCGGGATCGGAGGGAGGAAATAGTGATGAGAAATGCCCTAAATTCAAAATGTGACAACTTCACAGGTGCAAACTTCGGTGTGGGTGTACGCTTGCACATTCCACATTTGAAGAGGTAGAAGAACAGCTTCCCCTTTCCCCCGGTTGGTCTTCTCAGCACCGAGATTTTTACATTGGTCAAAATGTAAACCCCCCCAGGCGTTTGATGTGTCAAAAATGCACGGGGGGTTTCATAGGCATCCCATTGTCGCCCACTTTGGCCCAGCTTCGTCCCTAGGGCAGGTGAATGGGGAGAGCTAGGGACTCCCGTTTCTGTTTTGCGCAAGGAGGGGTCGTTTGGCAAAGATGCCGCCCCAGGTACGGGAGGGTATCGCTCGTCCCCTCGCTTTTAAAGGGCCCGGCATGCCAGTCTGGGGGTTCAACTGTACCGGGCTTAAGTATTAACGGTACAGTTGGGTGAAGAGCTCGGGACTGGTGTCATTTTTTGTCCATGAAGTCCTTGCCCTTGTAGGGACCCCAAAAGCGGGGGAACCCAGCACGACCCAAGGTGACACTAAAACCCTTTCAAGTGGGCCTCGTCAATTGTAGAAGGGTAAAACCTTTGGTATTGTCCATGGAGATACTTTTCCCCCTTTGCTTCCAGGCCTCATACAGCTTGAGCCAAACTTGTTGGTTTTGTGGGTTTCACTCTGAAGCGCAGCCTCCCTTTTCCATGGAACTTGCCTCATCAAAGCTGATGTTGTCTGGAGGTGTACACCCCGCAAACCCGCGGGCCAAGATGGGTAAAGAAGGCCGAATTTTGTGGGAAAGTGGGTTCCAAACCATTATCCCCTTGTTGTCAACAAGAGGAAATAAATGGAGGATAGCCAAACCTCCCAAAGGGACTTGTTTTTGGGAAGAAACGGTTTTCGTCAGCCTATTGGGTTTCCCCCCCGGATGGGTGTGATCCCAGGCCCCCACACGGCCCAGCGAGAAAAAAACCTCATTCAGCTGCGTAACAGGTGTAGGTTTTCAGCACCCTGGAAAAAATTAAAGTAATCAAAAATGATCTTGTTGTTGTTTTCACCACCACACACACCACACAACACACACACACACCCCACACACACCACACACACACACAACACACACACACAACAAAACCAAAGTCTTTTCTTTGGATTTAAAAAGTAAGGCCCAGTGTGGAACACAGCAGAACATCAAAAAACAAGTACCACACACCACACATAACACACAACAAACATACACAACACAAAAACAAAAATACTATACACACCCACATACTTTTAACCAAACACACACCAAAATTTTTAAAATATAATATTTTAATATATATATAATTATTTATTAATTTTTTATAAATAAAAACACACATACACACACACAAAACAAAAAATAACACAAATACACACGAAATTACACACCAAAACTACCACCACACACCACACACACACGCACACTACACAACACACAAAAAACCTTTACTTGACAAAAACTGCTACATACACAATCGTTAAAAAAAAAATCCAAAACAATACAAAAAAAAAAAAAGAAGATAAGGAAGAAGGGGAAGAAAAAACAACTGAATCTAAGTGACAGCAAACTCTAGATCAAAACTCAGTGTTTAAACTTGAGTGGATTTCAAATTTCCTGCATCGATTTTTGTGAGCGTTTACACTTTGTTTGTCAACCCCCTTGTGATCAAACGTCATCAATAAAAGACGAAAAAAAAAATATTTGGTGAGGGTTTGTTCGGAAAACTTCGCCGAATTTAGGTATTTGGACATTAAAAGGGAGGGTTGATTACCCCCACCATCTCCCCCTACCCCGCCCGAACGGGTCCTCTTAAAGTCACGGTGTTGGGGGCCCGAAATAAGTCCTTCAGATCCCAGCCAGCATCGTTTTGGGTATTTTTCTTCATAACTGTCATCAGCTTGTTCGATTTTCTCCGCCCAAAAAATCATGAAAAGGGTTTTGAAAAAGGATTCGATCATGTGCATGTTTCTGTCTTTTTTTGTTTATTTGCTTTTTTTTTTTTTTTTTTTTTTTGTGGGGGGGGGGGGGGGGGTTTTGGGGGTATGTTTTTTCTTTTTTTCGTCTGGGGGGTTTGTTGTTTGTTTTATGTTTGTTTGTTTTTTCTTCTTTCTCTTTTTCTTTAAAAAAAAAATTTTTTTCCTTTGCTTCTTTGCTTTTAAAGTTTTTGGACTGAGTGCATTTTTAAATGTGCCCATGGGCGGGGATGGTGTAAAAAAACACATGAATATTTATTCATTTGCTGGAAAAAAAAATTTTTGTTTTTAAATTCTTACAATGTGTAAGTTCTTTTTTTGCTTTTTTGGGTTTTCCCCCCCTTTATTATGTGGGGTTTGGGATTGCACTTTATTTTTTTCCCGACATTCAAATTTTCTGAGCAAAATTTAAAAAAGTTTGTGTTGTTTTGGGGGCTAGTGTGAATTTAAATTTTTTGTATTTCCGAAACACCCCATCCCCCCCCAACCCCCCCACAACACCCAAAAACAAACACAAACAACACACACACACACACACACACTCAACAACACACCACACACCCCCCACCACATCACTCAACTCACCCACCCCTCCTATTACTCCCTAACACTGTATGTTTTTAAATTTTTCTTGGTTTGTTTCTTGTTTTTTTTGGTGGTGTTATGGGGATTTTTAAAATTTATTTATTTCATGAAATAATTTTTAAACGAGTATAACTAAAATGATGTTTATGGGATGCATTTGTTTTGGGGGAAATTTTAAAATTGGATATTATCCTGAAATCACACCACAACCTCTGTCCTGCCCATCACCTTTTATCGCCCGCTTATATTCTAGTATACCTGATGAAAAGGGTTTATATTTTTAATTTTTTAAAACCCTTTTTTGGGCTTTCCTCGTACTTAATTTTAATGAGTGCCCCCATTTAAATCATAAAAAGTGAAAAAAGTAGTGTACCATTGACAATGTGTAGATGTTTTTTCTTTTTTTATTATTAAGTTGTTGTGTTTTTTTTCTTTGGGTTTTTTCGTTGTTTTTGTTTGTCTGTTTTTCTCTTTTTTATCATTTTTTTGGTTTGGTTTTTTCTTTTTTTTGTTTGTTTGTTTGTTTTTTGGGAGGGTTTTTTTGGGGGGTGGGGGTTTGGGGGGGGGTTTTTTGGTTTTTTTTCGTTTTTGGGGGGGGGGGGGGGGGGGGGGGGGGGGGGGTTTTTGGGGGGGGGGGGGGGGGGGGGGGGGGGGGTTTGGGGGGGGATTTTTAATAGGTTATTTTCCCCGTTTTTTTGGAACTGTAAAAAGATTGGGTTATTATTAAATAAATTTACCTTTGGGGTGGGCGGTTTAAAAAGCCATTGGCTTTTATTACCCGAAAAAAAATTTGTCGCATTTTGGCGCTGCCCCTTGCAGTTGAACCGCCGCGGCGGTTAATTTTAAGAGGTACTCAAAAAAAGGTAAAGTCAGAAAAAAATTGCGGGCCCCCCGTCCCCCGAAAATTTGCTAAAAGTGCGCAAACGTAAGTTTTTTTACATTAAAATAAAAATTAACCGGTAAATTTTCAGCCCAAACACTATTTTGGGGGCGACACCGGCCGCCCCTACGAAAATTTTGCCGTCATTAGTGCACGAACCAGCCCAATTTAATATCTTTTCATTTCAAATTCAAATTTTTTAATTTTCTTTTCATTTTTCAATTCAATGACCCAATTTTTTTCAAACCTTGGGGCCGGCCCATTTTACTGTAAAACCCGCGCCGGCGAAAAAAGCACGGAAACACAATCCGTTTCCCCCACCACTACCCGGCTCCCCTTCCACCAAATTTCACTTGCCCCATGGGAAATTTTCTTTTCCTGGGTTTTTACTATAAAAACTTAAACAAAACATTTTTAAACCCGGGGAAACCCCCCAAAAATAGCGGGGGCCCCCCGGAACATACCCTGGGCCCCCCCATCCCTTCCAGCCTCATTCTCCACACCCCTTAAACCCAAACCAAGACAAAAACCTGCTCCTTTCCCTCTAACCCCCCTGCCTTTTTCCTTGGGGTTTATGCTTTTATAAAAACGTGTTTTTGTTTCATTTGGGGAAATTAAACCCCAAACTTCCCCAGTTTTTTCACCAGGCTTCTAACGACCCAAACCAAAAATCTTTCTCTTCCACCTCCTTTTTACCTCGCCCCTTTTTTTTTCCACTCCTTTTCCTAATTTTTTCCCCCCAAATTACTTTAAATCCCCCCTCCTTTTAAATCCTTTTTTGTGTTATTCAAAAACCCCCGCCGCTAGAATAACTGATTCATTTCTTTTCACAAAAGCATGACTCCATTTTCTTTCAGCCTTTAAAACCACACGGTCTGAACAAAAAAAACACTGCCCATGTTAAAAATCTTCTCTTTTCCCCCCCTCCTCGTTTTAAAGATCACCGATTGGCTTTTTTGGGGCATTTTTTCATCGAAACTTTCAAAACTGTACCATCAAAATTTAAAAACCCCTTTCTTAAATTCGCTGTTTTTTTCTTATCCAAGCCGAAAAAAAATTGCACTTCCATTCCAAAAAATTTCAGTCCACTTTCCCGGATCAAAATCGCCTCCTCCCAAAACCCCATATTTTCGGTGACTTTAAATTCCCCTTTTTTAAAACCTTTTTCTTGTGCAAACGCCGGGCCCTTTGGGCGAAACCACCCTTTCCAGTGGAAAAAACAAACACGATTAGGCGTTTTTAGAAAATGGCTTTTAAATTTTTGAGTTTTCCCCAAAATTAACCTCGTTCTATCACGATGAACTCTTTCTATCATTCCGTGTTCTTTTCTCCTAAAATACGCAAAGCCTTCGAAAAAAAATAGTCCCTTGCAATTGGCCAAATTTCAACTTTTTTTTCCAAAACCTGAACCCTATCCAAACTCTGCAACTCCCCTCTCACACAGGGGACTAGCCAACTGTCTTTTACATAAAACTCCCAGACCGTTCCGCCTGTTTTCCATTCCCCATTGGTTTTCAAAACCCCTCTTTCCTGGCCCAAGCCCAAAAGCAGGCAACTAACCGGCATGGCAAAATCAAAAAAGGAAAATTAATAAGGTCTTTGAAAAAAGTAAAACAAATCAAACTTTAAATTTTTCGAAAACAAAGTAACACTTCAAATTTTGAAAGCCACGTTTTAGAAATCTCCTTTCCTTTAACCTCTTTTCTGTTTTTAAGGCATCCCTCTCTTCCTCTAAAACTTTGAACTTCCTTTATTTTTCGCATTCTTTTGGGAAAAAGTCTTTAAAAAATTGCCCAAAAGGATGCCCTTTTTCCCCCGACTTCCCGGCCCTTTTTTTCCCCTTCCCCCCTTTTTTTTCATAAATAAAAGAAAATAAACAAATTTAAGAAAAGACTTAAAACCGGATCTGATTTTCCCTTCTCTTTTCACACAAATACCAAACTATACCGCATCACAAAATTTTTAAAACCTTGTTTAGAATTCCTTCCCGCTTTAAAATGCTAATCACCCTCTATCAAAAGCTGAAATGATAACATTCTGAAAAAATTATAGAATGTTTTAATTCCTTCTTTCTAAAGTTTTGGGAAAAAATTGTCCAAAACAGCCCAACCACCTTCTCTCCAACAATTTTTCTTTTCCCCGGTTCAGTCTTTCCTATCCTCAACCACCCGAAAACCAGGAAAAACACTTTTCCCCGCTTCTAGTGCCCCTTTCACAGGGAAAATCTCCCTTCTCACTCACTCTTTTACGCTTTTTGAAACTATAGCCACTCAAATTCTCTCCCGTTTAAAAAAACGTTGGGGCTGGGCCGCCTCCTTTTATCCCTACCTTTATGACCTTCCCGCAGAAACAAAATTCATAAAACCGCCAAACTGGAATGCCGGGGGGTCCCCCCAGGGTCATTTTAGGCCCCTTTCCACCTTTCACTCCCAGCCTATAATTACCGCTAAATTAAAACTTTTTTGCGTGTCTCTTTGAAAAAATTTACTTGAAAACTGTTTTTCTGCAAATAGCACTGTTTGAAATATTAAATGATAAAAACAAATTCAGAAATGGGTAAAAAGAGCATGCTTTTTTGGGACCAAACAAAACCCTTTTCCCCCTTAAAAATTTAATAGCTGGATTTTAAAAGTCCCCATATGGCTGTAAATTCTTGGTTGTTTTTGAAACCCAATCTTAAAAATTTTTTAAGGGGCTTCAATTGTGCTACTATCAATAGGGATTATGCATTTCGAAAGTCCCCCAAACCGTCAACACCAAACTTTTATCCTCTTTTAGTCGGACATTGAATTTCCCTTTTGCTGTTTTTAAGCTTATCTATCCCCTCCCCCTTAAGAACAAAACCCCACTCAGAATTTCAAAAGAAAAAAATTGAGAATTCCCCCTTTTGCAATCCTCCACTCGCCTTTCCCCCAGGAAAATTAAGACGTACCCTTTTTACAAATGTTTAAAAATTGGGACCCTCCTAAAACCCGGAAGTTTAACTGAAAAACGCCCAGGGTTCAAAACAGGGGGAATCCCGCCCAAACCCGGTCAGCCCCCCCCTCACCCAAAACCCCCCCTTTCCAAAACCAAAAACCAAACCCCCCCGACATTTTTCAAACAAAAAAAATTTTTTTTAAGATTCCCAAAATAAAACCCCTTTTAAAAGAAAACCATTTGGGGTTTTTCCCCTTTTTTCATTTTTCAATTTTGCTTGGAACCTTGGTTGGTAAATTTTTTTTCATTAATTTCTGGTTTTTTATTAGGGTTATGGACCTTGGGTTTTCTTTAAAATAAATGAAACCCTTTTTAAATAAACAATTTTTAAAAAGGCCCCCTTTTTAAGACTTTTTCCCCGGGGAAAACCATTTTTCCCTTTTCCCTGCTGGTATAGACCTTTTAGGTTTTGGGTTTTTGAAAAAATTTTTTTTCCCTTTTGAATTTTTCAAGGTTTTGGTTTTTCGACCATACCTGTTTTAAAAGATTGTTTTTTAAAAATGGGATAACTTTAACCCTTATTATATTTTTTTAAATTGGGGAAATCTTCATTTTTTGTTTTCAAGGATAAAAACAAACCCATTTAAATTTTTAATTCTTTTTTGCTGGTTTAAAATTTTGGGGGCCCCGCCTTCCCCCCAATTAAAAGGGGGAGGTTACAGGGTTTGGCTGAAATTTCCCGGGGGCTGACTGTTTCCTTTGGTTTGGGTTTCTTTTTGGGGGTTTTTTGGGTTTTTCCCCGCCAACTAAAGTTTCCCCCTTTTTAAAAATTTCCCAAAAGGGGGTCCCTTTGGGCCCCCACCTTAAGGGTTTTAAACCATACCTTTTTAAAATTAAAAAAAAAAAAGGCTTTTTTGAAAAACTTCCCTAACCCAAAAAAATACGAAAACTTTTTAAAATTTTATTGGGTTTTTTAAATAAACACAGTAAAAAATGTCTGAGCGAGTGTATGTCTTCATGATTTATGCCATTTGTTAAAGTTTGTCATGTAGATCCTGAGAAATTGCTATTATCAGTGTTTGTGTTCATAAGTTCTTGCAGCAGGAACTTGTAAAAATTAATTCTGAAGAATCATTTTGTTTACATGCTGTTGTAATTGTTCTTTAAGAACTGTAACTTTAACATGAAAGTTTCGTTGATTGTAATTGCAGATGCCTACAGTTTTGCATTACCTTTGGTGTGGAGACAAAAAGTTCCGTTTTAGAGACTACCTGGGTGTTCTCAGTGCCGTAAAAGTTTTTCGGCCTATAAGTGTGATGTTCCACTTTACCCATGAACCTCGAACAGATGACTACAATACCTGGTTCAAGGTGAGGTTTCAGTTGTCATAAGTTGGTGTGTTCTGTTATTGACAGTCATGAAGTCAGATTCTGATGTTCTAGTTTGTCTCTACATCTCTGTTTTCATGATTGTAACTTGTATATTGATTTTGCCAGCTATCATGAAAGCAATCGTATTCCACTCTATTCATTATCTTTTGATAAGTTTCTCTATGGGAAAACTGCATTTGGGAACACTTTACCAGTTTTTACACACACGCACGCACGCACGCACACACACACACACACTATCTGAGCTTGAAAGGCTGAGGCTATTGTGCCCATCTTCTGTGGTGTTTCTGTCCTGCTGTTCCCACTCCGCTCATTTCGATCTCCCCACCAGCCATACCCAGATCAGCAATGTGGCAACCTCAGGGTTGGAAGTTCACAGGGAACCCATCAATATCAGGCTGCTGTGGGGCCACCAGCCAGAGGGGTCCTGAACTGCTGCTGGATCACTTTGGTGGTGTTCAATGGTGGCTGTTCTGAGCTAACATCCGCAGGACACCACCTACTAAGCTCCTGCTAACCACAGTATTAGCTCAGCCACGGAGCTAGACTGAGTAAGTCGCCCATCCAGTATGGCGATCACTACAACATCCCTCCAACAACCATCTCCCGCAAACTTCCAACCCAAAGGCTTTGACACAAACTCAACACAGGCACAGAAGTGTATGGGGAAACCCAATCTAAGGTCACCGTGAGACCAGAGCAACTGGGCCACCGATTCAGAGGCACATTTTATTGCATAATGATTAATGATAATGAGGATGATGTAATAATGCTGCTGTGGAGGTGCATGTGCTTTGAGACTACTTGACAGGGTTGTGCTCTAAGCTTACTATCATGAGATATCCCAGTATCAACCAGGCCCAAGAGAAATAAACATCTGCAGTGTTGGTCAGGTTATTTGAGCAACACTCTCAAACTCGCATCCATAAAATGGATGAAGCTCGACTGTGTGGTCCCATTCTCTCCACTAAGCCTACAGCACACTCACTCTGGGTAGGAGCTGGCCAGAGTCCGAAAAATCCCTATGACTGTTATGGGATTCAAACCTGCAATCTTCCAGTCTGTAACCCAAGATACTAATCACTGAGCCATGGTGCTTGTGAGACGCAGCATGTTTGTTCATCCTGTCTGAAGTTTTAGTGTTATGCTGCATTGAATCCTCAAAGTGTTAGGGAAGAAATCTAATTAGAAGGAATCTCATAAATATTTCCACATTAACAACTGAAAGAAGTACTTTAAATATTGAATAAACTAAGATTACCAACACCTAACTTGTTGGTACAGTTTCGTTTATAATGACATATTTTGTGTAGTTATAAAAGTAGTGCAAAAAGAGTATTTTCATACGTAACAGCTTCCAGTAGTCATGTCTTAGTAACTGCCATAAAATCAATGTTGCAAGTAAAATACAAATAATGTACAAGACGTGAGGTGATCAAGGTTACTAATCTGTTCTTTACAGGATGTGAAGTCCAGCCTTCCAGGGCTGGAACTGCAGAAACTGTCATCCAAAGCTGCATGTGGATCACCAGATATGCTCAAGACTGTTCTGGGATTTTTGTCAAACAGTGGAGGTGTTTTTGTAGGTGAAGGTATCATGTTGTCTCCTGCTCTTAAAGGCCAGTCACTGAACGCTGATCTGTGGTTTGCCTTTTCAAACACATCAAATACAACAAGTGGAGTCATCATTGCCCAGAAAGGATTTAGCAGTAAGCAGGAAGAAGCTTATTTGAAGAGTATTACTGCTGCAAGACGAGCTAAGCCAGGGTGTCCATCTGCTGACAAATTTACTCTCTCTCCACATGATCAGTTCTGTGTCACTGTGCCTGCCATTGTGTTTCCTCGGGACATCATGTTTGCCAACACACCCTTTGCCCAGATAGCTCGCTTGTATTTCTATGGCAGACGTGGGCCAATGACACCAAAACAGGACCCCAACAACCTCATCCCCAGAATCTCCCATTTTCTGAGATTTAGTACAAGTCACAGTCTGTATGGACAAGACTTTCCATTCAATCAGTACTTATCTGTTCTGAGTGCACTGTACGTGGCTGGCTTTCATCATGTGTACATCCACACCAATGAGGAGCCTACAGGGAAGTGGTGGCAAGAGCTGGCTAAAGAAAACGTGACGCTGGTCAAGTTGGAATCACGGGGAAGTGTGTTTCAGCAGCCCATCAAAAATGTACCGCATATAAGTGACGTTATGAGGTGAGTGAGCACTGTTCACTGTTTGGTAGCAACTAAAGCCATTCATTTTCACAGTAGGTGGGGTGGTAGAATAGTCCTGTGGATAAAGTGACTAAGTCATGACCTAACAGTCATTGAGGCTGCAAAGGCAACTGACCTCTGACATGTCTGGGTCAAGCTTTGTTCCCCTGAAATTAACATGGGCACAGACTCCACTCCCTGGAAAGTTATTGAGATGAAATGACAAACCAATATCAAATGTGCCAACACACAAAGAACAATCTGCATGCATGTACCAACTCAATCCACCCTTCATAGAAGAGCAGACCAGCTATGACCATTGGTTTGAATTACACAGATCTCTCTACCATGCACCCTGTCACCTGAAAAGGGATGGGCTCCATCACAGTAATTTAACTGGCCCACTATACACTGCCTGAAAAAATGTGTGCAGTGTCCTGATGACTCCTCAAGGAGGTAGGGGAGAATTCAGCCTGAGTCATCTTGTAAGGAAACATTCATGTGCAGCCACAGTGGTCAGTTTCAAAATGTGGGTGCTTATGTGTTCGAGAATGCAAAAAGACACAGGTCATTATATCTATCTATCTATTTATATCTACACACACACACACACACACACACACACACACACACACACACACACACACACACACACACACAGAGCTGGAGTGGTCAGTCTCAATTTCTTGGTAAATAAGGGCAGACTGAATGATTCTACATAAGACATTTGCAAATTACTGGAGTGACTTTTGAAAGTGTACAGATTGCTGACATACTCTGCCCACAGGTACCAGGTACTGGACAAATATGGAGGAGCATACCAAGACTTTGATGTGGTCTGGACGTCTTATGTGCCGGACTCTCTGCTCGCCAACCCCTTTGTGGTCTGCTATGACTGGCTTACACAGGACCGAGAATTTCCCACCTCCTTCAATCTAGGAGTCATTCTGGCCAAACCTGGGGCACAGTGGTTACATCACTATCTGCAAACTTATAAAGAATTTCGGGACAGAAGCTTGGGATATAACTCCCTGCAGATGTCGTATCGAACCTACGAGCTGTATCCTCATCTCATGCATGTTGATAATAAACTGATGGTTAGTATTTTAAACCTCACTCTCCTTGTACTACTGTAGTTGTCTTGTTTCCTTAAGACTGAGGTTCAATCAGATTACGATGAAAGAATGGAGGGTATCTGTGTGTGGTTTCTCTATACTGTTACCTAGCCTTTATAGTCCATCCTAACTGAGTGGGACAGAATAGCTCAAGGGGACTAGATAGCTCAGTGGTCAGAGCATTTGTTTTCCCCAAGGTAAAGTTAAGCAGCATTGAACGAGGTTTCCAAGTGGATGGGTGAATATTTGCACCCCTTGACTTCAATAAAGCCCCCCCTCCCAGTTCACCTAGCTGAAACTGGGTCCCTGCCCTCTTTAGGTCCAGGGAAGGTAACAAAAAACACCGAACAAACTCAAGGTTATGGCAAGACCTTTTCCTTTTAACTGAGTGGCTAAGGCTTGTTTTAGAAGTAAAATGTGATGCATTTTTCCAGAAAAGAACAGTTAAATAAGTCAGTATTTTGGGGGAGAAAGTACATCGCCCAGCTTTGCAAAACTTAGATGATACTTTGCTGAAACTAGACTGAGTTGTAAAGTCCTGTTGTTGCTCCTGGTATTTCTTTACCACTGGCTCTGTGTATCACAGGAGCTAGATAGTCATGCTGTTATGGCGATTTGCCAGACAGTCACATTTCTATCTTTATTGAATTGGGGTTTCCCATCCGCCCCCAACCTACCCTCTACAGACCCTTGTATGTCTACCCCACCCCATAAATCAACAAATGTTTTATTATTCCTGCCACATTTTCTTCTGTCCATGTAATTCATAAGGGGATTGCAGGAGAGATGCAAGTTTTAGAGTTTTTTCTTGATGAGCCTGCATTAGAGTTTCATTTGACCTCTGTTAAACAGCCAGACAAGTCTTTCTGTTGTTACAGTTTTTGACTTGGCAACATCACTTTGAACTGAGGGAGATCTGTTAAGCCACAGTTGTTTGTCAGAAGAACAGATTTGTTCCTGTGTGCATGGCACAGAGTGCAAAATTCCTGAGGATTACTGGTCTATGAGTCACACGCCCACCCAGACAACCAGAGATCCTGGACTGAAGTCCACTCAAAGCTGAACCTTTCTCCCATCCACCTGACCTTGAGTGGGGGTCAGGAGGCCTGCCCTTTGGAGGAGATGATAAACTACAGTCCCATGCGCAACATGCATGTAGCACATTACGGCAATGGGAGATTTGCCCACAGATAAGTTCTGTAAAAAATAGTTGCTGTCATGAGAAAACATTCATCATCAGCATCAGTCCCGTGACCTTGGCGGTCGTGGAGGAGACACGAAAGACGATGCCGTGGTAAGCCTCCTCCATCCATCTCGGTCCTCGGCTCTGCGCAGTAGTGCCGAGTCATTCATCCTGGTCCATTCTCTGATGTTGTCCATCCATGACTTGTTCTGTCTTCCCCTCTTTCTGCCACCTTGGAGTGTTCCCTGCAGTACTGTTTTGGGCAGAGTGTTGTGGCGGGTGACGTGACCGAACCATGTCAGCTTTTTCTTCTTGACGATGGTGAGAAGGGGTTCCTGTGGACCTGCCAGCCGTGTTATTTGACTCTTGACAAATTCATTGGTCTTTCGTTCTCTCCAGGATATGCCCAGCAGTTTTCTATGGCATTTTGTTTCAAATGACTGGATTCGCTTTGCTGTTTCAGCAGTCAATGTCCACTTTTCACTTCCGTACAGCAGGATAGTCTGAATTAGGGCTTTGTAGAGCTTTAGTTTGATTGGGAAACTGATCTCTTTACCTTTCCATATGGTGGTGATTTTTGTCATGGAAGATGTTGCCATGGCTAGTCTGACTTTGATTTCTGTCGTCGATCGCCTGTCCTTTGTGAGTGTAGCGCCAAGGTATTTAAAAGCATCTACCTCCTCCAGTTGCTGGCCGTTCATGTAAATTTTAGCAGTGGCATTGCTCGTGCTGTTCACAAGTACTTTACTTTTCTCCGAGCTCACCTCCATCCTATATGCTCCAGCTCTGTTCCCAAGTCTGGTCGTAAGATCTTGCAGCTCTGAGTTACTTCCGCCCATGAGGTCAATGTCATCGGCAAACCGCAAGTTGTTGAGGGGTCTGCCGCCAATGGAGATGGTAGATTTGAAGTCATGGAGGGTCTCTCTCATAATGTTTTCCAAGAACAGATTAAACAGGACTGGAGATAACAGGCATCCTTGTTGGACCCCAACTGTGGTTTTGAAGTAGTCTCCGACCTGATTGTTCAGAAGGACTGCACTGCTTGCGGTGTTGTGTAGTGCTTGAATGGTTTGCACTAGTCCTTCTTCAATGCCAAACATTCTGAGGACCTACCACAGGCATTCGTGCCATACTCTGTTGAAAGCCTTCTTGAAGTTGATGAAGTTGTGGAACAGGTCTCTCTGATGTTGAAGATGTTTTTCCATCAGGATGTGGCAGTTAAAAATCTGTTCGATTGTGCTCCTGCCTGCCCTGAACCCAGCTTGTTCCTCTGCAAGGTGTTCTTCTGCCTCCTTTTTGAGTCGATTCAAAATAACTTTGAGCATGATCTTGCTGGCGTGGCTGATGAGGCTGATTGTTCTATAGTTTTGGCATTGGCGTAAATTCCCCTTCTTGGGCAGGGGTATGATGAGTGATTGTGTCCATTCTGTTGGCCACTGTTTTGTCTCCCAAATCTTCTGACAGATAGCTGTAACATGTGTGATGACTGTTTCGCCACCATGCTTGAGCAGCTCTGCTGGTATGTTGTCTGCTCCTGGGGACTTTCCTACTGGTAAACTGCAGATGGCTTCTTCCACTTCTTCCCTCAGTATAGGTAATGGCGAGGGTACTCTTGATGTTGCTGCTTCCTCTTCTATTATGCTATTGTCAGGTTGGATTGGGTAGTTGTATAGTTCTTGACAATACTCAGACCACCTGTTCAATGCAGCTGAGCTTTCTGTGAGGAGGTTTCCGGAGCTGTCTTCAATGACTGATGATTTGGTTTGAAGTGGTTTTGTGAGTTTCTTCAGGGTGTCGTATGCGTTTTTACTGTTGCCCACTTTCATGCTTTTTTCGATCTCATCACATTGATCACTGATCCACTTCTCTCTGGCCTTTAACATTGACTTCTTCACAAGATTGTTGGCCTCCCAGTATTCTTTAGGGTTGGAAGACTTGGTTGGTTTCAGTGCTCTTCTTGTATCGCAGAGGTCCAAGATGTCATTGGTAGTCCATGGCTGGTGTTTATTCCTCTGACGACCGAGTACCTCCTCTGCTGTTTCTCGGACTGCCTCATTAAAGTTGTTGGTGAGGCCATTGATGTCATTGTCCAGGAGGGTTAGTGCCGCAAAACGTCCCGCCAAGCTTAGCTTGGAAGATCTCGACATATGGATCTTTCAGTTTGTCCACGTCAAATTTGATACGTGGGTTTGCAGGATGTTTGTTTTTCTTCAGCTTCATTTTGAATACCAGCAGCACAAGGTCGTGGTCGCTGCCTATGTCAGCTCCAGGGTAGGTTCTTGTTCTGGCTCTGTTGATGCTGGATTTGAAGCGCCGTGGTGTTAAGATAAAATCTATTTGGTTATGGATCTTGCCGTTTGGCGCATGCCAGGTTGTCCTCCTTGACTGCTTGTGGGGATAGAGGGTATTGGCAATGGTAAGTCTGTGGGTGCAGGCAAACTCCAGCAGACGTAGTCCCCTGTCGTTGGTCCCTCCAGTTCCAAAGTGACCAACTGTTCCGGCCCATTGGTTGTAAGAGTCAGGACCTACTTTGGCGTTAAAATCCCCTTGAATGATGATGATGTCTTTCTTGGGTATCTTCATAATGGTCTCTTCAAGATCTTCGTAAAATTCTTCTACTTCTTCATCTGCATGGTCAGATGATGGTGCATAGATTTGTATGATGGTGATGTTCTTGGGCTTGGCCAACACCCAGATGCTGATAATCCTGCTGGAAGCCGGTGTACAGCTGATAATGCACCCCACTACTTCCTTTCTGACAATAAATGCCACTCCATGTTGGTGGTGTTTCTCTTGACCACTGTACCAGATCATACACAGAGAGAAAATGTAATCTAACTGCAAGTAAAGCGTAAATGATCGTGTTACAAAAAAGGATGAAAAATGAGGCCAGAGAAAGTTGAAAACTGTTTTAATCTGAAAGCTTTGTTATCATTTTCAGGTTGTTGTTTGAATATTACAGGAATTACGGCTGAATTATGCAACCTTAACTAAGATTACCAACAAATATGATAATATACATTACAAATTAATTGGTGTAAAATGTCCGTCATGTTACCTTTTAGATTGATTTCCACAAAAATAAATTTTGTATTAATGCAGAAATAGTGGTGGAGGAAAAACAAGTGCAGGTAGCCACTTTCAACTTCTCAATCATTTTAAAACGATTTAATAAAGATTCAATTTTTCCAAAAAATGCCAGAAAACTAAATCTTGTAATGACAGCATTGTATGCATTTTTGAATAAGACCCATGCCTGTGGCCTGACCTGACTTGAGTTTTCCTGGATGAGACTTCTTCAGAGGTCCTGGCAGTGATTGAAGCTTCACCTACTGTGGTACCTTACGGCAAGACATTTTTCAGAATTTAGAAGTTTCAATCGCATTTACAAGAATATTTGATAATCCTGTGGCCTGTGAAAGCTGCCATCGAAAGTATATGATAAAAAGAAAAAGAAAATGTGCTTAAAAAATATGTTACACACAAAACATAAATAGGAGAAAGGAAACACGTAGCGAATCTTTGTGCCTTATGTTTGGGGATCCTACTGAAAGGATGAAGGGAGGCCATGTGTTTGTATCCAGCCCACTGATCAATCTTAGCTAGAGGAAAACCCAAACTTTGCCATACACTTATGGTGCAAGCACAGGCAAGATAAATTTGGAGAGAAAAAAATGGCCAACACCTGGATCTACAAGAGGTACAGTTTCCCACGTGATCACATAAAGTATTACTGCAGAAATAGTAGTGGAGGAAAAGAAGTTCAGGTAACCATTTACGACTTCTTAATCATTTTGAAAATGATTTATCAAAGATTCAATTAAAAAACAACACTGATTTGCACCCAGGGGCCTACACAGGCCATAGTTATTAGAGCTTAAAATAGCTTGCAATGTCATCAATGAAGTAACTGCTAGTTGATTCACCTGCAAAGAGGACTGGTTGGTAACACTTGAGCTTAGAAAAGAGCTATGGTTTAAATCGAATTGTAACATGTTTTGAGGATACCATGAGATTGTTGCAATCAATGGGTTTTTTTAATCAACTGTAAATTTTTGAGTCATCCTAAAATCTGAGCAAAATAAATAGAAATGTTTATTTGGAGCACTCCAATATAAGAATAGTTCATGTGTGTCATAGTTCCAAAACAGGAGGAGTCAAAAGTAGTTCCTTGTATGGAACAACACATGTTGCTTGCTAGATGCCCATAAATTACGAAAGATTTTAGATAAAATGTGTGGAGATAACACTTTTTTTCATTGCCAGTATTCAGGGGTAGCATTTTTAATTGGCATGGAATTTTTATTGCTCTGTATTTGGTTTTTCTAAAAAAGGAAAACAAGGTGTTAGTGGCCCACTTTTCCATGTCACAAATGGGAGTCTACCACCATGCAATTTCAGCATTAAAATATTACGTTTTTTACATTTAAAAAAACCATGACACACAATAACCAGCACTGATTTGTACTGATAGAAACAATTAATTTAGGTGTGAGGATCAAAACAGATTCACAATTGATTTGTAATAAGAACAGATTTCAGCTTTAATTTTGTGACCCTACCGTCATTAATCCAGGGCTCAGGAGAGTGCCCCCCACATGAGGCAAAAATGCACAGGACAAGTTTTTATATATCTATCTATCTATCTATCTATCTATCTATCTATCTATTATTATATATATATATATATATATATATATATATATATATATATAAACAGACAGATATTGTATCTGTAACTGACTTTTGTGGAATCTCAACACTTTGCTCATCTTTTTGGCATTTTCTGCTCTCTCTTTGATACTTATCCTTACGGTTTTTTTTGTCTGTCGGTGCTGGTGTTTTGTTATTTTTCTGCCACAGGTTTCCTTTTCCTTATCATTTGTCATTGTTGTCTTTCTGTTTTTATTATGCCAGCCATTTCTTTCTCCTCTCTACACCGGCATCTCGCCCAGCCCATTTTCCCCCCTTTTTTATGAAGCTGAGTGGTTCATTCAGCCACACTAACTGAAACAGCACTTGCTGCAGTTACATGATGATGCTGTGTGTCAAGTCTAAGCCATGGTTAGCATCAAACTTGAAAGAAATGTCAGTGGTGTTACCTTCCTGTCAGTAGTGAGACCAAATTGACTGTAACAAGACTGACGGTAACACGACTGAGAGAAATAACTTAAAAAAATTTGCTGCACCTACTTTTTGGAGTTCGGCTAAAATTTCAGATGATTATTGCATTGCTCCTAAAACCACACAACACAAATGGATTGTTTTTGTTGCACATTCAGTTTTGTGCTTTAACAAACACCTGGTAACATGACTGACACACTTTAAAAGCACATCCCCTTACCTTTGAAACACAACCATCCCCAAAATAGCAGGGCATGGAGAAATGGCCGCCATTTTCACCCATGCAGGCCAAGAGGAGAAGGAAAGTAGCCTAACCGTTGGAGAGCAAAATGTTTCGAATTGTATTCTTTCTATTCGAGGATAATGGAATAAGCACTTATGTGCTTTTTTACATCAAGTCCCCGCGTGTATGCAGTATTGTAAATTCTGTCATCTGTTCCCACCGGCACACAATAGCTTACTCTTACAAAAAGCAGAACAGGATTTAACGTGTGCGCAAGATGTTCTGCGTGCGTTCGCACACGGGAACTCGGTTTATAGTCTCATCCGAAGGACTTTTGGGATAGAGTGGAGTCTGCACTGATGTTAACTCCAGGGGAAAATATCCCCTTGAACGGGAATCGAACCCGGGTCGTCAGATTGCAAGCGCAATGTTCTGACCACTAGACTATCTGGCCCCCGAATTGCATGCTGTGTCTGTTATAACTGTAGTCTTTCTTGTTGAAGTAACACTTACACTTAACACTTAATTCTCTCTGTGCCAGGAGGCACACAAGGCTTGAAGATCATTCCTCCACTGGTTCCGGTCTGCAGCTGTGCGTCGTGCGGCGTTCCACGTGCTCCAGCCTGCGCCGTTCCGCTCTACTTCTACCATTCGTCGCCATGTTTTGGGGCGTCCCCTTTTCCTTCTCCCTTAAGGTGTCCATCCGAGGGCAACAGCACAGATGTCACTCCTGTCTTTTCTTAGGACATGTCCGATCCAGTTCCATCTCTGTCTTCTAATCTCCTGGCTGATTTTTTCTGCTCCTGCTATTTCCAAGACTGTCTTGTCGGATATGTGTTCTTGCCATCGGATCTTGAAGATCCTCCTCAGACATTTGGTTTGAAAAATGTCTAGTTTCTCTTCTTCTCCTTTCGTTAATTTCCAGGTCTCACATCCGTAGAGAAGAACTGACAAAACAAGGCTCCTGAAAAGGGATGCTTCGGTTTTTCTGCTGATGTCTCCCATTTGCCAGATGTTGGATAATCATTTCATCTGCGCACTGGCCAGTGCTACTCTCTTCTTGATGTCTGCTGTTCCTCCTCCGTCTTTGGTGACGTTTGCTCCGAGATAGGTGAAGTTCTCCACCTCTTCAACTTCTTGATATCCAACCCCCAGACCGTCGATGTTCCTGCTGTTTACTTTTATGGCTTTGCACTTCTGTCCATTCAGCTTGAGTCCAACCTTTGCTGCGTTGTCTTCCAGTCTTTTAGTTTTGTGTTGTAGATGGTTCATGGTTGATGAAAGGAGGGCGATGTCGTCTGCAAAGTCAAGGTCTTCTAACATGTTCATGAAGTCCCATCTTATCCCAGTTCTCTCGCCTTCCACTGTTCTTCTCATCACCCAGTCTATCACGAGAAGGAAGAGGAATCCTGACATGCAGCATCCCTGTTTCACCCCGGTAATCACTGGGAACCAGTCTGTTGTTTCGTTGTCAACAATGACGGAGCACTGAAAGTCCTCGTACATTGTCTTGACTATCTGGATGAGTTTCTGTGGGATTCCATACTGACGCATGATGATCCAGAGACTGTCTCGGTGTATGGAGTCAAAGGCCTTTTCAAAGTCAATGAAGTGTATGTACAGTGTCGCGTTCCATTCGTTGACTTGTTCCAAGATGTTCCTGAGTATAAATATTTGGCTGACAGTTCCCCTCCCCTTTCGAAATCCAGCTTGTTCCTTTCTGAGAGATGCGTCTACTCCCTCTTGTATTCTGTTGATGAGGATCTTGCTGGCCAAGGGTAGTAGTGTAATCCCACGCCAGTTTCCACACTCCTGAAGATTTCCTTTCTTTGGAACCTTGCATATGAGTCCTTTCATCCACTGTGTTGGTACTGTCTCCTTTTCCCAGACGAGGTCAAAGATCCGTTTCAGTTCCTTGCTGGTCTGTTCAATGTCTGCTTTTAGCATCTCTGC
Source organism: Rapana venosa (assembly GCA_028751875.1). Lineage (NCBI taxonomy): Eukaryota > Metazoa > Mollusca > Gastropoda > Neogastropoda > Muricidae > Rapana > Rapana venosa. Next base: position 11,244,286 of record CM054135.1, read on the forward strand.
TGTGATCTGGTCTGCTCCTGGTGCTTTTCCGTTCCTGAGGGTCTTCAGTGCTTTCTTGATTTCATGGTGGTTGGTTCTTCTGCTGAGAGCTAGTTCTTCACCTTCCCCTGGTCATCTTTGGGTGGTTCATTCAGTGCATCCCTGTTGAGAATTCCTGGAAGTGTTTCTCTCCATCTCCTCAGCCTGGCCTCTTGATTCTTTAGCAGCTCCCCGTTCTTATTCTTCACTGCTTGCTGCTGTCTAGTGCCTTGGTTGTGAGCTGTTTCATAATCTGTACAGTTCTTTCTGTCTCCCATTCTCTGCATCTGCGCTCTCTCTGCTTTTTCTGACATCCTTCTCCTCTTGTCCTATCGTACGCTTCTTTTCACCTCCTTGTCTTTTTCTTGTATGCTTCCTTCATTCTGTTCTGTATCCTCTCCAAGTGTGTACTGTTGATTCTTGTCTGATTGCTTCCTCTCATCGATCAGCTTCCAGCTGTTCTCACTGATCCATGTCTTGCTCTTCCCCTTCTGTAGCCAAGCACCTCTTCTGCTGATTTGATGTAGCGTTCTTCTGATGTTCCCACACCTCTTCTACATCTTCAGTTTCGGTTCTGTTCTCGTCGAGCTTGGTCTTCACTGCGTTGCAGAACTCTTCCTTATATCTTCATCCTTCAGTCGTTCAACCGTCCAGTCTTGTCTTGGTTTTGTTGTTGTTTCTGCGTGAGCTGAGTCGTAACTTGATCCTCGTCTTCACCAGGTAGTGGTCGCTTGTCAGCATCTGCTCCCTCTGTACTCGGCAGTCTTGTACTGATGATCTCCACTGTCCGCTGATCATAGGTGGTCAATTTGGTTTTTCACTCTTCCGTCCGCTGATGTCCATGTTGCTTGTGAATGTCTTTGTGTGGGAATAGAGTTCCTGTGATAACTAGTCCATTCAGCTGGCTAAACTCGCATAGTCTCTCTCCATTGTCGTTCTGTCTCCCAAGTCCATGAGTACCCCATTGTCCTTTCGTATCCAGTGTGTCATTTCCTAGTTTTGCGTTTAAGTCTCCCATGATGATGATGATGCGTTCTTGTTGCACCCGTCCACTGTTTCCTGAGTTGTTGGTAGAACTGCTCTTTTCCTGGTCTTTCCCTCTCGATGTACACTTGTATGACTGTCACCGTCGTATTTGGAGTAGAATCTTGCTATAATGATCCTCTTGTTGACTAGTGTCCATTCCATGAGAGACTTCACTGCGTCCTGACTCATCATGATGGCGACTCCTCCCTCGTGTAGTTGTTCGTCTCCACTGTATATCACTGTCTGTCCTGATGCTAGCTTGATTTTTCCAGCTCCTGTCCACCTGCACTCCTGATTCCGAGAATGTCAGTTGGTATTCTGTCATCTCTCTCGCAATCTGTGCTGCTGCCCTCCTCTGTACATTGTTCTAACGTTCCAATGTCCGATGTTAAGGGTAGTTTTGGGGCTTGCAGAGGACCTTGTCGGACGGTGAGCTTCCCGCAGGCTTTCACCCATCGTTGTCATGATGCCAGTGCCGGCGATCCCCGCTCCCCCCAGGGCTTGATTAAAAGTGATGTTCATAGTTTCTGTAACTTTTGATTTTTTCCAGGAGTAGGTAGTTGGCCTTCTGCCCAACCCCCATACTTGGAGGGCCAGTGGTTTTCTGTCAGGGTGGCCTTCCCTTAGACTGCGTTGGTCCACGGTGCAATCTCCCATCCGCCACCCGGGAGACGCGCCTCTATGCCGTGCAGTCCCAGCGCGAGGTGTTGAAGTAACACCACTGACAAAAAAGTAATTAACATACTTTAACATCACCTCTTAACATAACACTGGCCTCAAACGGCTATTGCGATTTAAACAGCTTGAGTAAATAACTGGGACAATTTTGAAAATATGTTTTAACAAGCTGAGATACTTTTCAATTTTTTAGAGGCAAGGGAAGTTTAGCACTTTGTCCTGAAGACATCCATTTTTTGACACCCCTGTTTCCCTCTGCTTCATTTACTTCATGAAAAATAACAAATGACACAATTGGATTGTTGACATATGTAGTCTAGTTATACTGTGGATTAGTTTAGACATAATCTTGTCTACTTTGCACTAACTGTTAGAAGTCATAATTTTATTAGATCTAGACAGATTGTTGATCCTTTTTGAAACACAGTCGTGTATGAAGTGGTATCAGTCTCTTTCTGGAGAAGCAGTTTAATGTTCATGGCTATTTTCATAAAGTTTTGCTGGATAACTTAGCTGCCCTGTTTTCACTAGGAGACTGACTGTGTGGCGTCACTGACACGCTGAACCAGGACAGGCAGCAGTACTAACCACCAGTGAATGATCCAGCACAGTACATGTTTCCCCTCTGGTGGGTGACCTAGGGCAGCTTGATACCTAAAGACCTTTATAGCTGCTGATTCTGAATGTGTGGTGGAACAAGCCTGGATCAGGTTGTGTGCTGTAAGTGGACTTGGGGCAGCTGTATGGGATTCCAGTGTCATAGAGGATGAGGCCGCTGAACAACCTGTCTTACACATAAGTCATTAAAGACGTGACCATTACATTTTGTCTTAGCATTAACAATTTGTTATTCATCATAACCTTCACTAATTTCACCAGCCGCCATGGCGCAGTGGTTAGCGCCTTGGGTTACGGACTGGAAGGTCGCGGGTTCGATTCCCATAAGAGTCATAGGGATTTTTCGGACTCCGGCCGGCTCCTACCCAGAGTGAGTGTGCTGTGGGCTCAGTGGGAACTGGGACCACACATCGAGCTTCACCACTTTAACGATGCGAGTTTGAGAGTGTTGCTCAAATTACCTGACCAACACTGCAGGTGTCTGTATCTCTCGGGCCCCGGTTGACGCCAGGGATATATTATGAAGTAGCGTAGAGTACAACCCATGTCAAGTAGTCTCAAAGCATATGCACTTCCACAGCAGCATAATTACGTCATCCTCATTGTCATTGATTATAATGCAATTAAAAAATTGCCTTCTGATTCGGTGTCCCATTTCTCTGGTCTCATGGTGACCTCAGATTCGTTTGCCCATACACTTCTGTGCTGTGGTGAGTTTGTGTCAAGCCTTTGGGGTTGGGGTTCGTGGGGTACGTCGTTGGAGGGATGTTGTGGTGGTTGCCACCTCGGTGGGGCAACTCACTCAGTCTAGCTCCGCGACTGAGCTAATACTGTCCGTTAGTAGGGGGCTTAGTAGGTGGTGTCCTGCGTATGTTAGCTCAGAACAGGCACCACTGAACAACCGCCAAAGTGACCCAGCAGCAGTGCAGGGCCCCTCTGGCTGGTGGCCCCACGGCGGCCTGATAGTGATTGGCTCCCTGTGGACCTCCGACTCTGGGGATGAGACATAACAAATCTGGGTATGGCTGTGGCGGGGAGATTGGAATGAGCGGCATGGGAACAGCAGGACGGAGGACGTCACAGAAGATGAGGCAGCAAAAAAAGAAAAACAAAAAAACTTTCACTAATTTCACCTTAACAAAATTAATTATATATTCAGGTGTTGTACTCTCTTGCCTGCCATATTTCTTCATTGATTTGTTTTTCAAATGCATTCTGTTGTGATTGTTTCAGGTGATATGCCATAAAAGGAGATGTCATCCAGCTTGGGAAAAGTCGTATGTGCGAAGGAATCCATTTGACAAGACGCCCACCATGTCCTTCAACTGGCGGGAGGTGCGATCAATCCATACCACCCAGCCCAAACCACCGCCTTTCATGTCTTCGCTTGAGAGAGTGAAAACAGCAAGGAACATGAATGCTGAAATTGGAAGATTCGTTTTACAAAAAAGTGGGAGACAGGATTTATTGTAAATAGTTTGTATTTGTTTACATAAACAGAATATCAAAATGTCATTCCCTAGTGGGGTTATATAACCCTTTCCCCTTACCCACCTAACACACTCTAATTTAGACAACACAAAACAACGTGAAATCAGTTTTTCAAATATAATTTATTTTGCATTCGTACACTATTCACTCAAATATAAGCGACAGGGTACACCCAGAAATAACTTATAAGCAAATATCATAACTACCACCCTTTCAACTTCAAGAATGAACAGAAGCTTAATTCATATGACAACATCTTCACAACGATACCACAAGTCAAGTCTATAAGTCAACAAAACCACGTAAGCAATGTATTTATCTCATCTCACCTCACCTATCCTGTAGTCCCATGGGGGCACCAATGAAGATTTTGCAACCAGCTTCCTCCTCATCTCCGAATGGTCCTCTGCTTTCCATAGCAAATCGTTGCACTCAAGGCCAGTCCACTCTCTGATGTTGTCTTATCGTTTTCTCTGTCTGCCTCTTTGTCTCCCTCCCTGTACTGTTCCCTGTAGGACAGTCTTGGCCAATCCAGATGTTTGTGTGACATGACTGTCGAATGCCTTCTTAAAATCTACAAAGGCGTGGTAAAGATCTTGTTGGTGTTGTAAGTATTTCTCACATTTGATACAAATGGCGTATGATATTGCAATACCATTTGTAATTTCTTCTTCTTCTATGTTGTTTTAACTTTGCAGGCTTTATGTTTGCTGATGTGATGGCTGGTTCCTCGCATGATGATCATTAGAGGAAAGGAGATGTTTTCATTTTCTACAAGCCCTTTGGTGACTGAAAAGGCTATTGCATGAAAAGCATGTTCTGTTGTATCCTGGGCAGATCAAGGACGGACCTAGAACTGTTGTTGGTTGGTCCGCCGATCCCTCTTTCCACCTCTTGCACTTCTTTCTTTCTGAGTCGCTTCTTTGAAGTTAAGCCAAAAATTCACTGGGCGTAACTTCAGGAAGAAGACTAACAGCCAAGGCGGACAAGCTCCAAGATGAACTTAACGGCTATGTGTTCGAGACCAGGGTGAGCCACCAAGTAGGAGGAAATCGGCTGTGGTTTGGCAAGGAGAGGGATGGGCTCCGCCATGCGACATTGCCCAAGACACGCCAATGATAGAGGACTGGAGAAAGGTGGTTGACAAAGCTTGGAAGGCGCCCCAAATAATTCAGAATCTGGGGGATTGGTGACGGTGACGACAAAAATTCTGCTGGATTTTTTGATGGCATAGCACCACTTGTTCTGATCAAGTGCTCTCTGTCACCATGTCACCACTTGTTCTGATCAAGTGCTCTCTGTCACCATGTCACCACTTGTCCTGATCAAGTGCTCTCTGTCACCATGTCACCACTTGTTCTGGGGGGTGGTGGGGGTTGATGCCTTAGTGGTTTCAGTGTTCTACTATAATCTGATTGCCTGGGGTTGAGCGGTGCCCGTTTCAAGGGATTTTATCTTGAAGTGAACATCAGTGCTGAATTACTTCCCCAAAAAGTAATTCCGATAACACTATATACCACAGCTATATTTGCAAACATACATAGAACATCTTGTGCACACATTAAAAACATGTTCCACCTTTTGGAAGAGTAGGCCATTGCAGCCTGGTGGGAACGGATGACAGAAATTAAAAAACGCATGCACACAGGTGTCGTACTTAGACACCATCCTGGAAGATGAAATGCAGCTGTCTCAATGGCGGAAGAAACGGCTGCATACGCAAAATCTCACCAGTGGTGAACCTGGGAGCTCTAGCTGAGGAATGAACAAAACAGAAGACTGCCAGAGAAGGCAGCTGTAGCTACTCATGTGACCTTACTACTTGCCCAGCCCAATGAGTTGCTGCGTGGCACTATGGACTGCAGCCTGGGTAGGTTGGCTGGTCAGAGAACCTCTTTCTTCACTGGAGACCTTGTCTTGCCACTTGATGCTTCCTTGGTTTACAGTGGTACAGGTCTTTGGTATCATATTTTTTCTGGATTTTATGTGACAGTGCTTCAATGACTTGTACATGTACTCAAATTACTGGCGCAAGTTGGAAAGAAGTCTGATCCAGTCTGGAGCGAATGTTTTGGACTTTGTCAGAGAAGAATGAAGAAAGTATAGCAGGAAGCAGATAATTAATTGACTAGAGTTTAAAATATTTTTTATGTTTATGTTTGATTAAAGTTTTATTTTGTTTTTGTTAAACAATGTTATTTTGTGGGTTTTTGTAAGACAAGGTAAAGTAGCTGATTACCCTTTCAGATATTGTCAACAGATGTTTGAATACTAGTAAATGTTTTTACATATATTACAGTATTTTAATGTTGTACTTATATAGAGATTTAATCAGAACATTTCTTTTGAGAATCAGTCCTTTAGTGTTTATATATGATTGTCTTAAACCCTGAGTTTTATCTAGTTTGGAATATCATAATTTGGTTTTGTTGCAGAACAGTAATTGTAACATTGTTTTCATTTTTGAATTTGTAGTCTAGATTTTGATATCACCAATAACCCACTCAAGGCTAAACCAAAAGGACATACTGATCAACCCACAGGTGTAACAGATAACTCAGTCACTTTAATTCATCACATATACACTAATGCAAAACAATACATAGCCTATGCTCTGTCATGTGGGTAATCAGTGCAGTGATCATAATCCAGTCTGTTTTACTTCGTTTAAGAACCAAATATAAACCTCCAAAGTTGGGGCATAAAACCACAGGTTACCAAAAGTTCAGAAACTTCTTTGAGCAAACTGTTCTTTCAAACCTGATAAATGAACCCTGACCCTGACCTGACAGACAACCAATCAGGGGGATGGAGCAGGGAAGGGAGAGGACGGCACTGTGGACCCACCCTTTTGTCCTGCTAACGCTGATGGAGGCCTCGTCTGCACAGCTACCTTCTGCCAATGTGCGCTCTTGTGCAGGAAGGGGCTGGGGGAAGAAAGGAGTGGGTTGATGTGGGGGTAATTCCGGTGACGTGACATGGCTTCATTTCCTTGCAGTGTGTAGCTTTTTTGTCTGCATGATTTACTTAGATGGATTTCTTGATGAAAAATGCAGTTGTGCTGCTTATTCAATAATAAAAGGACTTTGCTTTTTCACACACACACACCACACACAGAAAGAGAGAGAGAGAGATTATGATAACTATATCAATGGAAGATCATGATGAGAGATAATGCCTGAGCTTGAAGATTGTTGTTCACTTGCATCCTAGCCTTCCCCTTTGCCTGCTTCTTTTCATGGCATAAGCTGTTTGTTTTTATACATTTTATACATGGTGTGGTGTTCCTCTTCCTATGTAAGTTTTGGGGTTCACATGCCTGAGGGTAAAGAAATAAAACTGGGAAAAAAATCAGTGCCTGAGATTGTAATTCACTGTGCATGTCTGTTGTTGCATGATGGTTAAGAGGTTGATTTCAAGTATCAGTTTGTTTGTAATTGTGTAGCCCCATTCTGAGCAGTCTTTGCAATTTTGGCAAGTGTGTGTGTGTGTGTGTGTTTAATCTCTAGATATTGTTACACAGACATGTGTGTGTGTGTTTAATCTCTAGATATTGTTGTACAGACGTGTGTATGTGTATGTGTGTGTGTGTGTGTGTTGTATTTGTATACCGCTTTAAGTCAGGGCAGATTTCTCTGCCTGAAATTCAGGCTGCTGTCCCTGGGGGAAAGCACACCACCACAAGAACAATGCCACCCATTATTTGTTCTTTATGTTTCCTGTCTGTATGTGTATTTGTTTCCCGATCAGAGTGGCATTTTTCAACAAAATTTTGCCAGGGACAACTCTCTTGTTGCTGTGTGTTTTTCCCCTTTTACATGTGTTAAATGCACGTTGCAGACAGTATCTAGTTTATTGTCTCCTCCCTGTGTGTGTGTGTGTGTGTGTCAAAGTAAAAGTCAAACTTTTATTTTCAGATGGTACATTGAATAAGCAGTACAGTTGCTTTTTTTCATCAAGCCCTCTATCTAAAAAAGAGAAGATAATAAAGATAATATATATGCATACATAGGAAAAAAAACAACCTAAACAATGACAGGCCATACAAATCAAAGAAAAGAGAATAAGGATATATGCATACATAGAATAAAAAACCTAAACAATATTCAACCATGCAAAGCAAACAAAGAAAAATTATTGTAAAAAATATATCCACCAAAAACAAACAAACAAACAGCAAAACAAAACCAAAGCAAACAGAGCAAAACCAGTGTTGTGTTTGCTGTTGTTTATCTAACTCATTAAAACAGACTTAGAGACCCTGGGGGAAGATTTTCTACTTCCCCCCAGAGCAGTCCCGGTGGCCTCCTTTGCATAGGGAAAAAACCGGAAGACCCCAATTTTCCCAAATTCTTGCTCATTTCCGGGATAAACCTCCACTTCAGGCACATGAGGAAAAACCCTGGGGCCCGCCTACTGCCCGTTTGTGCCTAGCCCCCTTTCTGACCAGACCTGTTTTCATATTTGCCCCTGCGGGTGTAAAATGCCCATTCACTTATCAGGTTTCTGAAACATAAAACCTTTTAATTTGTTTTAGTCCCCAGCCTTTTTTGGTTTCTTTTTTTTGTGTTTTTTAAAACTGTTTGTTTTTTTATCACCCCCTGTTTTTTGGGTTTTGGGTTTTGTGTCCCGGTGAAAAATATGTGTATTTTGGTAAATGTTCTGTGGGGAAAAAAAGAATTAAAAAAAAAAAAAAAAATTGGGGGGTCTATTCTGTGAGTTCTCTTGTGACCAGGAATTGGTGATGGGTTGTTAATGAAGAAGAACCCCAAGGGGTGTATTTCTACCGGAAAAGGGAAACCCTCTTTTCGGGAAGATATTTTGACAAAAAAATCCAAAATTTTCTTTTAGAGAAGGGAAAAAGAAGTGACGGGGACTCGGGGAAAGGAAAAAATTTAGCGGGCTCAGGGCAGAGAACCCCTTTTTGGGAAAATGGGAAAGGGGAAAAAAAAGAAGGCAGGCAAACGATTTAGAAAACCCGTTGCCGGGCAGTGTTTCTGATTTAGGGGGGCCCGGGAGTTTGGGGAAAGAAGAACTGATGGCAGAAACTAAGAGGTGAGGATAAAAAAAGATTTCAATTTTTTGCCCGGAAAATGGGTCCCCTTGATGATAATGAGGAAAAAAAGGGGCCCCTTGTTTTTGAAAAATGGCAAAAACTTTCTTGAAGTCCAGATTTTGGGGTCTAAACTCCTTTGACAGGAAAAATGAGGAAAAACTTACCCAAATTTTCCCATTCCCAAAAAATGTTTTACCTGGGCCCTTCCCGAAACAAACCAAAGGGGTTTTTTCTTTTTTCCCAAACCCCCTTTTTAAAAAAGGGAAAAATGTCAGGATGGGGAAAAAAACACAAAAAACCCTTTTTCAAAAAATGCCACATAGCGGGTTTAAAGCTTTGCACTGACCCACTTTGAAGGTAAGAGATACCCCTTCAGGGCTGGGGGTGCAGCTAAAATACTCGGTTTAACTGACCGAGAAAGCATAAGGCCCATCTTTTCCCCGACGCCCTAGCCCTCACAAAGGGCATGCAAACCCTGACCTGTCCCCGAAAAAGGGAAAAAAAAGGGACCACCCTGCTTTCCCGGGGAAACTCTCGGCATATGGGCACCCCATTTTTGCCATGACACCAAAAAAATACTGTACAGCGGAGTTTCACAAAACATTTTAAAAAAAGTTTCAGGGTCCCCGAAAACCTTTTCCGTAGAGCTGTGGCCCGCAAAGAAAACCCACATGGGGGAGAACAACAACACAGGGTCTTTTTTTTAAAACGGAAAACCCATGGAAAAGGGGCCAAGGGCGACAAACGAGATGTTTTAAGAAAAGGGGCTTGAACCGCCCCCCCCCCCTTTGGAAAAAAAGGGTTTGTTAATTTGAACTTTGCCTCTCCCCGGTTTTGCTTATCTTAAAGGGGGAAACATGATTTAAAAAACAGCAGGGAAAAGGAAAATGTTGTCTGGCGGAATGTATTAACTTTCTGACCCTGATTTTACTTGAAAAAAGTTGAAGGAATTAAAAAACACTTTTTGATGATTTTCCAGAAGATATAAAGCAAAGTTGGCCCAAAACCATTTTAACAAAAATGAAAATTTTTGCTATTGAAAATCTGAAATGAAAAAAATGTTTTAACAAAGGGGTGAAATTAAAAAAACCTTGCCCGAATCGGCCCAAAATTTTCTTTACCTATCCTTTTTTAGGGAGAAAAAAAATTGGGGGTTTATTTTTGAACGAATTTTTTAAACTAAAAAACTCCCAAATGAAAAGGGTTTTGAAATTTAAAAAATTTAAGATGGAAAAAAAACTTCAGCTTTGGATCTAGTGGGCAAAATTGTTATTTTGATCAATTTGGGTTTTGAGAGAAAGCCCTATTAAGTCCCTAGAGTAGAGGGGGAGACTTTTCAGAAATACCCTGAAATTCAGAAAGGAGAGAAAAACTGTTTCTTTTTTTCAAAGGCCCGTGCCATGGGATCAGTCCCGAAATTTCCCCCAAAAATTTACAAAAAAATTATGCCTGTTTTTAGCATGCTTACATTTATGGGTCAAACCCGATTTAAATTATCCATTGAGATGTTTAAATTTTTGGGGGAGGTTTTGAAAAAAGAAGTTTTTTCAGGTTTTTTTGTGACAGACAGATAAAATTTTTAGACTATTCTAGGATTCTTAAAGTACATGAAAAGGGAAATCTCCCGTTTATACCCGTGCCCAAAAAGTCCCCGGGTCCCGGGTTTCAAAATAAAAACCCCTAGACATGTCCCCCATGCTCCCGATGAAACCCCAAAGAAAAATGTTTTTGTGATGGGACGAATTTTTTCAGGCAGAAGAAAGTTCCCCAAAGATCTCTGGCATTTGTATTGGGGTAATGGTTTCTTGTTTCTTGCTGTTTCCAATGGGGTCCTTTGTACTACAGAGCACTTGAAAAAGAAAATGTTTTGGGGGACTTTAAAAATAAGTAAAAAAGGGGGAAAAAAGGGGTAATTTTCCCGTGTTAAAGCCGGGGGTTTTGTGGTGGGGAAAAAGATGACAAAATTTTCAAAACCCCCAAAACAAGGGGCTGGTGTAAAACAAAAAGCCCCAAAAGAAAAAGGGTTTTTTTCCATTTTCCTCGGGAAAAAAAAACATCCCGAGCGCTTTGGTTTTTTTGCTTAAAGAAATTTAGTGCTATATTTAAAATTTCCCTTACAAATTTTTAAATTTTTAAATTTTTATTATTATCAGCCCGAAGGAAAGAGAGCTGAATGGGGTATCAAAAACATAAAATAAAAAAAAAGGCCCCTATTCAGAGATCGATCCCAATATTACTATGGGAAAACAGACAGCTCCCGGTACAGGGGTGGTGGTGCTTGGGGTTTTGAGACCAAAGCCCAAACACCAGGCTGGTGGAGTGAGAAAAACAAAGAAGGGAAAATTTTAAAACTCATTGGAAATATTAGGGTTTTCTTGTTTTTGGGGCTTTAAATCTTGTTGCATGAAAAAACTGAAAGTTCACATAAAATCTGGGCTGAAAAACCCAAAACAAATTGGTTTAATTTAAAAACATGGGTTTAAAAGATCAAAAAAAGCTGAATGATGTGTCTCAGCAAAACTGGCATTGGGGGGTGAAAGCAGGAACATATGGCTCAGTGCTGCCCACATCCCTGGAGTTGATAATATTGAAGCTGACAGGCTGTCTAGACAGGGCCACATAGACACAGAATGGAAACTTGATTCACTACTTCTCTCTGAGGCTCTGAATATTCTAGATATAAAACTTGACATTGACTTGTTTGCTTCTAGATTAAATTTTCAGTTTTCCAGATATGTGTCTTTTTTGCCTGACCCAGGAGCATGTGCTATTGATGCATTTAGCATGTATTGGGGTAATGAAACTGTCTATTGCTTTCCCCCTTTCAGCATTCTATCCCGTGTCCTGGCAAAGTTAAAAAAAGACAAAGCAAGAGGGGTTATAGTAGCACCAGCCTGGAAAAACCAGCCTTTTTGGCCAGCACTAATGAAAATCCTCACAGCCAGGCCAGTCCTCTTGTCAGCCAGAAACACTCTACTGACACAACCAAGTCAAAAGGAGATGAAACACCCACTAAAGAAAAGCTTGACTTTGTTAGTCTGCAAAGTGTCAGGGATAGATTCAGAACACAAGGTTTTTCTGAGGACACTACCAGTATTCTCATGTCCTCATGGCGACCCCCAACAAAACAGATGTATGATGTGTACATACCAAAGTAGGAGAGGTACCTGTGTGAGCAACAGGTGGATTCAGTTTCACCACCTCTAGCCACAGCTGTAAATTTTCTGGCATCTCTGTTGAAAGAGGGATATTCATATAGCCCTGTGGGCACCCTGGTTCCCCACTAAGTTGTTTTCTCTACAACTATGAAGGGGCTACGTTCGGTCAACATGAACTTGTAAAAAGATTTATGAAGGGTGTTTTTGAAAGAAAACCACCACTACCAAGTATCACCAAACTTGGGATGTAAATATTGTGCTTAAAATGCTAGAAACGTGGGTTCCAGTGGATAAACTAATGTTCAAAGAACTGACAATGAAACTTGTGATGTTAATTGCACTGCTGTCGGGTCAGAGGTGTCAAACTATTGCTGCACTTGACATAGATAATATGCTACTAATGAGGCAAAAATGTGTATTTTATGTAAATAGTTTCTTAAAACAATCAAGAAGAGGAGCCCATCAATCACCTATTGAACTCATGGCTTTTGTAGATAAGGAGGCTCTGTGTGTAGTTCACACATTGAAAGAATACCTTAGACGAAGAAAAGAACTGAGGGCTCAGATTTCCACTGGACATTTGTTTATCACTCTCCAAGCACCGCACAGAGGAGCTAGTAGCGATACCATCTCTCGCTGGCTGAAATGGAGGATGGAGAGGGCAGGCATAGACATTACACACTTCACAGGGCACAGTACCAGGTCAGCCAGTACTTCAGCAGCAAAACTTGCAGACACTCCAATACACATCATAATGAAAGCAGCTGGATGGACGAATGTTTCCACATTTGCAAAATTTTATAATAAGAATGTGGGACCAATACTGAGGATGGGCCAGTTCATCATGAAGCGTTTCCTAACACAGAAGTAAGGTAGGACATGTTTCTTTTTTCATGTGATGGATGTGTTTGTCTGGAGAACACTGTGGCTCTCAAATCTCATGTGCCTGTAGTGGAGGTATACAGGAAATGAGCAAGAATTAAATACAATAAAGGGAGACTTACCTGGTAAGTTGAAGCTGTTTGTAAATTCTTGCGAATTTATTGTAGACCAGAACAGAGTGCACATGCCCACCCGTGCAATGGTCTGCATGCATACCATGCAAGTAAAATGAAATGCATACCATGCAAACGAAACTACTACCACTTGAAAAAATGAAGAATTGCCATCAGTGTTCTTGCACACCCTGCAAATAGTAAGACATCCCACCCAAAGTAAATGAAAAGGAATGATAACAATGTTTATTAATTATATGATGATCCTGTTATATATAGTGTGACACAGTGTTGTCTCAGGCTGAAAAACTGGCAGTAAGCTGCCCGTGGTTTCTCATGTGCACTCCCTTATTTGCTTGTTTTTGTTGTTGTTGTTTTTTTTTTTGGGGGGAGCTGTTTTGAAAAGGGTTATTTCCCCTTGTTTTTATTTTGAGACTGTATAAGTATTGGGTTATTATTATTAAGATGTATCCCTAATGGGCGGGGACTGGATGTAAAAAAGCACATGTGTGCTTATTCATTATCCTCGAAATAAAAGAATTTGTCATTGTCATTGTCATTGTCCCTTCCCATCTACAATAAATTCGCAAGAATTTACAAACAGCTTCAACTTAGAGGTAAGTCTCGCTTTATTGTATTTAATTATCTGATTGGTCAATAATGCGTACCATTATTCTACATCCCCCGTTTTCAGATTATTGAAAAGTTTTAAAATCTCTTTTCAAACTGATAAACATTTAAATCAAATTATTGGGCATCTTCCGCACATCCCAATATACTGTCCCTTTGAAAAATCCTTGTCTTCAGTATTCAACTTTCACTTTCAGTTTTGCTTTTCGTCTTACACATCAACAAAACACTTTTAACACTTTTTTTCCTTCTTTTTTACATCAGCATAGCACTAAGTATGGAGGACAACAAAGACCACCAACAGGAAAGTGCAGACCTTCATCAACAGCTGCATGAGACAAATCCTCCAGATCCACTGGCCCGACACCATCAGCAACGCAGACCTGTGGCAATGTACCAACCAACTGCCAGCCGAGAATGAAATCCGGCGCAGGAGATGGGGATGGATCGGGCACACCCTGAGAAAGCCAGCCAGCAACATCACAAGGCAGCCACTATCATGGAACCCCCAGGGAAAACGAAAAAGAGGAAGGCCAAGAAACACCTGGCAATGCGACCTTGAGGCAGAAACCAGGAAGATGGGATATACCTGGAGACAGCTGGAGAAAATAGCCCAGGACAGAGGACTCTGGCGGACTGTTGTCGGCGGCCTATGCTCCAGGGGGAGTGATGGGCCTAAGTTAGTAATAGCACTAAGTGCGTTGTGGTTGTTGTTTTTTTAAAGGTTTATCATTTTTCGTGGTTTCACAAACCTTCCTGATCTTGTATATGTGCCAGACTGCGACTGTTCATCAGATGGTGTTCTGGTCATCAGCTGATCATCTGGAGTAGGGTTTAACTGCACAGTATCTGGTTCAGGTTCCTGTTGCAGTTCTGGTACAGAACGCTGCTCCTGCGGTCCTGGAAGCGTTGACGTTTTGTAGGGGACATCCTCTGTTGAAGATTGCTGGCTGCCCCGTGGACACAGGTGAAGATGATTTCTTCTTTGTTTTCCCGTATGAGTTTGAACCGTGTATGGTGATGGTGAGGCAGCATCCACGACGACTGCTTCCTCGTCTCTTGGCATCTTCACCCACACTTTATCTCCTTTTTGAAGTTTTGGAAGTTTCCTAGTTATGTGACGACAGTGAAACTGTTCTTTTTGTTGCTGTTTGATGTGAGCATCTATCTGCTGAAATCTCTGTACATTTGGTGTGACAGGAACATGGTGTGATGGCAAAGAAGGGACTTTTGTTCTCAGTTTTCCTCCCATCAGGAGCTCTGCTGGGCTCAGTCCATGTTGGAGGGGTGTTGCGCTATAGTTCAGAAGTGCAATGTAAGGATCTTCTGCCTTTTTCAACAAATTTTTTACAGTTTCCACCACTCTTTCAGCTTCTCCATTTCCTTGAGGATGAAAAGGGATACTTGTCAAATGTGTGAAACCATATTTCTCAGCAAAATTACTTAAGTCTCATGAGCTGAACTGGGGACCATTGTCTCAAACAACAATTTCAGGAATCCCATGTCTTCCAAAAATAGCTCTGCAATGATCAATGACAGATGTTGATGTTGTAGATGACAGGAAAGCAATATCAATCCACCTTGACAAGTAATCCACAACAAGCATATTTGTGATTTCTGTACTCAAACAGATCCATCCCCACACGTTGCCATGGATAGTCAGGGGTTTTCGTTGGTTTCAGTAGTTCAGGATGATGTATGCGTTCCTGCTCACAAACGCTACACTGAGTGACTTTCTGTTCCAGTTGACTGGACAAACCTGGCCACCACACACTGTTTCTTGCTAGCGCCCTGCATTTCACAATGCCCTGGTGACCCTCATGAAGGCGCTGCAAGATTTCTTCCTGGAGGTCTGTTGGAACAACAATGCGACCCTAAAACAGCAGCAGCCCCTCCTGAATTGAGAGATCATTACTGACATACCAGTACTGCTTCAACTAGGCATCTCCTCGTGCTGTCTCAGGCCATGAATCTGTCTTGCAGAAATTTATAACATGACTGCAGACTTTATCTTTGAGTTGACTGATGCAAATTTTCTCTCTCAGTTGATCAGTTACAGAAAGACTCTCAACTAAGCAACTGACAAACATGTTTGTCTCGACCTCCATCTGGTGATCCTGTTCAGCAGGAACACTCCCAGGAGCCTGAGACAGTGTGTCAGCTGTCACAATATTCTTTCCTGCTGTGTACTCTATCTCATAAGAAAAACGCATGATCCTCATCCTGAAGCGCTGGATTCTTGGAGTCAACTCATCCAGGTTTTTCTTCTTCAGTAATGCAAGAAGAGGTTTGTGGTCTGTTTCTATCATGAACTTCTTCAGACCAGTCAAGAATTCTGCAAACTTCTCACAACACCATGTAACTGCCAAGGGTTCTTTTTCAACTTGGGCATATCGCTGCTCAGTAGAAGTTGTCGATCTTGATGCATA
This sequence comes from Rapana venosa, assembly GCA_028751875.1. Classification (NCBI taxonomy): domain Eukaryota; kingdom Metazoa; phylum Mollusca; class Gastropoda; order Neogastropoda; family Muricidae; genus Rapana; species Rapana venosa. Next base: position 11,260,385 of record CM054135.1, read on the forward strand.
GCAAACTGGCTTCCAGTCCTGACCTTCTTTTTGAAGTAGCACTGCTCCCAGTCCATAAGATGATGCATCTGCAGACACTTTGATCTCTTTCTCAGTACCCTAGTGTGCCAACACTGGAGTCATGCTCAGTTGTGTTTTGAGCTTTCGAAAGGCCTCTTCTTGTTGCTGGCTCCACGTCCATTCATTCTCATGTTTGAGTAAATCTCGCAGGAATTTTGTCTTATTTGCAAGACTTGGGATAAATTTCCCTACATGGTTTACCATGCCAAGGAATCTTCTAAGCTCTGTAATATTTCCTGGTCTTGAAAAATTGCTGATTGCCTCTAATTTGCTGGGATCCACTATGATACCATCCGGTGAAATGATGTGACCCAGAAATTTCATTGTGTCAGTTGAAAAGACACATTTCTCATACAAGGTGATTTTGTTTCTGCATTCTCTCCAAAACACTTGAGTCTCTCATCAATTCCTTCTGATTTTGCCACTGACAAGAAATCATCAAGTCAGCAATCATCCGGGAATTTCTTTTAGTTGGGGGTCATTTCTCTGGGGAAAATTTCGGGCCGGGATTGATCCCAAATGGAAGTCTTTTGTAACAAACTTCCGAATGGTTTTAAAAAAGTTTCAACTCAGCGACTCTTCACAAGGGGAAATTTTGAGGGAACCCATTGTTGCATAAATTTGGAGAACACCTTTTGTTTCGAAAACTCAGAAAGGGAGCTGGTCAGTTGAGAAAGGGGAACTTTTCTCACGGGAACTTTCCATTCAGTTTGGTGAATAAAAGCAAATCTCACTTTCCCCTTTGCTTTTGGCACCAAACATGGGGCACCCAGTCAGTTGATTGAACGGTCTAATATTTTGCTCCTGCGGGAAAATTTAATTCTTCCGTACTTGTTTCGTCAGGGGAGTGGTAGATTCTGGTCAGCAAAAAAAAGGGTTTGCTTTTTCTTTCAGTCTGATTTTGTAGACAGTTTTTCTTTTTTCCAAAGTCCTTAAATAACTGGGAAATTTTGATGCGGGACTTCCTGTTTGTACTGTGTCGAATTCACTCTTCCCACAGGGGTGCTGCATGGCGGGTCTGCCAAGTAGTGGTTCATGAATTTTTCCCCATGTACTCCTGTACTTCTCCTTTTCAGCCCTGAGATGGCAGTATATTTTCCCCCACTCCCTTTTATTCTGTTTTTCCCTGGACCTAACAACTTCTCTTTGGTCTTCTTTTTTTTACGGGATAATTCTTCTTGAAAAATCTTTGGGGAAAAACAAAGACATCTGCCCCGATCCTTTCGAAATCTGACGTTTTTCCATTGATCAGAATGTTCAGCCAAAGGCCCCTTCTGTACTCCCTTTGACACATTCTTTGTCTCCCTTCAATTAACCGAGTATTGTCTCTACTTTTTCCCTCTTCATCAATGTTTTGGACTTTTTTAACTACACAGATGGTAGTGCCCTTTTTGGAAAACTTTTGGGCACCTGCATTTTTTGCGGCATCTTTTTCTTCCATGTATAGGTATTTTTTCCCACAACATAACATTTTTTTGTATTTGAGAACGAAAATGTTCAGGGCTTTCATTTTTGCTCAAAATATTTTCTTCCATTCAATGGAATTCTTTCACATGTGAATTCCATAGCATGGCTTGCCATAGTGTGCCTGCTGTCTTGAAGTTTCATAGCTCTTCCAATGCAAAAACATTTGGCCGATCTAATTTTTTTATCTTCCACTTTTTCTCTCTGGGGGCATTTTCTCTCACTCCCATGAAAACTTGCTCAAATATCCTGTTTTTCTTTTTGCCCAAAATTACATTTTTTTGGGCTAACGATGAAGAGCTATAATGTCTTAAACGTTTCGGGGCCTTGTCTCTTGAGTAAACTTGTATTTCGAAGCTTCATTGTTTCCCAACACAGAATTCCAAAATGCCCTTTTAGAATTTCTGCAAATTCTTGCTATCAGCACCGTCAAAAGAAACCCTCAAAAATGTCCATTGCTTCTTCTCCAATGGGGGCTAAGAAAACAGCATCTGCAATTCTGCATCTTCTTTTTTCAGTCTAGGGGATGGAAAAATTGCCCACTTTTTTTAAATTTTCCCCAAATTTTTGGGCAAACTGTTTCCCACAAACTATTTTACTGGAGCTGGTACCCCAGGAACTGCTTCATCGGCTTTTGAAGATACCACCAAACTCTAAAAGTTTTCTAGTGTACTACCAGTTTTTTTTTTTTGTTTTTTTTAAACTTACAGTTTCTTTTGCCAATACATTCGAAACTACTGTTTCCATTTCTCAGTTTGATCCCCCTTCTGACACCATTTGTGTTTGCTTTGTTTATGAACCCCTTAAAATAACATAAGACTGGGAAGAGCTGCTGACGATCTCCCAGTGCAGTTCCCCAGTAGCCTCCCTTTTCATAGAAAAATACCCCCAAAAACAACAAGCCTAATTATCCCATTGGTCAATAGCACCATTGTTTTACAACCAGAACACCCCCCCTCCCCCCCCCCCCTCCCCAACAAAACCCAAAAAAAACCAAACCAAAAAAAACAAACACCAACCCGTCGTACAAACAACTGAACAAAGCAAACAAAAAAGATAAAACGCAAAAAAAACCACAAAAAAACAAACAAAAAACGTACTCAGCAAAAACAGCAAATAACAAACACAACAACAATACAGCCAATACAATGAAATATAAGAAATAATAAAACTAAAAAAAAGCCCAAAATAACCCCCCCCCCCCCCCCCCAAACAACTAATCCCCGAATCAACCAAAAAAAACCAACAAAAAACAAAAAAACGAACAAAAACAAAACCAAACAAAACCAGAACACCACCACCACCACCAAATGGGGTACAAACAAAGGAAAGTGGGGTGGTTTGTGTGTTGTGGGTTGTTGTTGTTGTTGTTGTTGTTTTTCGCTTTTGCTCTGCTGCTGCGCTGTTGTTTATGAATGATGATGATGACGAAATTTTTGCTGGGGTTTTTTTTTGATGTTTTTGTTTTATTTGTGTTACTTCCCGCAATCAATCAAAGGGAATTCTTTCGGCAAGTTAACGTGGGCTGTATCCGACTTCAGGGAAACCCCAGCAGGAAATCTTTTCCAGTCAGCCGAAGGTGTGTTTTTCCCTCCTGCACCTGCCTACGCAGTGTGTAGGGTAAAAAAAAAAAAAAAAACACACAAAAAAAGACTGCGTGAAAACGGCTACTCTGCCGGAGGAGAGCGCCCCGCCACAAGAGACGCCACCCATTTTTTGGGTTTTCTTTTTTTAGTCTGCACGTATTGGTTTTTCCCATCAGAAGGGGGTTTTTTGTTTACTTTTTTTTTTTTTTTTTTCTTTTGTTTTTCCCTTTTTTTTTTTTCCCTTTTAAAAAAAAAAAAAATTTTGCCAGTAACAAATGTCTTGTTGCTGTGGGGTTTTTTTCGTGCGCTAAATAATACGTGTAACACACGGGACCTCGGTTTATGGTCTCAAACCGGGAAACTACACCCCAAACCCCCACTCATGGGCTAATGGGTGGGGGAAAAGTTTCGGGCCCAAACAGGATCGACCCCGCACACTTCCACCCCCACTTTTTTTCTTTTTAGGCAGTGCCTTACCCCTAGCCACCGTCCACCACCAAACTGAATGCCGCAACAGCCCCTGAAACAGATTTGCTTTCTCCCACACAACGGGATTTCCCGGGGGTTAGAGTGAGCCATTGGCTTTTTGATCTGCTGACCCGGGTTCGAATCTCGTTCAAGAAGATTTTTCCTCGGGTTGCACAGTAAAGGCTCCACTCCCCCAAACCTTCAGATGAACCGAGGTCCCGTGTGCGAACACACGCAGAACACTTGCGCACAAATTAAAACCCGTTTCACTTTTTTGGAAGATAGCCTTTGTGCCATGGGAACGGATACAAAATTTTTCAAAACGCAAAACCGGGGACTGCATGAAAACCCCACAGAGTGCAATTCCATTATCCTTATAACCCCTATCAAAAATAGTAAACTCATCTCTTGTTTCAGGAAATTTTCCAAAAGCTCTCAAAACAGCTATAGTCACACCTCTACTCAAAAAGCATGACCTTGACCCTAACATTCTGAAGAATTATAGACCTGTTTCCAATCTACCTTTTATTTCTTGAAAAAGTAGTTCTCAAACAGCTCAACAACCACATTCTCTCCAACAATCTTCTTCCTGAGTTTCAGTCTGCCTGTCGCATCAACCACAGCACTGAAACCACCCTAGTACATACTTTAAACACTCTTCTACTTGCTTCTGACTCAGGGAAAATCTCCCTTCTCACTCTACTCGACTTATCAGCAGCCTTCGATACTATAGACCACTAAATTCTTCTCTCCCGTCTTCAAAAAATCTTCGGTGTTACTGGCACAGCCCTCACCTAGTTTAATTCATACCTTACTGACCGATTCCAAACAGTTGCAGTAAACAAGATTCAATCAATACCTGCCAAACTGGAATGCGGAGTCCCACAAGGATCAGTTCTAGGCCCTGTTCTTTTCACTCTTTACACTGCCCCACTGTCCCATATAATAAACCGTCATCAAATCAACCATCATTTTTACGCAGATGACTCTCAGATTCAAAGCAGTGTTACACCTGAAAATCTGCCTTCTCTCCTGACAAATATGTCTGGCTGCTTTGAAGATATTCAAAATTGGATGACACAGAACAAATTATAGCTAAATGCAGATAAAACCGAAGCCATTCCCGTGGGGACCAAACACAAACTCTCTTCTATTACAACAGCTTCAATAGAACTCGGCAGTACATCAGTCTCTCTATCCACTGCTGTGAAGTATCCAGGTGTTGTTATCATAACACACTCTCTATGAAAAAATTAATCACCCAGACCTGTCAGTCGTGTTACTATCAATTACGGCGTATTAGCGCAATTCGAAAGTACATGTCCACTGATGCAACAGCCAAACTTGTCCCTTCTCTCATTCTTTCACGTCTGGATGATTGCAATTCTCTTTTGTCTGGTCTGCCAGCATCATCTATCCACTCCCTTCAACGTATACAAAACTCCGCAGCTCGACTAGTTCTCAGAAAGAAAAAATCTGAGCACATTACCCCTCTCTTGCGATCTCTCCACTGGCTGCCTGTGCCACAGAGAGTAAATTATAAGATCAGTACTCTCTGTTATAAATGTATCCCCAAAACTGTACCCTCCTACCTCTGTGAATGTCTTCACCTGTACACTCCTTCACGTTCCCTCCGCTCTGCTGCATATACCTTGTGCCTACAAATACCTGGAATGAGCTCCCTCTCTCTCTTCGCCAGAAACCTAGTTATGACACTTTTAAATCCAGCCTCAAGACATATTTATTTCAAACCTAAGATTTCCCCCCCTCCTTTTTCATATCAGAGCTATCCCACCTTCACTAACCCATGTCCTATCACCCTGCTAAAGTATACGACCTGTGTGAGTGTATGTGTGCTTTTGAAAAACATTTGACTATTGAAATTTTATTTCATAGATTTTGTCTGCAGCGAACCATGTTTGTAAATATCTGTTTGTGTAAACTATTGATTATTTATCATTGATTGCATAACTGTGTAAGATTAGGTTGAATGCATGCCCTTTGATTTGTCTTTGCAAGATATAGTGCTATATAAGTTCCATTTATTATTATTATTATTATTATTATTATTATTATTATTATCCTCGAAATAAAAGAAAGAATAAAGGGGATCGGAGGCAGCGTTCTGAATTGCAATAATTATGACTGAGGAAGATGGTGCTTCAGACTCAGTTCAGTTACAGACATTGTGACATGGACTGTGCTCTACACCCCTTTCTACCAACCCCCCAACCCCTAATCATAGGGCGTGGGTTTGGTACTGACGTAGTTGTGCGCGAGCAATGTAATCAAGGGACCATATTTTGTCTGGAACTGTTTCTTGTAAAACATTGACAACTTTGTCCTTGCAAGACTCATATGTCTCATCAGGGGACTCTGGGATACCAAAGAATCTCAGGTTGTCTCGACGAGAGAAAGCTTTTAATTTGTCAGTTTCTACGGTCACTTTTCTTTTCACCTCAGCACACTCCTCCTCGAGATCTTCCACTGCTATCTGGAGCTCTTCATGTTTGTCCTTCACCTCTTCACACGTAGCTTCAATGGCCATTGTGCGTTGCTTGAGTGCTGCAACATCCCACGAAAGGTTCTGGATGGCAGTCTTGATGATTGACATGTCTGTAGAGATGCCTATAAATTTCTCATTGAAGATGGCAGTTTGGTCATCTATGATTCTTTGGACATCTTGCAGTGTAAACGGCATTGCTAGTGGGGGGCACAGAGAGGAATCTCTATCATTGCCTACTGCAGGGTTGCTGGCCATACTCAGTGTTGAGTGCTTCACTTGACGTGCTATAGGCAGTACAGGTGTGAGTTGTTTTTCTCCTCTTCACAGCAGCAAGTCGTAATGAATGTTAAATATTCAAACAAGTAATAACATAATCCACACAAAAAATTATACGGTTATAACCAGGAGGTCTTACTGTATTACCTCATACAGATTTAAACTCGATATTGAACAAATTGATTCGGTTAATTAGGAAAATTAACAAATTTTTCACGAGCTCTCAAATTTTGCTGCCATCCAAAGTGTGAGAAACGCTCAACCCACATATGAAGAGAGAGAGAGAGAGAGAGAGAAGAGAGAGAGAGAGAAATGTTGGTTTGAATGGGGGTGTGTCCTTATCACCAAGTAGTGAATGGACATTAAACGCACACACACACACACACACACGGTTGCATACACAAACTCTTACCACTTGTGAAACTTGGTGCTCTAGCTAAGGACTAGTGTAGTCCGTTTTCCCACCATTAGGGTAGCACATTCCGACTTTGGGGATGATGTCTCTTCCTACTGGCACGCAATGGCCTACTCTTCCGAAAGGTGAAGCTGCTGTACATGTGTTCACACAAGATCTCGGTTTATAGTCTCTTCCGAAGGACTTTTGTGGGGATGGAGATGGTACTGATGTTAATTCTACAGGGAGAATCCCCTCAATTGGCGCTTGGGTGGTGGCTCCAACTCTGCTGTCATATTGCAAGCTTCACACTCTAACCCCTACTCTATCCCTCCTCCATACATACATACATACATACATACATGCAAGTTTAAAGAGATCTACCCACTGCCACATTATGCATTGTCAAATGATCATTAAGATACAGCTATTTAAGCAACAACTCCTCTAAAATGAAGGGCTCACCGATCATTAAGATACAGTTACTTAACCAAAGATATCTTTAAGACAGTACAGTCCCCCATTTCACCCAGCTGTTAATGGGTACCTGCTTCTTTAGGGTCAGGGAAGGTAAAGCAGCACCCTCAATATGCTGGCTCCTAGAGAATCTGATGCCTCGCTCCTCTACGACCACATAAGTTATGGGACACCTGTACCGTTTACCTTTTTTTAATCTTAAAAAGGAAGGGTCCACATTCGGTTGTGGGATATGCAGCCTCCAGCAGGTAGTGCACAATCTCCAGTCAGCTCGCTATCAGCAGCTAGGACACCAGTCAGTGCAGGACCAGTCCTATCATCATCATCATTATCATCATCATCATCATCATCATCATCATCACTGCCATCAACGCCTGACCAGGAGCTGAAGGACAGAGGCATGTTCCTACAGCATGAACACTTCCCACCTGATCCACTGCCTGACCAACTCTTCACGCACAGTGGTAGAAGACGGGATAGCCTGGTGGTTAGAGTGATGCGCTTGTGATCTGCTGACCCGGGTTCGAATCTCGTTCTAGAGGATTTTTCCTCTGGACTTAATATTAGTGCCGACTCCACTCCCCCCCCCCCCCCCCCCCCCCCCCCCCCCCCCATATCCTGATGAGACTATAAACCGAGATCCCCCGTGAACGCACGCAGAACATCTTGCGCACACGTTAAAGACTGCTCCGCTTTTTGGAAGAGTAGGCCATTGTGTGCCTGTGGGGAGGATTACAAAATTGACAAAACTGCGTACATACGGGGACTTGATGTAAAAAAGCATATGAGTGCTTATTCCATTATCCTCGAAGTAAAAGAATTAAAAAGAAAGAGAAAAGACTCATCCCAGCAGCAAGATTCTGGGAATAGTGACACGTCAGAAAATGTCTCATATCTGTACTGTGTATAGCTTCTTACCAAAAGGCAGCAGTGTAGTTAGGTTGCTCCTTTTGTCGAGAAATTCCTATAATAAGAACAGTGTAGGCCTACTCCGTTGCCTACTTCTAGTTATGTTGAGAAAATAAAGTGCTGGTATTGGTATAGCTTGTAATAATCATGTTCGTGGCGGGGTGTTCGTATATTGTGTTGTAGTATTTTTCTGTGATACATGTTTTTACTATTTCCTTTCTTGTGTATGGCTTATAATCCAGATAAATTTCTCTGTCTGTGAGATGATGAAGTGTTTGAACTGAATTGAATTGAACTGAATTGTACCAGTGGCACAGGCCCACAAGCTCTCTCCTGTATTCTGCAGTCCTGCCCTACCTCCAACACTCTGAGACAGAAGACTGGCCCAGCTCAGTAGACCTTCAGGAAAAACTCTAGGGACCTTGACCTAAACAAAACAAAATTTTAAAGAAAGAAAAGTAATGGTGGAACATTTCAGCATGTTCAATCCAAGGGAAGCTATACGTCTTGCTAGCTGTCCTCTTTCAAATGAATTCCTTCCCTTTAACTTTGTGTGTAGGCTTTTTGGACATTTTTTCCCTGTTGTTTTTTCTTTTTTTAATACCACCGTGAATCGAAGAATTTTCATGATGAAAATGATGTGAAAGAAGACCTACACACTGAAAGAGGCAGTGTTGGCAGATTTTACTTCAAAGAGATTCCTGAGCTAGAGCTAGTGTAAAATCAATGTGATTCTTTCTTGTAGATCAACTTGATGGATAGTTACACCTTGTTGAGGTAAACCTCTCCCCCCCCCCCCCTCTCTGTGTGTGTGTGTGTGTGTGTGTGTGTGTGTGTGTGGAGGGTTTTGTGTGGAGGGTTTTGTTATTGTTGTTGTTGCAACTGTTTTTAGCTTTCACAGACTTACTTCAAGGTAACACACACACACACACACACACACTTACGAAAACTATGAAAAAATGCTTTTGTAAATCCTAAACATACATGAGGTAAACTTTACTTTGACATCTGACATGTATGTCACAGTTTTGTGGAGGTGTGAAAAAGCCTGCAAGTGCAAATACTAAGCTGTAAATCTGGGTGACTTTTTGTTTCCTTTTAGTGATGTGCCAGGTTTCTTCCGAGCTGAAACAGTTATTCTGGTATCAGTTCACTTGTGTAGTCACAAATGATAAAGCTGTAGTGTTTGATTTTCTGGATGAAAAAAAAAAGTGTATATGAATTCTTACTCTGTAACTCTTGAAAAATAAAGATCATTCATTCATTCATTCGATATTCATTCATTCATTCAATTCATCTCTCTCTCTCTCTCTCTCTCTCTCTCTCTCTCTCTCTCTCTCTCTCTCTCTCTCTCTTCTATCACAAGATCACAGTCAAAACAGTTAGGGGGAAAATTTGCTATGTTTGTGTACAAGTTTTGATCTTTACATACTAAATGGTTCTACTGCAGGTGACAGAAATGGTTCCTTTACATTTATCTCCACTACAGCGTCATAGATTATTTTTTATTTTCCTGTTCTCTTTGTTCAATCCCTTGTGACATGTCTGTTGATGAACCTATTGATTCTAAGAATATGCCCGTAGTCTGTCATGCTTTATGTAATGCCAAAATTGAGCCGTTAAAGGGCAGAAGTGTTTGTTTTGATAAACTTGTAGGGTCGCAGGACAAACAGGACACTTTTCTCAGCAATCTTGATTTGCCTGACAACTTACATAAACTAGATGAAGCGTTCTTACTCAGTGATTCGACATTAATGAGGCTGTACATGTTTTTTACGAACATGCTGTCTTCTGCTGCCTCAAGTTTTAAGAAAACAATCAGGGAACAAAGAAAGAAAGGGAGTGAGTGGTTTGATGGGGAGTTGTGAGCGTGCCAGAAAGGTCACTCGTTCTGCTCTTGTAGTTATTTACATACTTAGTCTCCATTGGACCCCCATGGGACTCCCGGGGTATGCTTGCAAAGCGGAGCATCGAGCATCGCAAGAATAGGATCTCTGCCCTCCAACCAGGCATGTCGTAAAAGGCGACTAAGGTGGAACCCTTCCCCCAGGTAGGGGGTTAGACACAGGGCTAACAACCCAGTTCTGTAAAAAAACCCGTTTGTTACGGAAACGGCAACACAAGAAATCAACACTACTGGGTGTGACGGGCTTCCAGAGTCATCGGAAGATACTCGCATGAATGACAGTGGTGAAAGCCAAAAGGAAGCCACTGACAGGAAGATGGAAGTCATAAGCGCCAAAACTAAGACCAAAATAGGATTCTGGAATGTAAGAGCCATGTTTGAGACAGGAAAGTGAAAGCCATGGACAGGATCAGGCAAATACAGAGCCAGCACAGGAGAGACAGTGCTGTACAGTGGTAGAGATGACAACCAACACCATGAGGGAGTAGCAATTATCATGATGAAAGGAATGGAGAAGTGCCTGATGGAGTGGAAACCTATCAACAGCAGGATGATGAAGATAAGAATGAAAGGTAAACATGCTAATACCACAATCATCCAGTGCTATGCACCAACCAATGACAGTGGAGAAGAAAGCAAAGATACATTTTATTAACAATTACAGGCTGAAATGGAAAACACATCAAACCATGACATGAGGATAGTGATGGGTGACCTAAATGCAAAAGTCAGAAAAGACAACACAAACCAAGAAAGAGCCATGGGAAAAGAAGGATGTGGCAGCATAAATGATAACGGAGAAAGATTGGTGGAATTCTGCATGACAAACAACCTGGCCATTGGAGGGACATTATTTGCACACCCTGAGATCCACAAGCTTACCTGGTGTTCCCCCAAGGGAAGAGACAAAAACCAGATCGACCACCTGATGATCAATGGGACATGGAGGAGATCGCTCCTAGATGTAAAAGTAAGGAGAGGAGCTGATGTTGGCAGTGATCATCACCTTGTCACTGCAACTTTAAAAGTGAAGCTGAGAAAAAATGGATCTGGGAAACCAAGACAACAACATTTTGATGTGGAAAAGCTGTGCAACACCAAAGTAAAGAGTGCTTTCACCCTCCAGCTCAAAAACAAGTTCCAAGCACTGGTGGATACTGAAAACTACACACCTGCGGACACGACTAATATAAACACCATGTGGAAACAAGTCAGGACAGCCTACACACAAGCCAGTGAAACGTGCTTAGGACAGAGACAGAGGAAGAGAAAAAGGTGGATTACAGCAGACACCTGGCAAGCCATCGAGAACAGGAGAGAACTGAAGAAGAAAATCTTATAGACAAAGTCAGAGCAGATGAGAGAGAGGTACAAACAACAGTACAGAGAAGCAGACCAAACTGTGAAGAAAATGACAAGAACAGACAAGCGTACCTACATGGATGATATTGCAAGACAAGCAGAGGAGGCCGCCGCAAAGGGAGAGCAAGAACAGGTGTATAAGATCACCAAGACTGTCAGTGGCAAGTACCGGGGCAATACCGAAACACCAATCCTAGATAAACAAGGCCAAATACTTACAACAGAAGCAGAACAAGATGCAAGATGGGCAGAACATTAAAATTTTCAGCGAAGTTCTCAACAGACCACCACCAACTGAAGAGGCAGATGTACAAGATCATGATGCCGATCTCAATGTGAACAGCACACCACCAGAGAAGGAAGAGATTATAGCAGCAATCAGCTCTCTCAAGAATGGAAAAGCCCCTGGCCAGGACAACCTCAATGCAGAACTTTTCAAGGCAGATCCAGAGTCTGCATCTTAAGTTCTACAGCCACTCTTTGCAGCTATATGGGAGGAGAAACAGCTACCAGCAGATTGGACAGAAGGAGTCATCGTGAAGATCCCAAAGAAAGGAGCCCTGAACAATTGTAACAACTGGAGAGGAATCACTCTGCTATCTGTTCCCAGCAAGATTCTGGCAAAGATCATCATCGGACAAATCTCAGAGGCAGTGGACCAACAACTCAGAAAGGAACAGGCAGGTTTCCGACCAGGAAGAAGATGCATAGACCAGATCTTGCATGCATTATTATTATTATTATTATCTTCACCCTGCGCAACATCATCAAACAGTGCACGGAATGGCAGAGACAGCTGTATATCAACTTCGTAGATTTTGAAAAAGCCTTTGACAGCATTCATCGAGAAAGTGTATGGCGCATACTCCGAGCATATGGAATTCCACAGGAGATTATCCAAGTCATTAAGAGCTTCTACAACAATTTCAAGTGCAGAGTAGGAAACAGCAAAACCAGTTTCAGTGTACAAACCGGCGTCAGACAAGGCTGCCCCATGTCAGCCCTACTCTTCAACCTAACAATTGATTGGGTGATGAGACAGACAACAGCTGACCAGTCATGGGGCATTAGATGGACCCCCTTCTCAACGCTTGAAGACCTAGACTTTTCCGACGATCTTGCACTGCTCTCACATACCCACCATCACATTCAAGAGAAGACATCCTGTCTCAGCACTTTCACACAGCAAGTAGGCCTGAAAATCAGTCAGAAGAAGACAGAGGTGATGACACTGAACGTTCAGAACCCCTCACCAGTCACAGTGAATGGAGAAGATTTACCAACAACTGAAAAGTTCACGTACCTGGGGAGCACTGTTAGGCATGACGGCGGAGCAGGCAGCGACATCAAGAGCCAGATTAGCAAAGCAAGAAATGCTTACAGAAATCTGAACAATGTGTGGAAATCGTCCCAGTACAGCACCAGGACCAAACTAAGACTATACTAGAGCTGTGTACTTTCCACCCTTTTGTGCGGCTCGGAGTGCTGGAGGATGACTGAGAGTGACATTGACAAACTATCTACATTTCACACGAAGAATCTCAGAAGAATCTTGCGCATCTTCTGGCCTGAGACCATCTCCAACCAAGAACTTTTTGCCCGTTGCAACCAGGAAAGTGTGGACACCATCATCATTCATAGGCGATGGGGATGGATAGGACATATCTGCCGTCGGGAACAGGGAAACATCACCCGAACAGCCCTCCACTGGACACCAGAGGGAAAACGCAAACGAGGACGACCCAAGAACACTTGGCGTCAAACTTTCGAAACAGAGCTGAAGACCTTCCAACATACCTGGTGAACCCTTCAGAAGCTAGCCCAGGACAGACAGGAGTGGAGAACATTTGTTGGTGCCCTACGTGCCAATAAGGCACAAAGGCATTGATGATGATCTTCATTGGACAGAACAGTATACTGTAATACCCGTAGAAATTACAAGAAGCTTTTTAGCCACCAAATAAAAGGAATTCTGCAAAGTTTTGGAGACACATAAAGAAATTTTCATGGAAAACATCAGAGATAGGCAATATAGCTATGGAGCAATGGGTTTAACATTTTAAAGGGCTCTTTTGTGATGGGGGAGGTGAACAGGAGGAAGTCACTGGCAGCAGTACAAGTTTATCTGACTCAGTGGACAATCGGCAGGATGTGATAGAATTAAATTCTGATATCACTGGGGAAGAAATTGTTAAGGCCATGAAACATCTGAAACATAACAAAGCTGCTGGCCTCAATGGGATTATCCCTGAAATTTTTAAGTCAGTAATAAATCATAGAAGACTAATATCCTTTCTTGTCCATCTGTTTAACAAGATTGTTTTCTTCTGGACTCTATCCAGAATCTTGGACAGAAGCTATCATCCACCCCATTCATAAGAAAGGAACCATCCACAATCCAGACAATTATAGAGGCATCTCATTATTAAACATTTGTTGTAAACTCCTAAGCTATATAATTAATAAACGATTATCAGCTTTCGTAGACAACAGAAATATCCTTGGTGAAATACAAACAGGTTTTCGAAAAGATCACTCCACGGTAGATCATATTTTCACATTATTTGCAATTATCCAAAGACAACTCCTAAGAAACAGAAAATTATATGTCACTTTTATCGATTTCAATAAGGCTTTTGACCTTATTTCACTGAGCAAACTTTGGCCAACCTTACAGAAAAAAGGTTTAAAGGGAAATATATTGAAAATATTATAGAGCAAGTACGTGACTGTTAAAGTCCGGATTCATTATTTGAGCAGGATATCAGAAGCCATATCTTGTTTCAAAGGCTTAAAACAAGGCGAAATAATCAGCCCTCTCTTATTTTCATTATTTATCAACGAGTTGGCCCAAGAAGTTATCAAAAACGATAAACATGGTGTTCAGCTTTACTCTGATACACTAGAAATATTCATCATGTTGAAAAAGTAGTTCTCAAACAGCTCAACAACCACCTTCTCTCCAACAATCTTCTTCCTGAGTTTCAGTCTGCCTACTGCATCAACCACAGCACTGAAACCACCCTAGTACACACTTTAAACACGCTTCTACTCACTTCTGACTCAGGGAAAATCTCCCTTCTCACTCTACTCGACTTATCAGCAGCCTTCGATACTATAGACCACTCAATTCTTCTCTCCCGTCTTCAAAAAACGTTTGGTGTTACTGGCACAGCCCTCACCTGGTTTAGTTCATACCTTACTGACCGATTCCAGACAGTTGCAGTAAACAAGATTCAATCAATACCTGCCAAACTGGAATGCGGAGTCACACAGGGATCAGTTCTAGGCCCTGTTCTTTTCACTCTTTACACTGCCCCACTGTCCCATATAATAAACCGTCATCAAATCAACCATCATTTTTACGCAGATGACTCTCAGATTCAAAGCAGTGTTACACCTGAAAATCTGCCTTCTCTTCTGACAAATATGGCCCACTGCTTTGAAGATATTCAAAATTGGATGACACAGAACAAATTACAGCTAAATGCAGATAAAACCAAAGCCATGCTCGTAGGGACCAAACACAAACTCTCTTCCATTACAACAGCTTCAATAGAACTCGGCAGTACATCAGTCCCTCTATCCACTGCAGTGAAGTATCCAGGTGTTTTTATTGACAACACACTCTCTATGCAAAAATTCATCACCCAGACCTGTCAGTCGTGCTACTATCAATTACGGAGTATTAGTGCAATTCGAAAGTACCTGTCCACAGATGCAACAGCCAAACTTGTCACTTCTCTTATTCTTTCATGTCTGGACTATTGCAATTCTCTTTTGTCTGGTCTGCCAGCATCATCTATCCACTCCCTTCAACGTTTACAAAACTTCGCAGCTCGACAAGTTCCCAGAAAGAAAAAATCTGAGCACATTACCCCTCTCTTGCAATCTCTCTACTGGCTGCCTGTGCCACAGAGAGTAAATTATAAGATCAGTACCCTCTGTTACAAATGTCTCCACAAAACAGCACCCTCTTACCTCTGTGAATGTCTTCACCTGTACACTCCTTCACGTTCCCTCTGCTCTGCTGCATATACCTTGTGCCTACGAATACCTAGATTCAACCAATCCACTGTTGGCCCCTGCTTTTTCACTTTTTCGGGTCCATCGACCTGGAATGAGCCCCCTCTCTCTCTTCGCCAGAAACCTAGTTATGACACTTTTAAATCCAGCCTCAAGACATTTATTTAAAACCTAAGATTCCCCCCCCCCCCCCCCCCCCCCCCCCCCTCCTGTTTCATATCAGAACTATCCCACCTTCACTAACCCATGTCCTATCACCCTGCTAAAGTATACGACCTGTGTGAGTGTGTGTGTGTGCTTTTTGAAAAACATTTGCCCATTTACATTTTATTTCATAGATTTTGTCTGCAGTGCATCATGCTTGTAAATATCTGTTTGTTTAAACTATTGATTATTTAACATTGATTGCATGGCTGTGTGGGATTAGGTTGAATGCATGCGCTTTGATTTGTCTTTTTAAGATATAGGGCTATATAAGTTCCATTTATTATTATTATTATTATTATTATTATGTTTGCTGACGACATCGTTCTAATATGGGAGAGTGTTGCAGGGTTACAAAACCAGTTAAACGTTCTTGCTAATTAATCACAAAAGCTAGATTTGCATGTAACACTTGATAAATCGAATATCGTCATATTCAGAAATGGTGAGCATGTGACTAACAAAGAGGTTTGGTTTTACGAGGGAAATGAAATAGATATCTGTACTTCCTATAAATACCTGGGCTTATTCCTTTCAACTAAATTGGCGTACAGTAAAGCAGTGCCTAAACTCTCATGTAAAGCAAGAAAAGGGGTAATTAACATCTTCAAAACTCTATGGAAACTGTGAGATTCTTCAACAGAGATTTTTGTCAAACTGTTTGATTCACAAATTAAACGGATTCTATTGTATGGAGCAGAAATATGGGGCCTGTCTCAACAGAAAGCTGTGGAGAATTTCCACACATTTGCTCTTAAAAAACTGTTAAATGTAAGCCCTCCCCCCCCCCCAACTCCAAATGACATGGTTTACAGTGAAACAGGTGGTTACCCATTATCTATTTCTAGTTATGTATTACAATCCGATGTTGGCTACGGGTTAACGAACTAGAAGAATCCAGATTCCCAGGAAAGGCCTACAACATGCTTTTGTCTCTCCATAATGATAAGGTGTGTTGGGTATCACATAATATTTGTAAAATGTTATAGGAGACTGGTTTCAGCTTTATATGGGAAAGCCAAGGTGTCACTAACTAAAGCTCAGCTTCAGCTAAGAGATTAATCGCTTGCTTCTATCAAAAGTGGAATGAACATGTTATCAATAGCACTAGATTCAGTGTGTATCATACATTTAAATAATCTGTATCTATGGACATTTTGATAGATCTAGATTAGGAATGTCAGACCTACAGACGCACAGAAAACACTACACAGCCGCTTCTGAGCAAGATCTTCAGTGTTCATTTTGTCATAGTGCTATAGAAACAGAAATGCACTTTCTTTTTCACTGCAGTTTTCTCAGTGACTTACGACTGAAATTCATCCCGAAAAACATATAGTATGTATCCTTCGCTAACTTCATTTCAAAGATTAATGCAAGATGACACGTGTGTCTATGTTTTCGGAAGAAATGTTTATCATGCCAACAAACGCGCTAATGGCAGTACGAAACCCACTGTTGATTCCTTTGATTTACTGATGTTTCCTTTACAATGTGTTTGTTCTACTGTAATGCCATAATTTAATCATCACATCCAGCCATTCCGGATTGCCCACATATTGTAACGGGTTGTATGGCCTATACAATTAAATTCTTGAGTTGAGTTCTCTCTCTTCTATTACTACATGTAGAGTCTTTAGGGCACTGCGCGGAACTTTATAGGCCCTGTACTGTCTCTTGGGCATATGGATCTGGCGGAGCACAAAGATATTTTAACAAACATTACAACAAAATTAATGGCCTTCAGTCAAACACTGGTATTTGGTGTTTCTTTTTGTTTCTAAGCATAACACAGTATACTGTTCTGGTGCGTCAATCATTGTGCAGGTCGTTACCTTCTTATTTTCAATAACCAAGGGGTTCTTGATCAGACATGAACGTGTGTTTACTCATATTAAATCTTTGGTCAGATCTCGATAACGCTTTGTATTGTTTTGGTTTTTGTTGTTTATTTATGTTTTTTTTATCAATTTTTTTGGGTGCTGCTTCAATCATTTTCAATTTCTTGCTTTCCAAGAAATTTCTCTCAATGTCTGCTGTTACCCTCTGCTCTCTCTCCCTCCCTCTCTCCCTCCCCCTCTCATGAATGAATGAATGAATGAATGAATTCGTTCATTAATTGACAAATCTATGATTCATATAGCATATATACATCTCCACAACCAAAGGTGTAGTCCCAATTCTTGGAGAGGAAATTAAAAAAAATTAAAAGGTAGTAAGGTGTGGAGGAGGGCAGGAAACACACACACACACATTTCTCAATAGATGGACAAGAAATGATGACCGCTGGGCGTGATACTCATTACATGATCAGTGTCCAGTCTGCTAGACATAAAATCGATTGGCACAAATCGGAATGTATATCCTCATCATCCATTTTCTTATTTTTTACTTAAAAGATAAGGAGCCGGTCACCTCTCCTGAACTTAACACAATGCCAGGTTACATACCTGAGTACCTTCATTCATACTTTCTAAATTTAGCGAGCTCAGAATATGTCACAATCAAATGAAACATTGAAAGCGAATCACCCATGTCTGGCTAATTATGGTTTGGTTTATGACCATTACCATCCCTTCTGATTCACAGCCAAGTTCATCTGTAACAGTATTTCGTGGCATGACATTTTTGGTCTTCGGAATTTTGGAAATTCTAGAGATACCAAAACAATAGTAGGGCTAGGCCTACTCCAGAAAGGGGAAGCCCCTACCATGTGACTATTACTGGCCAATCAGTGAACGATTACTTGCTCCTTGCGCAAAGCAGGCTGCGCAGAATGTGCTGATTGACAACAAAAATGCCGTCAGAAGCACCGTTACATGGAACACAAACTGAAAAACCACAGCATTACATGTGAGTTCAGTGTATTGACTGTTATCAGAATACCGAATAACTCATGACAGATGCATTCAGCATTTATTTCGACGCTGTCATATGGATGTTCTCTGTCTGCTTGCAGGTATTTGAAGGAGTTTCGCACACAGCAGTGTCCATTCTTCGTTCAGCACAAGTGCACCCAACATCGACCGTTCACATGCTTTCATTGGCATTTTCTGAATCAGCGTCGTCGTCGTCCTGTTAAGAAACGTGACGGAACTTTCAGTTATAGCCCGGATATTTATTGTACGAAATACGACGAGGCGAGTGGAGTCTGTCCAGACGGTGACGAGTAAGTGCTCAAGTTGTCCATGTTCGAATTTTGGTGGGAACTGGCCATTTAAGAAGGAAGGTTTTAGTCTTGTGAATGCGTGAACGAATCTGCTAAAGAGTTCATTTCAGTAGGAATGAATTTTTATTGTACACTTTGTACATATCTTAAAGATTTGCAATACTTTAGTCTTTGTATATTTCTTGAAGTGGGTGCAGCCAAAAGCGATGTAAACAAAAAGGGATGGCCGCCATATTGATTCGTTTGAAACGAGGATAGAGTTTTCCATCAGTCTTCTCAAACAACGACATTGTTCAGTGTTTCGACCGTGCTAAGAGGAAAATAGTTGGTTGCATGCGTTTTCGTCTGTTTTTATTTCACGTATCTATTCATGGTACGATTTAGTTTAGACTGCCGTGTGGGTTCTGGTCGCCTATGCGTCATCCGCACGTTGAATGGACGATTCGCATTCTGCGTTTGTTTTGGTTCCGGCGACGACAGGATGCGTGTGGGATCTACGTGAAATGCAGCATGTTCGACTAATTTCTTCAGATTTACTTGTTAGAATCAAAGTTGAACAATTATTTCAGATAACACGATTCTATAGGTTTACTACAAATTGGAATTGCAGCATCAGAATAAGAAAAGAACGAAGTCAGCTGCTTCCCTTAGTAGGTCGCGGCCTTGACCCAAGTGCTCGGTTCCTTGATTAGCTCAATGTGGCCAGCTGGCATTCACTGATTCAGTCATTCGTTTACTGTGGGATTGCTACCCGCATTCCGAAGAAATGGCAAAGGACGTCATTTAAATAATTTTATAATGGAATATTTCCCCATCATTGTGGATAGTGTATCTTTGTAGGTTTTACAATGACAGTATATTGGTATAATTATTTGGCACATCTCTGTCTCATTCTCTGTTAGTGTTAATGTGTACTGTAGTGTGTAGTATCAGATGATGAAAAACAGTTGTTTGCTATTAAGATAAATCAGGAGAGAAAAAAACCACATAAGGATAAAGCCCCCCCCCCCCCCTCCAAAAAAAAAACTTACCCCCCTTTCCCACCATGCAAAAACAATCCCAGAAAATCCACTTGTTACAGCCCCCCTCCCCCCCTTTCCCTCTTTTCCTCTTTCAGTCAGCCACCCATGGTTTCACATATACACAAACATTGATGTCCCTCACT
>CM054135.1:11280856-11317321 GCA_028751875.1 Rapana venosa
TATCCACCAAAAAAAAACAAAAAAACGCAAAACAAAACCAAACAAACAAGCAAAACCAGTGTTGTGTTTGCTGTTGTTTATCTAACTCATTAAAACAGACTTAGAGACATGGAGAAGATGCTCCTGACGATCTCCCAGAGCAGTCCTGAGTGGCCTCCTTTGTCATAGAAAGTACCCGGAAGACAACAATGCCTAATTCTTGCTCATTTCCTGTATACCTCCACTACAGGCACATGAGAAACCGTGCGCAGCCTACTGCCAGTTTGTGCCTAGCCACCTTACTGACCAGACCTGTTATCATATCGCCTCTCGCTGTGTCACAATGCCCATCACTATCAGGAATCTGAGCATAAGCTATAATATAGTTCTAGTCCTAGCCTTTCTTGGTTTCTTTTGATTTGTGTTCAAAACTGTTTGCTTTTTATCACCACCTGTTTTTGGTTTGGTTTGTAGTGCTGGTGAAATACTGTGTATTGTGGATAAGTGTTCTGTGGGAAAAAAGAATTAAATAAAAATAAAAATAAAAATTGAGGTCTATTCTGCTGATTACTCTAGTGACCAGGAATTGGTGATGGATCTGTCTAATGAAGAAGAACCACAAGCTGTCATTTCTACCGAAAGGGAACCATCTCTCGGAGATATTTTGACAACAATCCAAAATCTCTCTAGAGAAGAATGGAAAGAAGTGCACGGCACTCGGGGAAGAGAAAAATGAGCGCTGGCTCAGACAGAGAACCCCTTGTGGAAAATGAAGGGAAAAGAAAGAAGGCAGGCAGCGATTCAGAAACTGTTGCTGACAGTGTTTCTGATGAGAGGGCAGAGGAGCTGGAGAAAGAACTGATGGCAGAATCTACAGAGGATGAGGATAAAGATGATGACATTTTCGCGGAAATGGCATCCCTTGATGATAATGAGGAAAAAGGGCCACCTGTTTCTGAAAAACTGGCAAAACTGCTTGAGTCCAGATTTGGATCTAAACTCCTAGACAGGAAACTGAGGGAAAAACTTACCAAGTACCCTATTCCCCAAAACTTGTTCTTACCTGGGCGTTCCCGAAACAAACCAGGAAGTTTTTTCTGTTCTCAAGCCCTTCTCACAAAAGACAGATGTCAGGATGGCAAATACACAAAAAACCCTGTCAAAAGCTGCCATAGCGGATAACGCTTTGCACTGACCGACTTCTGAAGGTAAGAGATACCATCTCAGGGCTGGATGCAGCTAAAGTACTCGGTGAACTGACCGGATGCATAGCCCATCTTTCAGACGCCCTAGCCCTCACAGGTCATGCCAACCATGACCTGTCCCAGAAACGGAAAGAAATGCACCAACCCTGCCTACCCCGTGAACTCTCTGGCATATGTGCACCGCATGTTGCCATGACACCAGAACTACTGTACAGCGCCGAGTTTCACAAAGCATTGAAAGAAGTACAGGAGTCCCAGAAACTCCGTCAGAGCATGCTGGCCAGCAAAAGAAAACCACATGGCAGAACAACAACACCAGCTCTTTTTTTTAAGCCGGAAGCCATGGAGGCAAGGGCAGACAAACGAGATGTTTTGGAAGAAGGGACTGAACCGCCCCTCCCTTCTGGAAAGAAGGTTAGTTAATTTGAACTTTGCCTCTCACGGTGTGCTTATCTTAAAGGGAAGCATGATAAATTTACAGCAGGAAGCATTAAGGAAAAGTTGTCTGGCTGGAATGTATTAACTTCTGACCCTGATGTACTTGAAACAGTTGAAGGAATTAAAATCACTTTTGATGATTGCCCAGAAGATATAAAGCAAAGTTGGCAAAGGCCATTTAACAAACATGAAAATTATGCCTATTGACTCTGAAATAGAAAACCTGTTAAAAAGGATTGTGATTAAAGAATCCTATGCCCAGAATCAGATGCGATCACAAATTGTCCTCACCTACCTCTTGTTAGGGAGAAAAAAAAGATTGGATCATTTAGAACGATTTTAAATCAAACTCTAAAGAAAATGTAAATTACTAAGAAATGTCAAGATGGAAACAATACCTTCAGCTTTGGATCTAGTGATGTCTAAATGTTATTTGTGCAATCAATTGATCTGAGAGATGCTCTATTATGTCATAGCAGTAGAGGAGACTTTCAGAAATACCTTGAAATTCAGATGGAAGGAAAAACCTGTAAACTGTTTTCAGGCAGCTCCATGGGACTCCAGTCCGATTTCCCAGAAAATTCATTCAACAAAACTTATGAAACCTGTTCTAGCATGCTTACATGATATGGGTCACTCAGATTAACTTCATCCCATTGCTGATAGTTTAATTTGCTGGAGAGTCTGAAACAGAAGTTGTACAGTGTGTGACAGACAGATAAAACTTAATAGACTATCCTAGGAATCTATGTCCAGAAGAGAAATCTCAGTTCATACCTGTCCACAGTAAGTCACATACCCTGGGTTTGGTTCAAATGAACGCCCATAAACATTCCCCCAATGCTGACAGATGAACCGAAACAGAAAACTGTTGTGCATGCACGAGAATTATTCAGTCATAAGAATGTTTAAAACCATAACATCTCTGGCATCTTGTATTGGACTAATGGTTTCTTGTTTTCTTGCTGTTGCCACTATGGGATCCTTTGTACTACACGAGCAACTTCTGCACAAGAAACATGTTTTGCACTCTCACAACAACAGTAAGTGAAACGGGATAAAGTCCTCCAGTGTTATGCCTTGTGTGCTGGTGGGAACAGATGACAACCATTTACAAAACGCGCAAACACCACGGGACTGGACGTCAAACAAAAAGCACATGAGTGCTTATTCCATTATCCTCGGGACAAAAAATCATCTGAGCGCTTTTGCGATTCTGTTGCATATACGATTCAGCGCTATATAAATTCACCATACATTATTATTTATTATTATTATTATATCAGCTGAAGGAAACAGCAGAGCTAGATTGGTGTATCAATAACATAGACAAACCATAAGGCTCCTATTCAGAGATCAATCCCCCTACTTACTATAAGCGACAGACAGCTCAGGTACAGGATGGGGTGCTTGGATTGTTGAGACCAAAGCCCAAACACAAGGCTGGTTGAGTGAGAAAGACAAAGAAGGACATTAAACTCTGGAGCTATTAGCTTGTCTTTTTGGCTCTCCAATCTTTGTTGCATGACAAACTGCATGTTCACGCCAAAAAATCATGTCTGATAACACAAGCACAATTGGTTTGAATTAAACAACATGGGTTTCTAACAGATCAAAACAGCTGAAATGATGTGTCCCACAAATCTGGCATTGGTGCAAAGGCAGGAACATATGGCTCAGTGCTGCCCACCAATCCCTGAGTTTGATAATATTCGGCTGAACAGGCTGCTAGCCAGGCCACATAGACACAGAATGAAACTTGAGCTTCATCTACTTCTCTCTGAGGCTCTGAATATTCTAGATATAAAACTTGACAATTGACTTGTTGTCCTTCTCAGATTATACTTTTCAGTTTTCCAGATATTGTCTTTCTGCCTGACCCAGAAGCATGTGGCTAACTGATAATTTAGCTTATTGGCGGTAATGAACACTGTCTATTGCTTTCCCCCTTTCTCCATTCTATCCCCGGTGTCCTGGCAAAGTTAAAAAAAAGACAAAGCAAGAGGGGTTTATCAGTACGCACCCAGCCTGGAAAAACCAGCCTTTTTGGCCCGCACTAATGAAAATCCTCACAGCCCAGGCCAGTCCCCTTGTCTGCCCAGAACACTCTACTACTGACACAACCAAGACAAAAGGAGAATGAACAGACCCTCTCTAAAGCAAAACTTCGACTTTTGTTAGCTCTGCAAAGAGTCAGGGATAGATTCCAGCAACACATAGGTTTTTTCTGAGGACACTCACACCAGTATCTCTCATGTCCTGCATGGCGAACCCCCAACAAAACAGATGTATGATGTGTACATACCAAAGAGGAGACAGGTTACCTTGTGCCAGGTGGAATCAGTTTCACCACCTCTAGCCATCAGCTGTAAATTTTTTCTGGGCATCTCTGTTGAAAGAGGGATATTTCATCTAGCCCTGTTGGCGCACCCTGGTTCCCCACTTAAGTTTTTTTACTCCAACAACTATGAAGGGGCTACGTTTCGGACCAACATGAACTTGTAAAAAGATTTATGAGGGTCGTTTTTGAAGAAAAACCACCACCATCACCAAAGTACACCAAACTTGGGATGTAAATATATGTGCTTAAAATGCTAGAAACGCGGTATGGGTCTCCAGCACGGTATCAACTAATGTTCAAAGAACTGACAATGAAACTGTGATGTTAATTGCACTGCTGTTCCGGTCAGAGGTGGACCAAACTATGCTGCACTCTGACATAGATAATATTCTACTCAATGAGGCAACACAAATGTGTATTTTATGTAAATAGTTCTTATACCACATCAAGAAGAGGAGCCCATCAATCCACCTATTGAACTCCATGGCTTCGCGTAATAAGGAGCTCCTGTGTGTATGTTCACATCATTGCAATGAAATACCTTAGACAGAAAAAACGAACTGAGGGCCTCAGATTTCCACTGGACATTTGTTTTATCTCTCCCAACACCGCACAGAGGAGCTATAGCGATACCATCTCTCGCTGGCTGAAACGAGGATGGAGAGGGCATCATAGACATGTACACACTTCACAGGCACAGTACCAGGTTCCAGCCGTACTTCAGCTAGCAAAACTTGCAGACACTTCCAATACACATCATAATAAAAGCAGCTTGGATGGCCGAATGTATCCACATTTGCAAAATTTTCTATAATAAGAATGTCGGGACCAATACCTGAGGATGGGCAGTTCATCATGAAGCCGCGTTTTCCTATCACAGAAGTAAGGTAGGACCATGTTTCTTTTTTCATGTGATGATGTGTGTTTCGTCTGAGAGAACACTGTGCTCTCTCAAATCTCATGTGCCTGTAGTGGAGGTATACAGGAAATGAGCAAGAATAAACATACAACATAAAGCGGAGACCTTTTTACCTGTAGAGTTTTGACAGCTGTTTGCAAATTCTTCTTGTGAATTTATTGTAAACCAGAACAGAGTGCACATGCCCTCAGCTCCTGTCCCTCACTACTCCCTCCTCCCCTCCGCCCCCTCCGCATCCCATCTCCGGCCCCACCCCACTCTTCACCCCCGCCGCCGTGCCCCTCTATCTACCAACCCCCCATCCTCCCAAACGCCTTCCCCCTCTCCTCCTCCTCCACTCCTCTCCCTCACTCCGCCCCCTCTCCTCGGCCCTCTCCTCCCCTCTCCCACCTATCCCGCCCCTCACCTCCCTCCACTCCTCCTCCCCCTCCCCACCACCCCACACCCCTACACCACTCTCACCCTCCCGACCACCCAACCCAATCCAACTAATCCGCCTTCCCAGGCCCCCTCTCCATCCCCCCTCATCACTCTCCCCCCCACCACCCACCCCCCCCAGCTCACCACACCACATCATCACCCCCACGTGCCTCCCCCTCCACCCACCCAACACTCACGCCAAAACTGCAACAACCACCAGCCAAACAAAAACACATCCCACTCCCCCACCAACCAACCACATCCCCACCCCTCCCCTCTCCTCCCTCCCATCCAAATACGCACCCATCACCACCCAACCAGCTCGCCACACACACCCTCCCTCTACCACACCCCACCATCCACCATACCATCCAACCTCCCAAATCCCTCACTCTCCCCACCACTCACCTACACCCCCCCACCAAACCCCACTCACACTCTCATCCCGCACCATTGCCCTCCCCCATCCCTCCTCACCATCCCTACATGCCCCTTGCCCCACCCACCACCTCAACTCCACCCCCCAACTCTCGCCCAACTGCCCCCACCATCCCAGCCCATCTCACTACGCCTCCCCCTCTCCCACCCCCCGATCCCCCCCTCCTCCAACACCAGCGCCTCCCCTAAACACGCCCACCCTCCCACGCCCCCTCCCCTCCCATCCCCTACCTCACCATCACTCCTCTCCCTCCTCCTCCCTCCCACCCTCCTCTCCCCTACCTCCTCCCCTCGTCTCTCTCTACTCCCTCTCTCTCTCTCGCACACCGCCCCTCGATCCTCCCCCTCCTCCCTCTCTTCCTCTCCTCTCCCCTCCCTCCCCTCCCATCAACAACAACAAACCCACACCCGCCCCTCTCCCCCCACTGCCCCCCTCCCCCCCTGCCCCACCCACCATTCTCCCACACCAGCCCACCTCAATCCCCACCTCCCCCCACTCGCCCGCCCACTCCACCACCCAATCCCCATGCCCACCAACACTGCCCACTGGCCCACACAATCGTACCAGACCCAAAGCCCTCCACAAGTAAACACAACCCCCCCCCAGGCCCCACTGCCCCACACTCATCCCCCCACCCCCCCCCACGCCCCCGACCTCCTACTACCCTCCCCACCAATCCTCGCCCACCAATACCTCCCCACCCGCCTCATCGGCCCTCAGCTCGCCCCCCCCCATCCCATCGACAAGCCCCCTCCACCCCCCGACCTCGCCACACCACATCCTTCTCTACGAACAACCATCCACCAACACAATGCCCCCCCCACCTCCTCATCTCCTCCACCCACCAAACTCACCCCCCCAGCCCGCCCCCCCCAGCCCTACCCCACCCTACACTACATCCCCCTCACCCCCCGCCACCAGATCAACTCCCCCACTCCCCCACCCGACCCTACCGCCCACTCAACCAACCATGCGATCCCCAACCATCTGCCCACCCTGCCCAAGCCCAACCGCCCCCAACCCACATCACTGCCCAAGCCCACCCAATCCAACCCGCCACACACCATCCCCAGAACCAACCCCCCGCCCACTATACCCCCCCACTCTACGCCCACATCCCCCAGCCCCCCCGTCACCCCTTCTCCCAGAATCCCTCCCCTCCACCCTCTCCCCTGGCCCCACTCGCCCACCCAACCGAACAAAGCTCTCTCTCACCCAGCCCACAACATCCTCACAGCCCCTCCCCGCCCCCCCATCCGGCCCACCCCCCAATTGCCCCATTGCCCTCCCCCGCACCTCTCACACCGCCCCCCCCAAACCCACCCACTCCCCCCCCGCCCACACCTCCCACTCCCACCTGACCAAATCTTCCACGCCCAATCGAACACCCCGCCCCGCCACCCCAAGTCCACCCTCCATCCTCAAACACCCCCTATAGCCAAACCATCGCCAAACCCACGCGCCTCCTACCCAACCACTACCCCATACGCCCCTCCCCAGCCCACCCTCCCCCACCCAAACCGCCGACCACCCGCCCGCAAATCCACACCACCCTCCTCACAGCCCACTCCACGCCCTACACTGCCCCCTCCATTATCCCTGACCCACCCCATAACCTCACTAGCCTCATCTCGCCCCCCTATCCCTACGCCCCACACCACCCACATCTCGCATCGCCCACGCCCATCCCATCTCCCATTCTACCACAACCAATCCCCCCCAACCCCCTCCCCATATATCCACCCATTCTCATCCCCCTCAACCTCCACCCCCTCTCCTACCACCCCCACCTCCCATCACGACCCCAACACCCCCACCCACGCCAGCCCCCCACATTTCGTCAACTAACAGCCCCCCCCCCCCATCCTCTGCCCCACCGAACCACCCCCCCCCACACCCCTCCCGCCCAAACCACCCAGCCCAACCAAAAACGAACCACCTCCTACTCCCAACACAGCCCAATCCGCCCACAAACAACACTTTCCCGCATGCCCATCAACTAACACCGAGAAACACCATCAATCAAACTCCAATCACCGGTCACCAATAATAGCCCACAACCCCCCAACTCAGCCCCCAATGCACTCCCCCAGTCACAGCAACCCGCCAAATCCCACCCCCGCGAAACCCAGCACCCACTCCACCCACCTTCCCTTCGACCGGTTCATCTTATCCTTCCCACCTTCTCTCTTCGTCTCTTCCCCCCTCCTCCCTCTCCCTCACGTGCAAATGGTCTGCCTGCAATACACATGCAAATCTCAAACTGAAACTGCATACCCATGCAAACTAAAACTACTACCACTTGAAAAAATGAAAGCGACTTGCCATCATGTGTTCTTAGAGCGCACATCCCTGCAAATCGTAAGACATCCACCCAATAGCTAAATGAAAATGACTCCGAAATAACAATGTTTATTATTTATATGATTGAATCCTGTTATATTATCCGTGTGACACAGTGTCTTTGTCTCAGGCGGAAAAACTGGCAGTAAAGCTGCCCGTGGTTTCTCTATGAGTACTCCCCTATTTGGCTTTTTGTTTGGTGTTGTGTTTTTTTTTTGCGGGGGAGCTGATTTTTGCAAAAGGTTTTATTTCCCCTTGTTTTTATTTTTGAGACTGTATAAGTATTGGTTATTCATTATCAGATGTATCCCTAATGGGCGGGGACGCGATGTAAAAAAGAGTCCACATGTGAGCTTATCATAATCCTCGAAAATAAAAGACATTGACGTCTCTTGTCATTTTCTCAATTGTCCCCTTCCCATCAACTAATAAATTCCGCAAGAATCTTTTCACAAACAGCTATGTCAACTCCTGCAAAGTCTCGCTTTATGGAGTATTTAATTATCTGATTGCTCATAAATGTGCGTACCATTATTTCTCACATCCCCCACCCCTTTTCAGATAATTGAAAAGTTTTAAAAACCTCTTTTCCAAACTGATCAACACATTAATCAAATTATTGGGGGGGCCAGCTTCCGCACATCCCCATCCAGTCCCTTGAAAAATCCTTGTTCTTCCAAAGTAAAAAAAAAAAAAAAAAATTCAACTTTCCACATTCAGTTTTCTTTCGTCTTACACATCAACAAAAAACACTTTTAACACTTTTTTCTCCTTCTTTTTTACATCATCACTAGCATCTACAGTAATGGAGGAAACAAAGGACCCACCAACAGGAAGTGCAGACCTTCATCAACAGCTTACATGAGACAAATCCGCCACACCATGCCCGACACCATCAGCAACCGCAGACCTTTGCGCAATGTACCAACCAAACTGCCACCGAGAATGAAAGCCGGCCGCAGGAGACTGGGGATGGCTCCGGGCATCACCCTGAGAAATGCCAGCCAGCAACACATCACAACGGCAAGTCCACTAATCAATGGAACCCCCGAGGGAAAACGCAAAACAGAGGAAGGCCAAGAAACACCTGGCCTCAGCGCCTTGAGGCAGACAACAGGCAAGATGGATAACCTGGAGCCACGCTGGAGAAAAATAGCCCAGACCGAGGACTCTGGCGGCGACTGTTGTCGGCGGCTATCCCAGGGGGATGATGGGCCTAAGTTTAGTAATCAGCACGAAGTGCAGTTTGGTTGTTGTTTTCTTTTTAAGGTTTATCATTTTCGTGGTTTTCCCAAACCTTCCTGTCTTGTAATATGTGCCAGACTTGCGACTGTCACAGATGGTGTTTCTGGTCATCACTGATCATCTGGAGTAGGGTTTACTGCACAGTATCTGCGTTCTGGTTCCCTGTTGCAGTTCTTGGTACACGACTCACGCTGCTCCTGCGGTCTCATCTGGAAGCGTTGGACGTTTTCTGAGGTAGGCGACACCTCGCGTGCTGATAGCGATTGCTGGGCTGCCCGTGGACCCAGCGGTGAAGATTGATTTCCTTCTTTGTTTTCTCCCCGTATGATTTGAACCGTGTATGGTGATGGTGAGGCTGCAGTCCACGACGAGCTTCCTCGTCTCCTTACGGCATCTTCACCCACACCTTATCCTTCCTTTTTTGAAGTTTTGAGCAAGTTTCCTAGTTATGTTCCGACAGTGAAACTGTTCTTTTTGTGCAGCTGTTTTGATGTGTCAGCCATCTATCTGCTGAAATCTCTGTACATTTGGTGTACAGGAACATGGCTGTGATGGCTAAAAGAAGGGACTTTGCTTCTCAGTTTTTCCTCCCATTCAGGATACTCTGCTGGGCTCAGATCCATGTTGGAGGGTGTCTTGAGCCCGCTATAGTTCAGAAGTGCAATGTAAGGATCTTCTGCCTTTTTCAAAACAAATTTTTTCAACAGTTTCTCTCCACACTCTTTAAGCTTTCTCCATTTCCTTGCAGCTGGCTAACAGGATACTTGTCAAATTCGTGGTGAAACCAATATTTCTCAGCAAAATTCATCTAAGCTCATGTGCTGAACTGGGAACCATTGTTTCAAACAACAATTTCTCAGGAATCCCATGTCTTCCAAAAATCAGCTCTGGCAAGATCAATGACAGATGTTCGATGTTGAGAATGCGACAGAAAGCAATATCAATCTCACCTTGACAATAAATCCCACAACAAGCATATTTTGGTCCATTTCCTGTACTCAAACAGATTCCAACCCCCACCACGTTGCCATGATAGTCGGGGTTTTCGCTTGTTCTTCAGTAGTTCACGAATGATATTCATCCGTTCCTGCTCACAAAACGCTACCTGAGTCGACTCTTCTCGGTCCGTTCGACTCGACAAACCTGGCCCTACCCACACACTGTTTCTTGCTACGCGCCCTGCATTTCACTCATCCCCTCGCTGACCTCATGAATGTCGCGCTGCAAGACTACTCTTCCAGGAGTTCTGTTGAACACACAATGCACCCTTAAAACAGCATCAGCCCCTCCAGAATTGAGAGATCATTACTGCGACCATACCAGTACCTTCGCTTCACACTAGCGCATCTCTCTGGCTGTCTCAGGCCCATGAATCTGTCTTGCAGAAATTTATAACCTAGACTGCAGACTTTATCTGAGTTGACTGATGCAACTTTTCTCTCTCATCTTGATCAGCTTACAAAAGACTCTCAACTAAGCAACTGACAAACATGTATTCTGTCTCGACCCCCATACGTTCTCCCTGTTCCAGCACGAACAATCACCAGGAGCCTGAAGAGCAGCGTGTGTCAGCTGTCACAATATTTCCTTTCCTGCTGGTGGTAAACTCTATCTCATAAGACAAAACGCATCATCCCATCCCTGCGAGCGCTGGTTCTTGGAGTCAATCTCATCAGGTTTTGGGTTCTTCTCAGTATGCAAGTAGAGGTTTGTGGTTCCTGTTTCTAATCAGTGACACTTCTTCTAGCACCAGTCACAATTCTGCAAACTTCACACAACACCATGTAACTGCCAAGGGGTCTCTTTTTCAACTTGTAGGCATATCGCTGCTCCTTACGAAGAGTTTCGCATCTTTGATGCATAGCAACTGGCTTCCAGTCCTGACCTTCTTTTTGAAGTAGCACGCTCCAGTCCATAAGATGATGCATCTGCAGACACACTGATCTTCCTTCTCATACCCCTAGTGTGATCCCACCCTGCGTCCTCATCGCTCATACTTGTGTCTGAGCTTTCGAAACGGCTCTTCTTGTTGCTGCTCCACCTCTCTCATCTCATGTTTGAGTATAAATCTCGCACGGAAATTTTTGCCTTATTGCAAGACTTGGGATAAAATCTTTCTCCCACATGGTGTACCATGCCTAGGAACTTTCATACTAGCTCTGTAATATTCGGTCCTTGAAAAATTGCTGATTGCCTCTAATGTTGCTGGGATCCCCTATGATACCATCCGGTGAATATTCTGTATGTGACCCAAGAAAGTTTCATTGTTGTCAGGTGACAAAAACCACATCTCATCAAGGTGCTGTTTTCTTCTTGCATTCACTCAAACAGCTGTCGCTCTCCAACATATCCTTCTGATTTTTGCCACTGACAAGAACATCATCAAAGTCAGCAATCACTTCCTGACTTTCTGCATCAACGTATGCTGGGCTCATTTCTCCTCTAGCGTGAGACAAATTTCTGGCCGGCAAGTTGACTCCAAATGAAGTCTTTTGTTAACCGAATCTTCCGAATGGTGTTATAAATGTTCTCAACTCATGCGACTCTTCATCAAACTGTGGAATTATGAATCGAACCCAATGATATGCACTCAAGTTTGGACGACACCTTTGAGTTTCTGATAACTCACAGCAAGGAGCTGGTCAGCGTTGTAGAAAGGGACCGCATTCCTCCACGTGTGAACATTCTCATTCAAGTTTGGTGAGATTCAATGCAAAGATCTCACTTTCTCCACCCCTTTGCTTTTGGCATACCCCACATACTATTGGGGCTACCACCAGTCCAGTTGGAGTTTGTAACAGGTCTAATATCATCTGCTCCTGCCAGGCACATTAATTCTTCTGTACTTGTCTTTTCGTCATGGGGAGTGGTACAGATGTCTCGGTGCAGCAATGAAACATCGTTGTGCATTTTCTTCAGTCTGATTCTTCTAAGACAGTCTTTCATTTTTCCAAGTCCTTCTGAAATAACTCTGTGGTACAATGTTGATGCTGGTCTCTTCCTGATCGCACTGTGGTCCGAATTCTCTTTCCATCATGTGGAGTGCTGCTCATGCTACTGTCTGCCAAGTAGTGGTTCATGAAGCGCGTTTATCCCACTAGACCAGAGTTCCTGTAACGCCTCCCCTTTTTAGTCATAGAGTGGCAGTATACTTCCCACTCCTTGAATTTCTGTCTTCCCTGGACCTAACAACTTCTCGTTGGTCTTCTGTAATTACAGGAAATTCTTCTTGAAAAATCATTGTGGAACAACAAAGACATCTGCCCCTGTATCCATTCGAATCTGAAACTGATTTTCCATTATCAGTAACTGTTTCATGTGCCCAAATGTCTCTGTTACATGCATTGACACATTCTTTGTCTGCACCTCAATTAGAAGCGAGTATTGTTCTCTATCTTCTTCCTCTTCATCAATGTGTGGACTTTCCTTAGATCTACACATGACTGTGTAAGATCTTTTGAAAAACATTTGGTGGCACTCTGCATCTTTGCTGGGCATCTTTTCTCCATGTATAGGTACTTATTCCACAACATATCAGCATTTCTCCATTTTGAGTCTTGAGAATCGAACACATGTTCATGCTTTTCAGTTTTTTGCTGCCATATATTTTTCTTTTCTTCCATTCAATGGAATCTCTCTGTTCACGCATCTACTTGTCGAACATCTCATATGTCATCGGCTTGCCATTATCGTCTGTGCCTGCCTGTCCTTGAAGTTTCATATGCTCTTCCAATCACAAACATTTGGGGCCGAGTCCTACACATTTTATCTTCCAGCATCTTTTCTCTCTGAAGGGCCATCTTCTCTCACTCTCCTAAGACAACTTGGTCTCGAATCCTCCTGTCTTTCTGTTTGCCCAACTTACATGTAGGCTAACTGTTGAAGAGTCCTACACTGAATGCTTCCCACTGATTCTGAGGCCCTCGTCTTGTCGTCTTGATGCAAACTTGGTATGCTTCGAATGCTTCATGTGTTTTCTCCAACACAGAATCCTGAAATGTTTTTAGAACTTTTCTGCAAATTCTTTGCTATCACAGCATCCGGTCACAAATATAAATATCCATCAATAAATAGTCCACTGCTTCTTCTCCTAATGGTGGCAATGACAAACAGCAGTCCGCAATTCTGCACTATTCTTTATTCAGTCTACTTGCTATGGAATAATTGTCCCACTGAGTCTTTTGAATTTTCACCAATTACTATTTGGCAAACCTGCTTCTCACAAACTATTTGACTGGAGCTGGTACACCAGCAGGAACTGCTTCTGCTGTTGAAGATACCACCATTAACTGTCTTAAAAGCTCTAGTGTACTACCAGTCTTTGTTATTTGCTTTTTTTTTATTAAACTACAGTTTCTTCTGCCCATACATTCAGTAAGCTACTGTTTACCCATAGTCTCTAGTTTGATCCTCTTCTGACACCAGTTTTGTGTTTGCTGTGTTTATGTAACTCCATTAAAATAGACATAGAGACATGGAGAAGTGCTGCTGACCGGATCTCCCAGTGCATTCCTCAGTAGCCTCCCTTGTCATCAAAGTACCCAATAGACAACAATATGCCTAATTATCCGATTGTTCGATAATGCTACCGCTATGTACTACAACCAGAAACACCCGCCCCTCCCCCCCCCCCCTCCACCAACAAAAACCAAAACAAAACCAAACCCAAAACAAAACAAGCAACCAACCAGTCGTAGCCTACAAACTGAACAAACACGCAAACAAAAAAGATCTACAGCAAAAACAACCACAACCAACAAACAAACACACTACACACAACAACATCAACATAAACAAACACAACAACAACACCATACATGCCATACAATGAACTATAAAGAACTGAATACAAGCTAAAAGAAAAGCCCAAAATAACCCCCCCCATCCCCCCCCGCCCCAAACAATCTACTCCCCGATATTCTAACCCAAAAAAAACCTACAAAAACAAACAAACGAACAAAAACAACCAACCAAAACCAGAAACACCACCACCACCACCAAATTGATAAAACAACAAAGGAAATGTGTGTTGTGTGTGTGTGTGTGTGTGTGTATGTTCTGTCTGTTGTTGTGTGTAGTGTTGTTGCTGCTCTCCTGCTGCTGCTGCTGCTGGCTGTTGTTGATGATCGATGAAGTCAGGATGACGATACTTTTCGCTGGTGATTTTTTGTTGATGTTTTTGTTGTAGTTTGTGTACTTCCACAATCAATCAATGAGGTCTCTTTTCCGGCAATGTTAACGAGCTGGCTGTATCAGCTGACTTCAGGAACCAACAGCTAGGAAATCTATACCAGTCAGTCACAGAGAGGTGTGTTTCCATCCTGCAGCCTGCCTACTGCAGTGTGTAGGGTAAAAAAAAAAAAAAACACACAAAAAAAGACTGCGTGAGATTCGAGCTACTCTGCCGGAGGAGAGCGCCTCGCCACAAGAGCAGCGCCACCCATTAATTTTTGGCTTGTCCTTTTTCAGTCTGCCCAACTGTACATGGTTCCCCTATCTACAGAAATGGGGTACTTTGTTGACTTTTTCTCTTTTCTTCTTTCTTTTCGTTTTCTTTTTTTTTCTTTAAAAAAAAAAAGAATTCTTGCCAGCAAACAACTGTCTTGTGCTCGTGGTTCTTTACGTGCGCAAATAAGTACGTGGTAACACACGGGAGACCTCGTTTACTGCGGTTCCTCAACCGGAAGAACTAGCACCCAGACTCCACCACTCATGTCTAATGGATTGGGGAAAAGTTTTGGGCCCAAACATGATCCGAGAACCATCGCACACTTCCGACCCCCAGACTTTTTGCTTTTTAGGCAGGTTCCTTACCTCTAGTCCAACCACGATCCACCACCAGACTTGCTGCCTCCCAGCAACAGTCCTGTGAAAACATGCGTTATGCTTACTCCCACAAAACGGGCATTCGCCTGGTGTTAGAGTGATGCGCATTGTGCCTTGTCTGAACTGCTGACCCCGTTCTATCTCGTTCAAGAAGAATTTTTTTCCTCTGGAGTCAGCATCAGTCCAGGCTCCACTCTCCCACAGACAGTCTCCTATCGATGAACCGAGGTCCCGCGTGCGAACACACGCACGAACTCTTGCGCACCAAACGGTATTTTTTTAAACACAAACTCCGCTTTTCACTTTACGGAATCAGTAGGCCATTGTGTGCCAGTGGGAACGGATGACAAATTTTACAAAGACTGCAGAAACTCGGGGACTGCAATGAACAACCCCACATGAGTCTAATTTCCATTATTCCTTATACCCGCTCACTCCATCGAAAATCAGTAAACTCAATCTCTTGTTTCAGGAAAATTGCACTCCCAAAAGCACTCAAACTCTATAGTCCCCACTACTCTACTCAAAAGCAAGACCTTCTAGACCCCTAACCTTCTGAAGACATTTATAAGACCTGTTTTCCAATCTAACCCTTTTATTTCTCTTGACTAAAGGCAGTTCAAGTACTCCAAACAGCTCAACAACCACATTCTCCTCTCCAACAATCTTCTTTCTGAGTTCAGCTGCCTGTCGAAAACAACCACACCTAAAACCACCCAGAAAATTACTTTAAAACACTCTTCATTTGTTTCTGACTCGGGGAAAAATCCCCCCCTCACCACTCGATTTATCAGCACCTTCGATACTATAGACCACAAATTTCTTCCCCCCCGTTTTAAAAAATCTTCGGTTTAGGGGCACAGCCCTCACCTATTTTAATTCATCCCTTTACGGCCGATTCCAAAACTTGCAGAAAAACAAATTCAATCAATCCCCTCCAAACGGAATGCGGAGCCCCAAAAGGATCTTTTCTAGGCCCCCTTTCTTTCCCCTTTTTTAACCCCCCCTGCCCCAATAAAAAACCGTCTCAATAACCATAAATTTTACGCAGAACTCTGATTCAAAGCATGTTACCCCTGAAAATCCCCTTCTCCCTACAAATAGTCTGGCTGCTTTGAAGAATTAAAAGGGGATAAACCAGAACAAATTAACAAATGCAGATAAAACCGAGCCTTCCCGGGGGACCAAACCAAACCCTTCTTTTTACCCCTTTCCCTAGAACTCCGCATACATCAGTCTCTCACCTCTGCTTGAATACCAGGTGTTTTTATCATAACACCTCCCCATAAAAAAAATTAAAACCCCCAACCTGTCATTCTGACTAAAATTACGGCGAAAGCCAATTCAAAAGTACATGGCCACGATCAAACCCAAAATTTCCCTTCTCTCTTCTTTCACGTCGGATATGCAACCTTTTTTGTTTTCTGCCGCATCTCACCACCCCTTTTCAACGTATACAAACCCGCGGCGACTAGTTCCGAAAGAAAAAATCTGAGCACTTTACCCCTTTTTTGCCTCTCCACTGGCCTGTGCCACGAGAAAAAATTTATAAGACATCTCTCTTTTATAAATTACCCCCCAAAACTGAAACCCTCCACCTCGGGAATTCTTCACCTTACACCCCTTTCACCCCTCCGCCTCGCATATCCCTTGCCTACAAATACTGGAAGAGCTCCCCTCCTCTCGCCAAAACCTGTTTGACACTTTAAATCCCCTCAAGACATAATTTTTTAAAACCAAAGATTTCCCCCCCCCCTTTTTTCATATCAGAGCAAACCCCCTTCCAAACCCATGCCCTATCACCCCTGCTAAAGATACCCCCTGTTGAGTGTATTGTTTTTTTAAAAAATTTGACTTTTAAAATTTTTTATTTCAAGTTTTTGTCTCGCGAACCAAAGGTAAAATCTGTGTTAAACATTATATTTACATTGTTTGCAAAAACTTTTAAAGATTGGGTTAAAATGCACCTTTTTGGTTTGTTTTTGCAAATATATGCTAATAATTCCTTTTTAATTATTATTTTTATTAAATTAATTATTAATATTATCCCGAATAAAAGAAAAAATAAAGGGATGGGAGCAGCGCGAATTGCAATAATTTAAAAGGAAATGGGCTTCAAACCAGTTCATTTACAGACTTGTGACTGGACTTTCTACACCCCTTTCTACCAACCCCCCCAACCCCCCAAATCAACGTGGGGACGATGTTGTGCCGGAGAAATTTAAATCAAGGGACCATATTTTTGCGGAACTTTTTTCTTGAAAAACGACAACTTGTCCCCAAGACTCATATTCTCTCGGGGGACTCTGGATACCAAAGCCAGGTTTTCGCGGAGAAAAGCTTTTAAATTTTTTTTTACGGTCACTTTTTTTTTCCCTCAGCACACTCCTCCTAATCTTCCCCGCTACGGACCTTCATGTTTTGTCCTTCACCTCTTTTACACAGCTTCAAAGGCCCTTGGCGTTGCTTTGGGCTGCAACATCCCACAAGTTTGGATGGGATCTTGATATTGACATTTTGTAGAAGCCTTAAATTCCATTGAAAAGCAGTTTGGTCATCTATGATTCTTTGGCATCTTTTCAGGTAAACGCAGCTTGGGGGGACAGGAGGGAAACCTATCCTTGCCCACTCAGGGGTTCTGCCATACCATTTGAGGCTTCCTGACCTATAGGCGTAAGTGAGGGGGTTTTTTCCCTTCACACAGCAATCGTAAAAAATGTTAAATATTCAAACAATAAAACATAACCACACAAAAAAATTATACGGTTATAACCAGGGGTCTTACTGATTACCCCTTTCAGTTTTTAAAACCCAAATGAACAAATTTTCGGTTTTTTTTGAAATAACAAATTTTTTCACGAGCCTCAAATTTTTGCTGCCTCCAATTGGAAACTCAAACCCCAAGAGAGAGAGGAGAGAGAGAGAGAGAAAGAGAAAGAAATTTGGTTTGAATGGGGGGGTTCCTTATCACCAATTAAGGAAATTAAACGCACCACACCCCCACACACCCCCCCCTTCTACACAAACTCTTTCCCTTTTAAACTTTGGGGCCTAGTAAGGACATGTAGCCGTTTTCCCCCCTTAGGGGGGCACATTTCCCACTTGGGATAGCTCTTCCTCTGGGACCAATGGGCCACTCTTCCCGGGGGAAGCCGACATTGTTCACACAAATCTCGGTTTAAGTCCTCTTCCGAAGATTTTGTGGGGGTGGAATGGGACTGATGTTTTTTCTACAGGGGGAATCCCCCAATTGGCGCGGGGGGTCCCAACCTCTTCATTCAAGCTTCACATCTAAACCCCCACTCTATCCCCCTCCAAACATACATACAAATAAACATACATACATCAAGTTTTTAAAAATCTACCCACTCCCCCATTTTCAGTCAAATGACATTAAAAACAGCTATTTTTAAACAACAACCCCCAAAATGAAGGGGTCACCCACATTAAATACATTACTTAAAACAAAGAAATTTTTTAAAACGACAGTCCCCCATTTCACCAGCTTTTAAAGGTACCTCTTCTTTAGGGCAGGGAAAGGTAAAGCCCCCCAAATGCTGGGTCCAGGAACGAGCCCTCGCCCTCTACGCCACAAAAGTTATGGGAACCCCCCGGGACCTTTTTCCTTTTTTAATCTTAAAAAAAGGGAAGGGGCCACATTCGTTGTGGGGTATGCAGCCTCCACAGGGATCCCCAATCTCTCACTCGCTATCAGCAGCTAGGACACCATCAGTGCGGACCATCCTATCATACATCATTATCATCATCACACTCATCATCACATCACTGCATCAACGCCGACCAAGCTGAAGGACAAGGCATGTTTTCCCACAGCTGAAAACTTCCCCCTATCCCCGCCGACCAAATCCACGCACTTTTGGGAGAAACGGGATACCTGTGTTAGAGTGATCGCTTGTGATCTCTGACCCCCGGGTTCAATCTCGTTTAGGGATTTTTTCCCCTGACTTAAATTTTGCCGACTCCACCCCCCCCCCCCCCCCCCCCCCCCCCAAAAACCTATTTAAAAAAAACCCGAGATCCCCCGTAAACGCACCAGAACACTTGGCCCCTTTAAAAACTCTCCCTTTTGGAAGAGTAGGCCAAATTGGGGCCGGGGAATTCAAAAATTGACAAAATTTGGACCGGGGCCCTTAAATTTGCTAGAGGTTTTTTCCCTGATTAAAAAAAAAAAAACCCCCCCCCCCCCCCCCCCAAAAATTTCGGGAAAAAAGGACCCCTCCAAAAATTCCACACGTTAAGCCTCCAAAAGAAGGGGGATTTGTGTCCTTTTTGGGAAAATTTTTAAAAAAAAATTTGGGCCTATTTTGGGCCACTCGGATTTGGGGAAAAAAAGGCTGTTTTTTGCTTAATCATTTTCTCTGCAATTTTGGTTGAATTTTCTGTATACTTTTTTTACATTTCCTCTTGGGAGGTTTTTAACCAATTTTTTCCTTGCGGAAGAGAATTTTTAAACGAAAATTCTGAAAAAAGTAGGCCCCAGCTCCCCTGTACCCTCCAGTCCCCTACCCACATCGAACAAAACGGCCCACTCGTAACCTTCAGAAAAACCCAAAAGGACCTTGACCTAAACAAAAAAAAAAATTTGAAAAAAAAGAAAGGGGCCCCTTTCGCATGTTCAATCCTAACAACTCTTCTGCTGTCCCCTTTAAAATGAATCTTCCCTTTTAATTTTTGGGGTAGGCTTTTTTGGGCCCTTTTTTTTCCCTGTTTTTTTTTTTTCTTTTTTTAATCCCCACCGTGAATCGAAAATTTTTCAGAGAAAAATGTTTGGAAAAAGACCTAAAAACACGAAAAAGGGCAGTGTTCAGATTTTCTTAAAAAGAGTTCCTACAGAGCTAGAAAATCAATGTGATTTTTTTCTTTAGATCAACTTGATGATAGTTCCACCGTTGATAAACCTCCCCCCACCCCCCCCCCCTTGGGGGTGTTGGGGGGGGTTTTGGTGTGGGTGGGGGGTTTTTGGGGGGTTTTTTTTTTTTTTTGGGGGCAACTTTTTTTTAGCCAAAAACTTATTTCAATAACACACACCCACCCCACCCAACTTAAAAACAAAAAAAAAAATCTTTTGAAATCCTAAACAACAATTTAATTTCTTTGACATCTGCATTATTCACAGTTTTTGTGAGGTGTGAAAAAGCCTGCAATGCAAATATTTAAGTTTAAAATCGGTATTTTTTTTTCCCTTTTTTGGAGTCCAGGTTTTTTTCCCTAAACAGTTATTCGGATCATTCACGTGTAGCCAAAATAAAACGTTTTTATTTTCGATGAAAAAAAAAGGAATAAATTCAAACCCTGAAACTTTTTGAAAAATAAAGACTTTATTTCTTTCGATATTCACTTCATTAAATCCTCTCTCTCTCTCTCTCCTTCCTCCCCTCTCTCTCCTTCCTCTCTCTCCTCCCCCTTTTCTACACAAGTTTCACATCAAAACGTTAGGGGGAAAATTTTCTATTTTTTTCAAGTTTTGATCTTTCAACAAAGGTTTCACGCAACAAAAGGCCCTTTACATTTACTCCCAAGCGCTAATTATTTTTTTTTCCGCTCGTTCACCCTTTACATCTGTTGAAAACCTTTGATTCTAAAAATACCCTATCTGCATCTTTATTATGCCAAAATTGACCGTTAAAGGCAAATGTTTTTTTGAAAAACTTTAGGTCGCAAAAAAAAAAACCTTCTCAAAAATTTTGTTTTGCCGACAACTACAAAAACAATAACTTTCTATCTACACATTAAGGGGCGTACATGTTTTTAAAAACATCTTTTTCTGCTCCTCAAGTTTAAGAAAACAATCGGGGAACAAAGAAAAAAAGGGGTGGGTTTGATGGGGTTGGGCTCCCAAAAGGGCCTCGTTTCTGCTCTTGTAGTTTTTTTAAAACTTAGTCTCCGGGACCCCCGGGACTCCCGGGGATGTTTCAAACGGGCACGAGCACGCAAAAAAAACCTGCCCCCAAACCGGGCTGCGAAAAGGGCGACAAGTAACCCTCCCCCGGGTAGGGGAGACACAGGGCTAACAACCTTTTTTAAAAAAAAACCCCCGTTGTTACGGAAACGGAACACAAGAAATCAACACTACGGGGGGACGGCTTCCCAATCACGGAAGATACCGCAAAAATGACATGGGAAAGCCAAAGGAACCACTGACAGAAATGGAAGTCAAACGCCAAAACAAACCCAAAAAGGTTTCGAATGAAGAGCCATGTTTTGAGACGGGAAAGGAAAGCCAGGGACAGGACAGCAAATACAGAGCCAGCCAGAAGACATGCTGTAAAGGGGTAGAAAAGACAACCAACCCTGAGGATAGCATTATCATATGAAAAAAATGGAGAATGCCGATGGAGTGGAAACCATCACACGGGTGATGAAGAAGAATAAAGGTAAACAGCTAATCCACAATCATCCTGCTTGCACCAAACCAATCAGGGGAGAAAAAACAAAATACATTTTATAACAAATTACGGGCGAAATGGAAAACACATCAAACCATACTGGAATGTAGGGGTGACCTAAATGCAAAATAAAAAAAGAAAACACAAACCAAAAAGACCATGGGAAAAGAAGATTGGCGCAAAATGATAACGGAAAAATTTGGGTGGTTTCTGCATGACAAACAACCGGGCCATTGGAGGACATTTTTGCACACCCTGAACCAAAAGCTTACCTGGTTCCCCCAAGGGGAAAAAAAAAACCCAACGACCACCTGATACTGGACAGGGAGGAACGCTCCTAATTAAAAGTAAGGAGGGGACTGTGTTGGCAGGGATCACACCTTTCACGCAACTTTAAAAGAAGCTGAGAAAAAGGACGGGAAACCAAAGAAAACAACATTTTGATGTGGAAAAGCTGTGCAAACCAAAGAAAAGAGTGTTTTCACCCTCCACCCAAAAAACAATTCCAACACTGTGGATACAAAAATACAAAAACCTGGGACACGACTAAAAAAACCCCATTGGAAACAAGTCAGGACAGAAAAAACACAAGCCAGTGAAACGTGCTTAGGACAGAGAAAAGGGGAAGAGAAAAAAGGGGATTACAGCAGCACCGGCAACCATCGAAAACAGGAAACGAAAAGAAAATTTTAAGACAAATCAAGCAATAAGAGAGGTACAAACAACAGTACAGAGAAGCAGACCAAACTGTGAAAAATGACAAAACAGAAAAGCTACCACAGGATGTAGCAAAACAAAAAGGGGAGGCCCCCGCAAAGGGAGACAAAACGTGTATAAATCACCAAGCTTCATGGCAATACCGGGGCAATCCGAAACACCAAACCAATAAACAAGGCCAAAACTTACAACAGAAGCAAACAAGATGCAAGAGGGCAAACATTAAAATTTTCAGCGAAGTTCTCAACAACCACCACCAACTGAAAAAGGCAATGTAAAAGACATGAGCCGTCCAATTGAACAAAACCCCACCAAGAAGGAAAGATTAGCAGCAATCAGCTCTCTCAAGAAGGGAAAAGCCCCGGGCCAGGACAAACTAAAGCGAACTTTTCGGGCAGATCCATCTCATCTTAAGTTCACCCCTCTTTCAGCAATGGGGGAGAAACACTACCACAGTTTGGGACAGAAAGCATCGTGAAAATCCCAAAAAAAAGGGAGCCCGAAAAAATTGAAACAACGGAAGGAACACTCTCTACGTTCCCCAGCAAGATTCGGGAAAAGACATCATCGGAAAAATCTCAGAGGCAGTGGACCAACAACTCAGAAAGGAACGGCAGGTTCCACCAAAAAGATCTGACCAGATTTTGCATCATTATTATTATTATATTATCTTCCCCCTCCAAACATCATCAAACAGTGCACAAGGGCAAGACCTGTATATCAATTTCGAGATTTTGAAAAAGCCTTTGCAGCATTCATCGAGAAAGTGTATGGCGCAACCCGAAAATAGGGAATTCCCAAGAATAAAGTCATTAAGAGCTCTACAAAATTTCAAGTGCAGATAAAACAGCAAAACATTTCAGGTACAAACCGGCCAAAAACGGGCCCCTGTCCCCTACTCTTCAACCTAACAATTGATTGGTGATGAGAAACAACACTGACCAGTCAGGGGGCTTAGATGACCCCCTTCTCAACCGAAGACCAGACTTTCCGACGATCGCACGCCTCCATACCCACCTCACATTCAAAGAAACATCCTTCTCAACTTTCACACAGAATAGCCTGAAAATCAGTCAGAAGAAACAGGGGTGATGACACTAAACTTTCAAACCCCTCACCTCACAGTGAAGAGAAATTACCAAAACTAAAAGTTCACGACCGGGACCGTTGCAGACGGGGGGAGCAGGCAGCGACAATCAAAAACCGTTTAGCAAAAAGAAATGTTTACAAAATCTAAAATTGGGGAAAACCCCATACAGCCCCAGGACCAAACAAACAACTAAGCTGTAATTTCCACCCTTTTGTGGGGCTCGGAGTGCGGAGGGATGACTGGAGTGACATTGCAAACTATCTACATTTCACACAAGAATCTCAGAAGAATTTTTGCGCACTTCTGGCCGAACCTCTCCAACCAAAGAACTTTTTCCCGTTCAACCGGGAAAGTGTGGACACCATCATCTTTCATAGGCAGGGGATGGATGGGACTATCTGCCGTCGGAACAGGCACACCCAACACCCCCACGGGACACCGGGGGAAAAACGCAAACGAGGACGACCCAAAAATTTGGCGTAAAAACTTTCGAAAAAGCTGAAGCCCTTTCCAACATCCCGGGTGAACCCTTCAGAGCTAGCCCAGGACAGACGGAGTGGAGAATTTTTGTTGGTGCCCTAGGGCCCAAAAAGGCAAAAAGGCATTGAAGTTTTTCATGGACAGAAATATACTGTAATCCCGAGAAATTACAAAACTTTTTAGCCACCAAATAAAAGGAATTCTGCAAAGTTTTGGAGACCATAAAAAAATTTTCAGGAAAAACACAAGTTTGGCAATAGCAGGGCTGGGTTTTTAAACATTTTAAAAGGCTCTTTTGTGATGGGGGGGTGAAAAAGGGGGAATCACGGGCACAGTAAAATTTATCACCGGGGCCCGGCAGGTGGATAAAATAAATTCGATATCACGGGGGAAGAAATTTTTAGGCCATAAACTCTAAAAACATAACAAAGCTCTGCCTCAATGGGATTACCCGAAATTTTTAATCAAAAAAATCATAAAGACTAATTCCTTTCTTTCCATCTTTTTAAAAAAGATTGTTTTCTTTGGGACTCTACCTTTTTGGGGACAGGCTATCATCCCCCCATTCATAAGAAAAGGAACCACCACATCCAGACAATTTAAGGCACTCATTATAAACTTTGTTGTAAACCCCTAACTTAAATTAATAAACGATTACCCTTTTGGGAGACACAAAATATCCTTGGTAAAACAAACGGGTTTTTTCGAAAAGACACCCACTAGATCTATTTTCACATTATTTGCAATTACCAAAGAAACTCCTAAGAAACAAAAATTAATCCTTTAAATTCGTTTAAAATAGGCTTTTGCCTTATTCAAACAAACTTTGCCAAACCCTTTACAGAAAAAAGGTTTAAAGGGAAATTTTTAA
Organism: Rapana venosa; assembly: GCA_028751875.1. Classification (NCBI taxonomy): domain Eukaryota; kingdom Metazoa; phylum Mollusca; class Gastropoda; order Neogastropoda; family Muricidae; genus Rapana; species Rapana venosa. Next base: position 11,305,577 of record CM054135.1, read on the forward strand.
AAAATTTTTTAAAAGAAGTACTGCGAAAAGGGTCCGGTTTCATTTTTGAGCGGATATCGAAGCCAACTTTTTTTAAAAGTTTAAAAAAAGGCAAATAATCCCCTCTTTTATTTTCATTATTATCAACGATTTGGCCCAAAAGTTATCAAAAACGAAAACAGGGTGTTCAGCTTTACCTGATACACAAATATTCATCATTTTAAAATAACTCAAACAGCTAAACAACCACCCCCCCCAAAAATTTTCTTCCTGAGTTTCAGCGCCTACGCAAAACCACACACGAAACCACCCTAACACACTTTAAACACCTTCACTCACTCTGACTCGGGAAAATCTCCCTTCCACCTACTCGACTTATCAGCAGCCTTTTAAAATAGACCACCAATCTTCTCCTCCCTCTTTAAAAACGTTTTGGGGTTCGGCACAGCCCTCACCTGGGTTTAGTTCATACCTTCTGACCGTTCCGACATTGCAGTAAACGATTCAATCAATACCTCCCCAAAATGGGAAAGCGGATCACACAGGGATCTTTTTAGGGCCCGTTCTTTTTACCTTTACACTGCCCCCCCTGTCCCCAAAAAAAACCGTCATCAAATCAACCATCTTTTTACCAATATCTCGATTCAACAGTGTTACACCCAAAAAACCCTTTTCTTTTGACAAAAAAGGCCCAATGCTTTGAAGATATTTAAAAATTGGGTGACCAAAAAACAATTTACACTAAAACAGATAAAACCAAAGCCGCTCAGGGGGCCAAACACAAACCTCTCCATTTTCACACTTCAAAAGAACCCCGGGGACATCATCCCTCAACCACTGCAGGAAATATCCAGGTGTTTTTATTACAAACACTCTCTAGCAAAAAAAAATCACCCGACCTGTCAGTCGTGTAAAATATCAATTTCGGGGTATTTGTGCAATTCGAAAGTACCTGTCCACAGATGCAACACCAACTTTCCCCTTCTCTTACTTTCCGCGGACTAGCAATCTCTTTTGTCGGGCTGCCAGCATCACAACCCCCTCCCTTCAAAGTTTACAAAACTTCGCACCGACAAGTTTCCCCCAAAAAAAAATCGGGGCACATACCCCCCTCTTGGCCTCCTACTGCTGCCTGTCCACAGAGAGTAAATTTAAGACATCCCCTGAAAATGCCCCAAAAACCCCCTCTACCCTGGAAGTCTTCACCTTTTACACCCTTCACGTCCCTCTGCCTGCGCATATCCTTTTCCCAGAATACCAGTCAAAACCCAAACCACTGTTTTTCCCCTCTTTTTTTCTTTTTTTTTGGTCCATCGACCTGGAAGAGCCCCCTCCTCCTTTGCCGAAACCTATTTTTACACTTTTTAAAACCACCTCAAGCATTTATTTAAAACCTAAGATTCCCCCCCCCCCCCCCCCCCCCCCTTTTTCATACAAACTATCCCACCCTTTACTACCCTTTTCCATACCCTGCTAAAGAACACCTGTGGAGGGGTGTGTCTTTTTGGGAAAAAAAATTTGCCCATTAAAAATTTTATTTTTAAAGATTTTTTTCTGCAGTGCACATGCTTGAAAATCTGTTTGGGGAAACTATTGATTATTTTTCATTTGCAGGCGGTGGGATTAGGTTTAATGCCGCTTTGATTTTCTTTTAAGTATAGGGCTTTTAAAATTTCCCTTTAATATTATTTTTTATTATTAATGTTTGCTGACACACGTCTAATATGGGAGAGTGTTGCAGGGTTTACAAAAACCAATTTTAAAAGTTTTTGCAATTAATCAAAAAGCTAATTTGCATGAAACCCTTTATAAAAACGAATTCGTCAAATTTAAAATTGGGGCCCTGTGACTAAAAAAGAGGTTGGTTTTTACGAGGAAAGAAAAAAATTTTACTTCCTATAAAAACCGGCTTATTCCTTTTAACTAAAAGGGGGGTACATAAAACCGGCTAAACCTCATGTAAAGCAAAAAAGGGGGAATTAACATCTTCAAAACTCATGGAACGGAGTTTTTTCAACGGTTTTTGTCAAAAATGTTTGATTCACAAATAAAAAGGTTTCTATTGTATGGGCAAAAAGGGCCTTCTCAACAAAAGCTGTGGGGAAAAATTTTTCCCCATTTGCCTTAAAAAACGGGTTTAAAGACCCTCCCCCCCCCCCCCCCAAAGACATGGTTTTCGTGAAACAGGGGTTACCCCCCTTATCATTTTTATTTTGTATTTCAAACCGAGTTGCACGGGGTTTCGAACAAAAAACCAGATTCCCAGGAAAGGCCCACAAATGCTTTTGTCTCTCCAAATGTAAGTGTGTTTGGGGTTCAAAAAATTTTGTAAAATTTTAGAGACTGGGTTTTAGCTTTTTATGGGGGCCCAAAGGGGTTTAAAAAACCAGCCCCCTTTAAACGAAAATTAATCGCTTGCTTCTTCAAAATAAAACATGTTACAATACACTAGGCCAGTGGTTCATACATTTTAAAAACTGACTATACATTTTTGATAAACAGATTAGGAAATTTAACCACAACCACAGAAAACACACACACCCTTCGGCTTTTTTCAGGGGTTTATTTTTCAAAGTGCTTAGAAAAAAAAATGCACTTTTTTTTTCCCGCGTTTTTTTCCCGGGGCTTTTCCTAAATCATCCCAAAAAAATTAATAGTATCCTTTGCAACTTTATTTCAAAGAAAAAGCAAGATGACAGTGTTCATTTTTCGAAAAATTTTTACTTTCCCAAAAAACCGCTAATGGGGAACGAAAACCCACTGTTGATTCCTTTATTTACGATGTTTTCCCTTCAATGGGCACGTAAAAACCAAAAATTTAACTCACTCCCCTTCCGATTGCCCCAAGTCGGGGGTTTTAGGCCCATACAAATTAACTTGGGTTGAGTTCCCTCTCTCATTTCTACATTTGAGCTTTTGGGGCCGGCGGCATAGGCCCTGACTGCCTTGGGGTATGACCCCGGGGGACACAAAAATTTAACAAACATTTTAAAAAAATTAAGGCCTTCAGTCAAACCCGGGGATTTGGGTTCTTTTGCTAACTAACAAGAAAATTTCGGTGCTCAAATCATTTTGGGAGGGCGACCTTTTTTATTTTCAAAAACCAAAGGGGGTTTTTGATCAACAGAACGGGGGTTTTTCTCTTTTAAAAAACGGTCAGATCCGAAACGCTTTTGTATTTTTGGTTTTTGGTTTTTTTAGTTTTTTTTTTCAATTTTTTTTGGGGGCTGCTTTAAATCATTTTTTATTTTCTTTCTTTCCAAAAAATTTTTCCCCAATGTCTCTGTTCCCCCCTCTCCTCTCCCCCCCCTTCCCCCCCCCCCCTCAAATAATGAAAAGAAGAATTTGTTCATAATTTTACAAATCATGATTCATAACTATATACATTCCCCAACCCAAAATGACCCAATTCTTGGGGAGGAAATTTTAAAAAAAATTTTAAAGGTAGTAAGGGTGGGGGAGGGGAAAACACACACACACCATTTCTCAATAGATGACAAAAAGAACCCTGGGGGGTTACTCTTTTTATGACAGTGTCCATCTGCAACATAAAAACGATTGGGACAAATCGAAAGTTATCCTCATCATCCATTTTTTTATTTTTTACTTAAAAGAAAGGGGCCGGTCACCCCCCTGAACTTAACACAAGCCGTTACATACCTGATCCCCTTTATTCAACTTTCTAAATTTAGCGACCAGAAATGTCACAATCAAATGAAACTTGAAACGAACACCCCTGTCTGTAATTAGGGGTTTGGGTTTTTACCATTACCATCCCTTCGATTCCCCAGCCAATTTTATCGTAAAATATTTCGTGGGATGACATTTTTTTCTTCGGGAAATTTTGGAAATTTTAGAGTCCAAAAAAATGTAGGGGTAGGGCCCACTCCAAAAGGGGAAGCCCCCACCATTGACTATTACTGGGGCCAATCGTGAACGATTACTCCCCCTTTGGGAAACAGGGGCGCAGAAATTCTGAAAGACCAAAATTTCCGGGGAAAGAAACCCTTACAGGGAACACAAAGAAAACCACGCTTTTCATGTGGTTGGTATTGCGTTTCAAAACCGAATAACTCTGAAAAAGCAACGCTTTTTTCGACCCGCTTGGGGTTTTCTGGCCCCTTTCAGGGATTTGGGGGGTTTCGCACCAGGGGCCTTCTTCGTTTTGCACAAGGCACCAACTCGACCCTTTTACAGCTTTATTGGGATTTTCTAATCACGTCGTCGCGCCGTTTTTGAAACTGACGGAAATTTTGTTATAGCCCCCGGTATTTTTGTACAAATACACGGGCATGAGTCTGTCCAAAGGGGCAGTATTTCTCAAGTTTCCATGTTGAAATTTTGGGGGAAATGGCCATTTTAAGAAGGAAGGGTTTTTTTTGGGCCGGGAAAAATCTGCTAAAGTTCATTTTAGTAGAAGAAATTTTATTTACACTTGTAAATATCTTAAAGATTTGCATCTTTTGTCTTGTAATTTTCTTTAAGTGGGTGCGCCAAAAAACATGTAAACAAAAAGGATGGCCCCATATGATTCGTTTGAAACGGGATAAGTTTTTCCATCAGTCCTTTTCAAACAACGACATTGTTCAGTGTTTCACCGGGGTAAAGGAAAAAAATTGTTGCATGCGTTTTCGTCGTTTTATTTTACTATCATTTTGGTACAATTTAGTTTAGACTGCCGTTTGGGGTTCTGGTCGCTATGCTCATCCGCACGTTTTAAAGGGGAATTTGCATTCTCTTTGTTTTTTGGTTTCCGGGACGACAAGCGGGGGATTACGGAAATCAGCTTTGACTTTTCCGATTTACTTTTAGAATCAAGTTAACTTTTTCGTAAAACGATTTTGGGGGTTCTAAAAAAGGAATTGCAGCATCAAAAAAGAAAAAAACAAGTCAGCCTTCCCTTTGTAGGCGCGGGGCCACCCAAGGGTCGTTCCTTTTACTCAATTGGCCAAGGGGATTCCTGATTAGTCATTCGTTTACGGGGTTGACCCGCATTCCGAAAAAAGGAAAGGACTCATTTAAATAATTTTTTAAAAGGAAAATTTTTCCCCATCTTGTGGGTAGTGTACTTTGTAGGTTTTTACAATACAGTATATTGTTAAAATTATTTTGGGACTCTCTGTCTCTTCTCTTTAGTGTTAATGTTTTCTTTGGTTATATCAATGGAAAAAATTTTTTGTATTAAGTAAATCAGAGGAAAAAAACCACATAAGGATAAAAACCCCCCCCCCCCTCCAAAAAAAAAAATTTCCCCCCTTTAATAAAAAAATAAAATACTTTTTAAACCCCCCCCCCCCTTTTCCCTCTTTCCTTTTATAAATTTTACATAAACAAAAATTATGTTATAAACCTTTTTTTTTCTTTTATTAAACCCCTTTTAAATTTTTAATTTCTTTAATAACTTAAATCCAAAAAAATAAATTTCTGTACCGGGTTTCTTTTTTTTTTCTTTTAACAATTTTTAAAAACTTTACCAGTTTAGTTGGAAAAAAGTTATTTTTACTCATATTTTAATTAAAAAAAAATTTGTTCCGATTAATGTTCTTATAATTTAAAAATTGGCGATGATAAAAAAGTTTTTAGTAATTGAGATTAGATTCAGGTTAATTAGTAAATACCCTTTTTTTCATTGACCAAAAAATCAATATGTGTTTTAAAAAATTAAGAATAAAATGTTTTTTGTTTTAGAAATAATTATGTTTAATTATCCAAAAAATTTTAAGATTTTTTTTTATTACAAATACCACTTTAGCCCTTTTTCTTAACTGAGTGAAGCTTCGATGAACCCTTCAAAGCTGTTAATTTTGGCCTGTGCCCAACGTGACAGAATAAACTTAAAATCTACCCTCTGTTTTAAAAAGCCCACAAAACAGCCCCCCTACCTCTATGAAGTCTTCACTGTACCCCCCTTTCCTTCCCCCCCGCTGGGGAGATCCTTGTCCCTTTAAAACCAAATTTAACCAAACCACCGTTGGCCTCACTCTTTCGTTTTCGGTCCCGATCTGGAATAACCTCCTTCTCTCTTCCCCCCAAAACTTTTTTAGACACTTTTAAAAACCGCTAAAACATTTTTTCAAACCCCAGATTTTCCTCTAGCTTTTAACCTACTTTCCCCCTTCAACACCAGATCTTCCCCTGTCAGGGGGTTACCGTGTGGTGGGGTGCTGCACATTTGGACTTTTAACTATTAAAAAGTCACGGGTATGGACTGTGTAAGAATGGTGTTGCAACCTTTTTTTGTCCGCGAATAGTGCTATATAATAATATAAAATCCATTTATTATTAATATTTGATCCTTTGTTTATAAACTAGATGAATTACTGTTTTGAGATAATAAAATATTTTGAATTGGAATAACTATAAAGGTCATTCTCAGAAACATGTGAGGCATGATAGTGACCTACTTCACACATCTACCATTTGACTAAATTTAGTTTGTAACTGTAGTGAATGCTGGTTACTGGTTATGTTTGAATTAAAGAAACAAAATTTAAAAGTTTTAATGAGTACTTGTGCTTGTTTTTAAAAATATTGAATTTTCTTTTACAAAATGTCCTCATTCCAACATGGTGGATTTGTGACATGATGGTGCATACGTTATTCAGATTGTTTTCTGACCTCAAAGACTGTTAATTTGAAACACAATTTGTATTAAATTAATGCCCAGATGTTGTTTCAAACTCTCAAGCAAAAACATCTTCATTTCTTTTTCATGAACATTAAATAGAGGGTGGATTAAATACCCGTTGTGGTCGTGATGCTTGGTTTCCAAAGTCAGGCCCAATTTTAAAAATTCACTCACAAAGAACTATACCATATCATCAACACATAATAGCTTCCACTGATAAAGTAAACAGTTAACAGTATATAAAAATCGATGTTTTTGATCAGCCAGCCTTCCTACCCTCATTCATGGCTTGAAACTCCAGATTATCAATATCGTTTCTCATTTTTAACGTCACGACCGACGTACGTAAATTTGGTGTAAAACTCGGCACATTCCTTCACTGACTGAGATTTTTATCGCTGGCACTTCACCTTGACCTAAAATATCTCTGGCATGTACTTTTTCCCGTCAAAGGAACATCGCAATGCTATACTAGTTGTGCCGGTCTTTGTCTTCTTCCAAAATTTCTCATGTCACGACCGACCGCTAAAGCACGGCAGCATTTGATCAAGATGCGTTTACTCGCTTCTATCACATTTTTTATCGAAGGAGAAGGAATATTTTCTTTTCAAAGTATTTTACTTTTGCCAACCATGGTTTAATAATCGTAAACTCGTGTTTAAATTACGAAATTGCTTGTTTTTGTCAGCTTCTCTCTTCTTGTCAACAGCTTTGGCTTGTTAGCTGTGGGTACGTTTACCGATCGTTTCATTTGATGACCGCTTATTCTTACTTGGAAAGAAATAAAAAGCCATCTACTGTAATTTGTGGAAATGGTTGTTATGTGCAAAAAATAAATTTTGCACAAAATATTAAATAGATCCAGTTTTTGTTGTGCGGCGTTACGGTTAGGACATGAAACGAAAATAGTACGGTTTCTTGTACGGACCGTAACATTCTTGTTGAGGTTTTACTTTCTCTTTCTTTTATAGATGTTATATGTGTTTTATTTCGAACATTTAGCGACAGAAGTGATTATTTTCAGTGTCTGAATGTATTTTATGAGAATATTTTCGATGATCTGCAAACTCGTGTATTATCCATGTTGGTTGTGACACGAAACCAAGATAGCGTGGTTTCTGTCTCGGCTGTTAGATCTAGAAGCATACATAAAATTAGTCTCGCGTTTTCGTCATTCAGTTATTGATTCTTTATACGGATGCTCTGGTTATGTTGTTGAAAATATAAACCTGCAGCAATTTTGTTCTGTGGTTATCTCGCACATTGAAATTTAGCCGTAAAACGTTTAGCTCGTGTTAGTCGTGACAGGAAACGGATTGATTATGGTTTCTTGTCGCGACTCTGATCTACTGTAATAAATCGTCCCCTTTTCCTTGGATACAGATTTCTAGTGTTGATTTCAGGGAAGTGATTGATCTACACAATCGTTGTTAATTGTAATGAGTCAACTGTAAATGCACGCTAAAAGTCATCGCAGTGACGTTATTGTTTGCTACAAACTGCGCCAATGACAGAGCTCAGCGTTTCTGGTCACGACCAAAACACATCACTCGTTTTCTACCACTTATGTTCCCTAGGCTTCAAATGTAATCAAACAATGACGTTCTTCTGATTAAATTATGTTCATTTGAGAGATAGGATACAATGCTGGAAGTCCTAAGCTTAACATTTTTCAAAACTCGTGAAACTTTACAAGTCCGTGATCAGTTATTATGAAAACCACATCATGAGGATGGGGCTGTTTTGTTTTGTTTTTCGTTCGTTTCTGTTTTCCTTGTCAGCATTTGGAACCAATTCATCTTTAAATGTGCAAGACAAGCGTTGATAACAAAACAAATAACACACAACTGACACACATTCACATTGACACAAAAAGCAACAACACAACAGTTGACATTGGTTATGACAAGAAACCATGAACGCCTTTTTCGCCCAAAAAAATCAACATTTATTGAGCAAAATAAGCAATTCACATGCTTAAACATTTTAATTGTGGTGTACACACACACACACATACACACACACACACACACACACACACACACACACACACACACACACACACACACACACACACACAGAGCGCACACACACACACACACACACAGAGTGCACACACACACACACACACACAGCGCACACGCACACACACACACACACACCACACACCACACACACACACACACACTCTCATGCGCTTGTACACACACACACACATACATTTACATGCATATAATTATTTGCTCTCTCTCTCTCTCTCCACCACTTACACACATACACACACATCACCACACACACACACACACACCACACACACACACACACCACACACACACACACACACACACACACAAAATTATGTGTTATAAAGGAGAAGTCTAATGAGGGGGGTACAGTTACAAAGAAGAGCAGTGTCTAAGAAAAGTAGATCTTAAACAGGTGGAAGTCTTATGATAGAGAATAAAGGGGGGCAGGGTGCCGACTATACATATGGATTATGACATTAATTTTTTAAAACTGTTACAATATAAAGCAAATCATGTGTGTGTGTGTTAGAGAGAGAGAGAGAGAGAGAGAGAGAACTTAACAGTCCTAAATCAGTTTGAAATTATGTTAGATCATGTTAGATGTGGGACAAAAAAGCAGCTGCATGTGTGGAAAAAAGCACGGCAAATGCTGAGAGTGCTTGAAGGATTCTATTTACCCGTAAAATAAAAGAATTCATTTGCCTGTAAAACAAGAAATGAAGAAGAAATAAAGTATATAGTAGTATGTTCTTTCAAGCCAGAAGGCCCATAGAGCCGGAGCTTATCCCGGTTTCTGTAGCGTTAAGCGAACTGATGGTTTTTCACCACCCCTGTGACAGGACGCTAGTCTATCACCAGATACTTCCCCAGCAGAGCTGGTACCCACTTGTACACCTGGGTGGAGTGAGGAAAATAGGAGTAAAGTGTCTTTCCCAAGGGCACAACACCGAGCCGAGTGGGGATCGAGCCCACGACCTCTGGATCACGAGTTGACCGCCTTAACCACTCGACCACGGTGCCTCCTGAAGAAGAAATAACCTTAGATTATTCTGTTATTCAAAGTGTTGTTAATATTAAAGCAAAAAAACCCCAACAACACAGCAAAGGTGATGATTTGTAATCATTTGACGATCCTAACAAATTTTGATAGACAATTAATTTTTGGTTTTTACTATTAAAAAAAAAAAAGAATGAATATGATTTCATTGTTTTTTGTCGTTTTTTAAAACATGCATTTTGTACTTGATGTAAAAGCACTATGCACTCATGAGCTCATATTTTATCATTAATTATGAAGGATGCGCTAGGTCAGATGAGAGAAACTGGACTTAGTTGTGTTGATTGATATAATATCACTCCAGCATGATAAATCAGTGTAGATAATGTTTATTGATATGTCACTCTAAGTCTAACATAATAGATCAATGTAAATAAAGTTACAACAATGCATTGTTTCTAATTTGAGATGATGTGTTTTTTCAATTTGATCTTTAATTGCTACACTTTCATGATTTGTGCTTTTGAGGGGTGTGGTTTCCATGTCACAACCAAACGGTCTCCATGTCACAACCATAATATATCATATAAAATGATAAATCAGTATGAATAATGTTACAAGAATGCATTGTTTCCAATTTAAGTTGGTGTGTTTTGTTTAAATGTATGTTTAAATTACTACACTTCCATGATTTGTGATTTTGAGTGGTGTGGTTTCCATGTCACAACCAAACGGTTTCCATGTCACAACCGCAACATATTACTTTTATAACGCATTAATTTGAAATAGCTTCCATTCTTGTGTAAAGAAAATTTTTGTTTTATTGATATGATTCTGTGGATAAAGTTTAGGCTAATTTGTGGTGCTTCCTGTGGTCACTAGCACACACAAAAAAACCCTTTAAATCTGGGCGTACAAAACTGTCTTAGAGTGTCATTAGAAATATAGCCCAAAATATGCTTTGTCAGTGATTGTCATACTTCCAAATGGTAGATTTGTTTTATAAATGAAAACAACAGCATTTTGGAGTGTTTTTTGTTTGATATTCTGAGTACAAAGGTTTCTTTATGCTACTTTTGGTTTCCATGTCACAACCGCAACATGGCTAAAAATAGAACTTTAATTCATCTAATACTTGGAAACCAATTAATATTTCATAATTTTTTCAAAAGAATGCAGATTATGACAGAGTACTCTAAAATATGACAAAAAGGCATTATAAACTTCCAATGACATTTATTTTTCAAGGTCTATGTCACAAAAACCTCACATGTTTCTGAGAATAACCCATAAGCTTTGTAGAACTTAGTAAGCCTATAGGCTATACTGAACTGAATTTAGTTAAAACCACATGCACAGCAGTGGGACTGGATGTTAAAAAAACCAAAAACATGAGTGTTCGGACTGTTCCTCAAAATAAAATAAAAATCAAATAAATAGGGTTTGTAACATTTTGTAGATTATCCTCAGTATTCTGTTAGTGTAGATATATGATATATATATATATATATATATCTATTGGTCATTTTTATCATTAGGTGTTGACTGTTGAGTGTTGTGTACAGATCAATTTCAGCTTGCCCAGTTACTGAAACATAGTATCAGTGATAGTGTTCAAAAGATTTGTTTCATTTTTAATGCTAAAGAGGTTAAGGTGTCATATTTGTTGTTTTTGTGTGTTGCTGTTTGTTTTTATGGACATTTTGTTTAGTTTCTGGGCGTTTGATTTTTTTTCCTTTTTCATTGTCTTTTTCATTACTCGATTTATTGTTTTGTGAATGTTTAGTTTTTGTTTGTTGGTTTGATAAGTTTATTAACTTAACAAAAAGAACCTTAAAACTAAGGCTAAGAGTAAGAGGTTTGTGATCAATTTCTTTTGCTGGTTCATAACTAACTTAGTAGCTAGCAGCAGGAATTAAAAAAATATTGAAATTATTCTGTTCATTTTGCATCTGGATCTATGCCCTTGAACTTGAAGCTTGTCCTAGCTGACATAGTGACAATGGCAACCTTATCTATTAGTATTAGTAGTATAATTGTCAATTTCTGTCTCTGTTTCAATAATTCAGCAATTGCCCTTCTTGCATGATTCAAGTATTGACTTGACTTGATAA